>JAFJYI010000265.1:600000-1108028 GCA_019022655.1 Acacia acuminata | reverse complement strand
TGATGGCAATCGCACCTTCTCTTCCCTACCCTTCACTCTCATAGAATGTATGATCTCTTGGGCAATTAGAATGTTGTCGACTGATCCGTTCGCAATAAAACTGCATTGTCATGGCTTATAAGCTTGTCCATTATGCCTTTAAACCTATTTGCCAAAACTTTAGTAATAATTTTAAAGCTTATGTTACATAGGGACGTGGGACAAAAGTCTCTTAACGATGAAGGACTCGTTAACCTTAGGCATGAGAACAATCTTGGACTTATTAATGTTGGCCATATTGAAGGGTTTTGAACAATCTTCAACAAAATCACAAATTTTGTCCCCTACAACATTCCATTTGAATCAAAGAAGGAAAGTATCGAGGCCATCGTCCCGAGGCTTTAAACGCTCCCATAGCAAAAGTTGCATTCTTTATTTCAACTCGTCGTGACTTTCTCGCACAACATGCGCAAATCATTAATATCAATCGGGGGAAATTAGACACAACTCGTTAGGGTCCTCGACGTAAGCATCACGAGTATAAAGATTGAGAAAGAAGTCATGAGCCATCATTTTTGCCATCAGGGTCCTCAACCCAATCTCCCATATCATTCGTGATGGCCCCAATTTCTACTTTTTCCCTCTCGATCATTGTAGAAGCATGAAAAATCTTGTATTCCTATCACCCCCGTGCCCATTTACTGGATTTCAAAACCAAAGTGATTCCTCTTAGGTTGCAACTTTATGGTACTCCTCCTATAATTTTTTTTCCAATCTGAACAAACCCGTCACAAATTCATCCTTCTTTGTCAATTCCCCTCCAAACGACGAATCGGCTTCTTTTTTCTTTTTCGAGAAGTTACTAACCGTTATCATTCAAATCGAGGTAGATATTTGAAAGTTTTGCAGACCTTGGAGCCAGTTTTCACGCCATGCTTCCCTAGTGATATCCTTAAATTCGCTTTCCGAGTCCACGCTACTTGATAAGAGAAAGATTTTGAAAAATTCTTCTCTCGGGAATGACAAATTTGAGTCCATCACCACAATCTTGTGATCGCATTTAAAATTAAGCTCGCAGAAACAATGAAATTGGGAAAAGAATTGAGCCAATTAAAGTTTGTGAAAACCCAATCCAAATTTCCTCTTCAATCCTTTTCTTTTCCTAAGTGAATTTGTCTCCCCGAACCATGGCCTCAATGAGATCGCATCATCAATACATTTCTTGAATTGTTGCATTGAGTCCCAAGGGCCTCAAATTTCCACCAAGTTTATCCGTTGGAGATAGGTAGGTATTGAAGTCACCCATAACAAGCCAAGGTATATCAGAGTTAGTGAGCGAACAGAGAGAGTTCCATAAGCTAGTCCTACCTGTTAGAGTCGTTTCACCATAAACAATAGTCACAAGACTGGAGGTGTTGCTACTGAGGTCTTTGACTTGGACAAAGTGAAGTAATTGTGGCAGAGAGGTAATATAAGTAATTTCAAAAGAATCACTATCCCATAAAATCCAGATACCTCCGTAAAACCAACCTAGATTCCACCAATCCAATTGCTAAAGCCAAGTCTACGACAAACTTTGTTAGCTTTATCACCGCTAACATGAGTTTCCAAAAGGCAAAGAATATTAACATGATATTTATGAACAATATCTTTAATAGTTAGGTGGAAGGTCCGGCTACCGGCCCCCTACAGTTCCAAGTGGCAATAATCATTAAAAACAATTAAACACAAGGCGTAAAAGGAATACTTACCTCGCCTCCTGCCACCACCATTTATCCGTCAAGTTGAGTTTCAGAACAATCATTCCATTATCCTCCAAAAAATCAAGAGCAATGTCTTCATTCGGGTCCCACTGATCAGGCGAATGATGATTCTGCTCCATAAGAGTAATATCATGGCTTGGCTCTCGGGGTTGTTGTTGGGGTTTAAAGAAGAAGAGCCTTGCTGAGCCATAGTACTAATATTCCTTGAACAATTATGCGTACGCTGGCTTTTATTTTTGCTCTTCTTATCAACAGATTTTTTGAACCCATATGTAAGACGCATTATGGTACCATCGTGGCTGTCTCGGAGAAATTGCTTAGTGTAATCGTGAGAGTTGGAGCATTCTTCAAAATAAGAGAGGCCCATCAACACTTTCTCGATTTATTGAACTCATTACCCAAATCATAATTAGGCTTACTTCCCCTCTTTAGTTTTAGTTTGCAAAGCATTAGTGAATGGCCCAAAGAAACTAATGCATGATCAGGCCTATAGCTACCAACACGATTGCTTGGCTCATAGCCATCGTGATTGCTTGGCCCATTCATGGGTTTGTCTTGCTTTGGCTTAAATTCGAACTTTGCTTTGTAACCCAATATCATCCTCCGACCATTTGACTTGCCACCGGAGCTCTTTTCACCGCCCGCAAATCGATTTCACCAAGGAGGATTTGAGATCAGCTTGCCTTACCTCCATTCGTACTACCCCGGCACCTCGCGGCCGGGATCTTCCTCCGCAACTCATCTATCGCAAATCACGATCCTCGCCCGACATTAGCCGTTTGCACCGTCTTCCCATCCCGAGGATCTAGGCTTCCTCTAACCAACCCGCTTAGGAGTCCGTCCCCGATTAATCCCCTCTCGTGACCATCATCCATGGCCCGAAGGCATCTTCCACTAAGGTCATCGGCATTTACAATGCTTCCGATTGACAGGCGGATTCCGTGGTTGCCGTGACGGAGCTGCAAGTGCGCGAGTGTCCCTGCCTCTCCGTCCGAGCACGATGTGGAGCATCCGCAGGAAGTCCTCTCTTCTATGGCCATAACGGCCACAAGCAAAGCAAATGAGAGTAAGCCCCTCATATTCCACATTAAATACTGACCCTGCAGTGATTACCTTTAGAACAAGTTTTTTCTGGAGGTCCAATTCCATAAAAATTTCCCCCTTTGGATTTTTGGTGTTGCATCTTGAGAATCTTACAGGGTGTTCATGACTACCTTGAGAGTGTGCCCAATTCGATCTCCCAAGCGCGAGATATAAAGTTTATTATAGCAGCAAAGAGGGCACATCGTCGAATTCTGACCCAGGTTGCAACTCTGCCTAGTGGTTTTGATAAGGATTGGAAGTAAGGCAGTCCAACGTTGAATGAGGAGAGTGCAAAGGTGTTTAATTACCCAAGGTCCATCGTATAGACCTTCCCAGAATGAGATCTCCACAGCCTCTCCTTATCTTGAAATCGACAATAAAGTAGTTGTTTGGAACATCAATGAGTTCGAAATTGGAAAATCCCTAAAGTTTATCAAAGCTCTTCAAGACAAATAGGTTGAACTTCTTGCCCAAAGACCGTGAGAATCAAAGCTAATTCCATAGTTCGCACCACTGTTGTATTCTTCTTCCGTGCAAGGTGCCACCGGATATATTTCCATAAGCTTCTTCATCTCATCGCATTCCTCGTAATTTCTAGCATATTTTTCACACATTAGTGAATAGGTCATCTTCCTCCAAAATGTGATTACTATGAGCAACTCCATTAAAGCCCATCAGAAGCTCGATATGAAGGGAATTTTATTATCATCCCGCCCGTCCGATTTCCCTTGTCATCGAGAGTTCATATTTGTTCAATTGACCGCTTCCGTTTCCTCGTCTGGGGCTTTCGATCATCCATAGTGGCCTTTGCGGATAATAGTTTCTTTTTCTTCTTCTTTTTCCGGTCATCCCGCCTTTCAAATTTGGCTGGCGATTCGGATTTGGGTTAGCATTGCCTGTGGTCTATCTGGGGAGAGCGTTGGGAGAGTCGAGCGAAGCCATTTTTGATTCACCTTGTGTCTTCTATTAGTCTTTCTTCTTCTTCTTTCAACCACGTGTCCAAACTACCTCCAAGAGAAAAAGATGGGTCCTTTAAATAGTTGGCTTTAGATCCATCTTGCATCTAGATTCTCTTCACAATTTGTAGAAAAATAAAATAAAATTCCTATTCCACTCTCCCACTCTCATGTCCTATCCTAAGGGAAATATAGGAAATTTTTTGTGTTCAATTTTTTTTTTGCCTTGTTTGATGAGCTCACCACTTCCTTCCTTCATTAATCAATATTGCATCGTCTTGTCATCATAGCCCTCTTTCTCTTTCACACGTCAGAAGCTAGGAATATAGGAATATATATGTATATATATATATTTTTCATTTGCTTTGGCCTCTCTCACACATCCGGAACATTAGGAATTATGGAAGAAAATTTTGGCGTGTCTCTTCCCTATTCATACGACGTGGCCTCCCCTCCCCGCCCCCCGCCCCCACTTCATTAATTGTGTTTGATCAAATCCATCAAATCTCCCCGGCATCATGAGTAGTCCTTCGCCTAAATCATAATTTCCCCTATTTTTTCCTTCTCCCATTCACATCCACGGCCGCCTTAGAGAAATATGGAGAAATATTTTTTTGCATTTAAATTATTTGTCACGACTTCTCTCAAATTATCCATAATCAACTTTAATTGACACCTTTTCCAAATAATTTCACATTATTTTTTAATAATTAATTTATCTTGTGAGAAAAATAATATACCACTAACCATTTACTTAGAAAAATTTATATATTTCATTAATTGATTTACATAAATACAATATAAAAAATTTTATTAAAAATATGTTTATGCCTAGAGTTTTTTTTTATATTGTATTTATTTAAACATTTAAATTATATTCTACTTTCTGAGTCTCTCAAATATCTTAAAAACACATAACAGAATTGAAAACTAAACTTATGTGCATATATAAAAAATTAAAAAAATATGACCTAGAGGTATGAGCTCATTAAAAACACATAACCAAACTATGTGCATATGGACTCGTATCTCCAAAAAGCTCATTCTAAAATCTTAGTCTATTCGCCAATCACAAACGCGTTACATACAATCAACTTCATTGCTTTCTTCATAATCCTCACATTCTTCTCTCATCATCGCATAGATTTCTTGCATCAATGGTGGCCCAGACAGAAGGAAAGGCTATCGGCACATCCAATGCCTCTCCGACTCCTGACTCCCTCAGCACCACCTACAGCTGTGTCGGTGTATGGCAGAACGATCGCGTCGAGATCATAGCCAATGATCAAGGTAACAGAACAACTCCTTCTTATGTTGCTTTCACTGATACAGAGCGTCTCATTGGAGATGCCGCCAAGAACCAAGTCGCCATGAACCCACAATCATTGTTTTCGACGCCAAGCGACTCATCGGCCGGCGATTCTCCGATCCTTCAGTCCAAAGCGATATGAAGCAATGGCCATTTAAAGTCGTGTCTGGTCCTGGTGACAAGCCAATGATCGTGGTTCAATACAAAGGCGAGGAGAAACAGTTCGCTGCCGAAGAGATTTCTTCAATGGTGTTGATGAAAATGAAGGTAGTTGCAGAGGCATATTTGGGACAAACGGTGAAGAACGCCGTGGTTACTGTCCCTGCATATTTCAGTGATTCACAGAGACAAGCTACGAAAGATGCAGGTGCTATTGCAGGGCTTAATGTGATGAGAATCATCAATGAGCCCACTACGGCTCCTATTGCATATGGTTTGGACAAGAAGGCTTCAAGGTCTTGTGAACAGAACGTTCTTATCTTCGATCTCGGAGGTGGAACTTTTGATGTTTCATTGCTGACAATTGAAGAGGGGATTTTCGAAGTAAGGCCACAGCTGGTGATGCTCACTTGGGAGGTGAAGATGTTGACAACAGGCTTGTGAATCACTTTGTGCAAGAGTTCAAGAGGAAGCACAAGAAAGATATTAGCACCAATGCTAGAGCTTTGAGAAGATTGAGGACTGCTTGTGAGAGGGCAAAGAGGACTCTGTCTTCAACAGCTCAGACGACAATTGAGATTGATTCCTTTTATGATGGTATTGATTTCTACTCCACAATTACCAGAGCAAGGTTTGAGGAATTAAACATGGACTTGTTCAGAAAATGCATGGAACCTATGGAGAAATGTCTTAGGGACTCTAAGATCGACAAGAGTAGAGTTCATGAGATTGTTCTTGTTGGTGGCTCTACAAGGATTCCAAAAGTACAACAACCTCTGCAGGATTTCTTCAATGGAAAAGAGTTGTCAGCTGTGTAAGAGCATAAACCCAGATGAAGCTGTGGCTTATGGTGCTTCCGTGCAAGCTGCAATTCTGAGTGGTGAAGGGAACCAGAAGGTTCAAGACATGCTTCTGCTTGATGTTACCCTCTCAGCCTTGGAATTGAAACTGCAGGAGGTGTGATGACGGTGTTGATTCCAAGAAGCACCACAATTCCCGCCAAGAAGGAACAGATTTTCTCCACGTACTCTGACAATCAGCCTGGAGTGTTGATTCAGGTGTATGAAGGAGAGAGGGCAAGAACTAAGGATAACAATTTGCTCGGGAAATTTGAGCTCACCGATCCCACCGGCACCAAGAGGAGTTCCTCAAATCAATGTGTGCTTTGACGTTGACGCAAATGGCATATTGAATGTGTCAGCCGAGGATAAGACAGCAGGCGTGAAGAACAAGATTACTATTACTAATGACAAAGGCAGATTGAGCAAAGAAGAGATAGAGAGGATGGTGCAGGAGGCAGAGAAGTACAAGGCACAGGATGAGGAAGTGAAGAAGAAGGTGGAGGCGAAGAACTCCTTGGAGAACTATGCCTATAATATGAGGAACACTATCAAGGACGAGAAATTTGCCAGGAAATTGGATCCGGCAGATAAGCAGAAGATTGAGAAGGCAATTGATGAAACAATTGAGTGGCTTGATGGAAACCAATTAGCAGAGGTGGATGAGTTTGAGGACAAATTGAAAGAATTGGAAGGTTTGTGCAATCCCATTATAGCTAAGATGTATCAAGGTGGCGGCGATGTGCCCATGGATGGGGGTGCAAGCATGCCTAATGGTGGCTACAGCAAATCATCCTCTGGTGGTGATGGTGCTGGACCAAAGATTGAAGAAGTTGATTGAGTTTCAAGGAGGATATGATGTGGTTTTCTGCCTTGCAAACCTGTTTTTGACTGTATTGTAAGCTTGTAATGTCCTGTACTGTGTATGCAGAATGATATCCTGAAAGGAATATCAATTGTGCACTTTGTATTTTGAGTTTTTCAGTGAAAAATTGAATATTTCATCTCCATTTTTCATTTTTTCCCTTCCTAGCAGATAATCTTTTTTCTTAATCCTAATCTGTTACCCATAATGGTATATTGGCCCATATTCCTAATAAGGTTTCAATGCCTCTCTGTTCAATATCTCACCTTCAAATTTACTACCAATTATCAAAGGTTACAGACTGTGTTCAGGGGTCCTCCTGCTCCTGCTCACCATTCTCCTTACTGAGAGATAACAAAAAGAAAAGGGGCAGAAGATTTTTTATTTTATTTTACTGATGACTTGTGCAGTATGTTCAAATGGTTTCATGTAAGCATAATATAGCTTGAATGTTTGTAGTTTTTGTTCATGTAAGCGTAATGTAGAAGACTTATATTGAACTCTGATGTACTATACTAGTTGGTTGTTTCCCGTCCTCAGTTCCTTTCACTCTAATGTAATTTGTATTTATTATTTGGGTAGAGCTTCATTTATATATGAATATGTTGGAAATGTTTAAAGGGTTCACTAATGAGATTGAAGCTATACACACACACACATGCAGACATTAGGTAAGTGAATTGAATTGTTGAACTTAATTTGTGTCAAAAGATCAGTTAGCGAGTTTTAGAGTAGGTAGAGAAATTTTGATTTTGCAGACCGTCTTCTTTCAGTAAGCCAGCATGAGAGCGGCAAATGGTGGGACTTATCATACTTATTCCCTTACAAACACCGGAGTACAAATTGATTAATGTAAACGGCAAGGCTTTCCTGTAAAAGTTCTTGTACAGGGCGTGGGTATTCGAAAGGTTTTTTAGGTATTAAGATGAGAGCAATGTAGTCATGCTCTAATGTAACCAAACGAACATGTGCTACATCAAACTTTATGTCACATATAATTTTATATGGACATAGCTGTGCTTTCTTCTTTGGTCATTTTCTCTCCAAAAGTTCCCAGGAAAAGAGCAGCTGGGAGTGTTAAAAAATGAACAATGTCAACCAATTTTAACAGCAAAATGAAAAAAAAAAAAAAAAGAGAACAAAAATATGAAAGACCGATGAAAATGACAAAAAGAAAAAGTAAAACATAGAGATTATATAGCATATAGTAAACAAACACCAAAGAAAATGTAGTAGAAGCATATGCTAAACAAATCTTCATATTATAGTTTCTTCGTTGTATCTTATAAGTATTCTATCCTTAAAGATGTATATTTTTAGGATTTTAAAAGCTTAATATTGACCATACTAAAAGTTTTTATTAAAAACACCGCGTCTTTTCATAAAGGGAAAATTAATTTAAATGACTAATAGAATTCAATATTACTAGCTAGTGTTGGAAATTATATTCCTTGAAGATATATCAACGGGGAATATCCTTGATAAATGTATATTTTATTTCACTATTTCTTACTCATGTAGTCCTTAATGAAAGGCTTAATTAATTAATTTGAATTTATTAAAGATGTTAGTTAAAATTGTTGTTATGAGACGTTTTTTTCCCCTTAAACACGCTAGAGTAAAAAGGGGATTCTTTGTCATGCTTTTGCAATTACTTTCTGATTAAATAATCTCTTTCAGCCTACGGCACTACACAAGTTTTTTTTTTGGTTGCCCACTCGTTTCACTAGGGCTTCGCCTCAACTAATCCGGATCTGACCCACGTCTCGCACCTAGCTATGGTTGGAGAGTCTCCCGGTGGGAGTTTAATTAGCCATAGTAAGCTCCATTGGAGAAGAGCGAGGAGGATGCAAAGACCCAAGAAAGTGTCCACATTGGGCCCAAGATTGGGAAGCCCAAGTCGTGTAGTTCACCAGACCCGACTTCTCACTCAAACAATTAAACCCAATCGACACTTTGGGGCTCGTTCACCATCTGTTCACTCATTCATCTGTTCATCACTGATTCCTCAGTCCATTCACACTCTTATCGTCCATATCTTTTTCTTTTTTAAATTAAAGGGGCCTGTATTAACCATGAGGTTATAAATGGGATTGAACCCGTCAACATAGTCTACAATGCCATTACCAATTCCTCCATTTCTTCAATTCTTCTACACCCTTAATCACCATGGCTGACGTGCTTGAGCTTCTAGTCACTACTATAAAAAACCCCTATAACACCCCTTTTTTGCACGTTTTACGTTTCTTTATAAGGGAACGCCTATGTGAGAGATGTGATAAGTCAAACTTATGGTGTTCCCAGTAGAAAAGGACGACGCAAGTCTGCTTACGGTGTCCCTAATAAATAAGGACGCATAAGGTATATTTTTTAAAATAAAAAAATTAGGTCATGGCTGGCCATTTGATAGAATCCGATGAAGATGAGAGCAGTACTGTCGTCGATGTCCCTATTGAAATCCCATGGCGATTGAAATCCTCTTGCTACAATCGTGGAACCAAAAGCTGCTCAATGTCGTGAATACACTGTCAGGATGAATGACGTCTCGGGGTGAACGATCTCAGTCAAACCAACAACCTTACTGGCAGGACCCTAAGCATAATATAGCTTGAATGTTTATAGTTTTTGTTCATGTAAGCGTAATATAGAAGACTTATATTGAACTCTGATGTACTATACTAGTTGGTTGTTTCCCGTCCTCAGTTCCTTTCACTCTAATGTAATTTGTATTTATTATTTGGGTAGAGCTTCATTTATATATGAATATGTTGGAAATGTTTAAAGGGTTCACTAATGAGATTGAAGCTATACACACACACACATGCAGACATTAGGTAAGTGAATTGAATTGTTGAACTTAATTTGTGTCAAAAGATCAGTTAGCGAGTTTTAGAGTAGGTAGAGAAATTTTGATTTTGCAGACCGTCTTCTTTCAGTAAGCCAGCATGAGAGCGGCAAATGGTGGGACTTATCATACTTATTCCCTTACAAACACCGGAGTACAAATTGATTAATGTAAAAGGCAGGGCTTCCTGTAAAAGTTCTTGTACAGGGCGTGGGTATTCGAAAGGTTTTTTAGGTATTAAGATGAGAGCAATGTGGTCATGCTCTAATGTAACCAAACGAACATATGTTACATCAAACTTTATGTCACATATAATTTTATATGGGCATAGCTGTGCTTTCTTCTTTGGTCATTTTCGCTCCAAAAGTTCTCAGGAAAAGAGCAGCTGGGAGTGTTAAAAAATGAACGTACGATGTCAACCAATTGTAACAGCAAAATGAAAAGAGAGAGAAAGAGAGAGCGAATGAAAGACCGATGAAAATGACAAAAAGAAAAAAGTAAATCATAGAGATTATATAGCATATACTCCTCCCTCCGGTCCTAATTATATGAGTTATTTACCCGATTTTAAAGAGATTAAGGATAGTAGTTAAATTAGTTAATTGTATTTATCTTCTTAAAATACCCTTATTTAAAACTTAAAATGACATCAACAAGATATATAGTGTAACAAAGACTCTCAAATCTCAACCATTCATATTTTACTTTTCAGATCTGCACATGTCACTCTCAACCATACCATGTCTTAAAAACTCCTAACTATGTGCAAGGTTATTTTCTTTTAGCCATGGAAAAAGATAATGAAATTAATATTTTATTAGATTATTTTAGGAAAAAAATTTAATCACTTTGGACGGATAGTTACAAGAAAATATTTTTAAAGAAGTATTATAATTATTTTATTTAAAAATAAAAAAGGAAAGTTGAATATGTCATTTGATAGAATATAAGTGTCTTTGTTAAATTAATTAGTGTGGAAGAAGTATTAGTAGGGATGATATGAGAAAAATATGACAAAAATTGCTTAAAATTATTTTATTTAAAAAAGGTAGAATTGAGGTGTATGGCATTAATAAGTTGCAAGTATTACTTACTTTATAGAATATATAGGTGCATTATTAAACTATTATCATGTTCACTTATTATTAAAAAAGTATCAATAGGGGTGTCTTAAGAAGAAATTGATAAAAATTAAAATTTGCTTCTATAATTAGGACCAAAACTAAATCCTAAATTTGCTCTTATAATTAGGACCGGAGGGAGTAATAAACAAACCCCAAAGAAAATGAAGTAGAAGCATATGCTAAACAAATCTTCATGTTATAGTTTCTTCCTTGTATCTTATAAGTATTTCGCCCTTTAAAGATATATATTTTTAGGATTTTAAAAGCTTAAATATTGACCATACTAAAAGTTTTTATTAAAAACACATCCCGTCTTTTCATAAAGGGAAAATGAATTCAATATTACTTGAAGATATATCAACGGGGAGCCTCCTTAATAAATGCATATTTTATTTCACTATTTCTCACTCATGTAGTCCTTAATGAAAGGCTTAATTAATTAATTTGAATTTATTAAAGATGTTAGTTAAAATTGTTGTTATGAGACCTTTTTTTCCACTTAAACCCGCTAGAGTAAAAGGGGGATTCTTTGTCATGCTCTTGCAATTACTTTCTGAATTAAAGATGTTAGTTAAAATTGTTGTTATGAGACCTTTTTTATCCCTTGAACCCGCTAGAGTAAAAGGGGGATTCTTTGTCATGCTCTTGCAATTACTTTCTGAATTAAAGATGTTAGTTAAAATTGTTGTTATGAGACTTTTTTTTCCCCTTAAACAAGCTAGAGTAAAAGGGGGATTCTTTGAATGGTTCAAAAAAAAAAAAAAAAAAAATAGGGGGATTCTTTGTCATGCTCTTGCAATTACTTTCTGATTAAATAATCTCTTTCGGCCTATGACACTACACAAGTTTAAGGGAAAATTCTAAATAAATACCATTTGAATTTGCAAAACCCCAGAAGTCCGTCGAATTTGTAAAAAGACTGAGAGATACCAATGACCTATGAGGGATATGCAAATTTTGGGTGAAATTACCTTTTTGCCCTTACTTTTAAATAAAAAAATAAAAATAAAAAATGCCCTACTCGGAGGCCCGCCGCTGGCCGGTCGCCGGAGGGCCGCCCCCGGCCGGCGGACACCAGCCACCGGTTGGGGGGGTGGGGTGTTTTTAAAAAAAGCAAAACAATCCATTGCAAGTGTGGGGGGAAGGGTTCGAACCCCCCACCCCCCACACAGTTAGGCTACTTGGTTCCTTTATTATATATATACATTAACAAATATATATATTCTTCTTAACATTTTTTCAACGGTAATTACCATTCCACAAGTGAAAATTACCATTCCGCATATGAAAAATTACCATTCATGAAGTGAGAATTACCATTGTTTCTCCACGGTTCCCTTTTTTTTACTTCTCCAACCATATTTTGTAAAACCCAAAAATTGAACTTTCACAAATCCACAAGTGAAAATTACTATTCGTGAAGTGAGAATTACCATTCATGAAGTAAGAATTACCATTATTTCTCCAGGGTTCCTTTTTTTTACTTCTCCAACCATGTTTTGTAAAACCCAAAAAAATTGAACTTTCACAAATCGACAAGTGAAAATTACCATTCATGAAGTGAGAATTACCATTCTGAAGTGAGAATTACCATTTTTTTGGGTTTTACAAAACATAGTTGGAGAAGTAAAAAAGGGAACCTTGGAGAAACAATGGTAATTCTCACTTCATGAATGGTAATTCTCACTTCACGAATGGTAATTTTCACTTGTGGATTCGTGAAAGTTCAATTTTTTTGGGTTTTACAAAATATGGTTGGAGAAGTAAAAAAAGGGAACCCTGGAGAAACAATGGTAATTCTCACTTCACAAATGGTAATTTTCACTTGTAATTTGTGAAAGTTCAATTTTTTTGGGTTTTACAAAATATGGTTGGAGAAGTAAAAAAAAGGGAACCCTGGAGAAATAATGGTAATTCTCACTTCGGAATGGTAATTTTCCATATGCGGAATGGTAATTTTCACTTGTGGAATGGTAATTACCGTTGAAAAAGTGTTAAGAAGAATATATATATTTGTTAATATATATATATAATAAAGGAACCAAGTAGTCCAATTGGTTGAGCTACTTGGTTCTGTGTGGGGGTGGGGGGTTCGAACCCTACCCCCCACACTTGCAATGGATTGTTTTGCTTTTTTAAAAAACACCCCACCCAAAAAAAAAAAAACCCACCGGTGGCCGCTGGCGGCCCTCGGCGTCGTCGACGGCGACCCTCCGGCGGTGAGGGCATTTTTATTTATTTATTTATTTATTTAAAAGTAAGGTCAAAAAGGTAATTTCACCCGAATTTGCATATCCCTCATAGGTCCTTGGTATCTCTCAGTCTTTTTATAAATTCCACGGACTTCTGGGGGTTTTGCAAATTCAAATGGTATTTATTTGGAATTTTCCCCAAGTTTAATTAGCCATAGTAAGCTCCATTAGAGAAGAGCAGGAGGATGCAAAGACCCAAGAAAGTGTCCACATTGGGCCCAAGATTCGGAAGGCCAAGTCTGGGTAGTTCACCAAACCCGACTTCTCACTCAAACAATTAAATCCAATCGACACTTTGGGGGCTCAATCACCATCTATTCACTCATTCATCTATTCATCACTGATTCCTCAGTCCATTCACACTCTTATCGTCCATATCTTTTTCTTTTTTAAATTAAAGGGGCGTGTATTAACCACATAAGGTTATAAATTGGATTGAACTCGTCAACATAGTCTACAATGCCATTACCAATTCCTCCATTTCTTCAATTCTTCTACACCCTTAATCACCATGGCCGACATGCTTGAGCTTCTAGTCACTACTATAAAAAACCCCATAACATCCACTTTTTTGCACCTTTTATGTTTCTTTATAAGGGAACGCCTATGTGAGAGACGTGGTAAGTTAAACTTACGGTGTTCCTAGTAGAAAAGGACGACGCAAGTCTACTTACAGTGTCCATAATAAATAAGGATGCATAAGGTGTTTTTTAAAAAATAAAAACATTAGGTCATGGCTGGCCATTTGATAGAACCTGATGAAGATGAGAGCAGCACTGTCGTCGATGTCCCTATTGAAATCCCATGGCGATTGAAATCCTCCTGCTACGATCGTGGAACCAAAAGCTGCTCAATGTCGTGAATACACCGTCAAGATGAATGACATCTCAGGGTGAACGATCTCGGTCAAACCAACAACCTTACTGGCAGGACCCTAAGATTCCCCGGCTCAAGTAGGAAGTGCTTAAACTAGCCGTCTACCGTCACCTTTGCCTTTAATATCCACCGTCACCGTGACAAAGACGATCAACGAAGTTGGGATGTTTAGTGTATGACAACAACCTGGGATGGCGAGCGAGCGACAGCGAGGCTCTGGAAGGGCAACTTGGAACATGATCAACCAAACTGAAGAAGAGAGAAAGCGAATACAGAGATCTAGGTCCATAAGGGATACCACGTCGGAGTGAAAAGCATCAAAGTGGAAAGAGGGAGAGAGATGGTGAACCTAAGACAGAAATAGGAAGAGAGGTGATGAACATGAAACGAAAAGAGGGAGAAAGGTCGTGGGAGTTTCCAGAAACGGTGTCTCTACGGAGGAGTTGGGCTTGAAGGAGGAGGTGGTTATGAGAGGGAGGCATTGAAGGTGAAGAGTCATGTATGTGATTGGGTGAGATATGCAGAGAGTGGGTGAGATGTGCAAAAAGAGTGGGTTAGATGTGCCCATTCATTTGGACTTTAATCATTTTAAAGTCTCAATTTACAATTGAGAGGTCTATAGTGAAACTTTAGGTCACTTTTGACATCCCAATTATAAAAGGAACGTCAAAAGTAGTGCTTCTAGTGTCCCTTTTTTGAATTGGGACGTTAAAAGTAGACTTTTAGCATCTTAATTTTAAAAGGGACGTCAAAGTCCTCCACAAAATTACAAAAATGTCACCGACTTTATTTTTTATTTCCCTTTTTTGTAAAAAAGATATCTTTTAGGGAAGTAAAATCCATTTTTTTTTTGTTGAAGTAAGTTATGACTGATCGTGTCTCCATGAATGGCTGAGGCATTTTCACTCTCTTGAGGATGTGTTGAAGTGACATGGAGCATTGGTCCATCTTAGGTAAGTTATTTTAGGGGCTATTTGGTATAAGGTATTTGGAGGGATGTGAGGGAAAATTTTTGTGAGTCGTATTGTTCGCCTTGCCTCGTTCTATGTGAGTTGTTGGTGGAAGATAAAAGAGGCCAATGAGAATCGGGTTGTGAACTAGTTAGAACATAAGTACATAGAGATAGTGACCGAAGAGGGTTATGGGTTTTGCTTCTTGGGCTTCTGCAGTGTCAAAAAAAAAAAAAAGCTTGAGGAAAATTGCAGGGGATTTCTGTATCCTGTCTTAGAAGGTAAATTCTTAAACTTTGAAGATTCTAAGACAAAATAAGATGGTCACTAATTACAACCAATTTTTATTTGCATGATATTCTAATAAGTGACTAGTTGTACTTAGTAACTGTTGTGTATTTAATTTTTTCCCTCAAATTTCGGTGGTTGATAATGTAACCACCATTTTACCAAAAAAAAAAAAAAACAAAAAAAAAAAACAAAAAGACAATGTATATAACCGAATTAAAAATAAAAAGTTATGGTGATGTTTTAAGAATATAATGCATTATTAGATTCTTCCTTTTGCAGTAACTTGTTCGCCTTTTCGTTCAAAGAGCGAACGAAAGTGATAAGTTCCTTCAAGTACTAGCCCATGCATTCTTGCTATGGCAAGTAAACTTAGACCATATGATGGAGCTCTTAGGTTGCGTGGACGAGCCCTTCAAGGCTTGTTGGTAGAGGGAGTTCATCTTTTGGTTTGTTCCCAGATGATGAAGTAGAAGTCTATGATTTTGGTGAAGAACAAAAACTTGCAATTGGCTATAAGAAGTTGAAATAGAAATGGAGAAGTGGAGTTCAGGTTTCAGACATTTATATAGAGAGGGTTTTGTGGACTATCGAGCCATCGCATCCTTTAGTTTCACATATCATTATATTTTATAAATGGTAACAGTTGCTTTTAAATAACTGTTAGGAATTTGAAGTGGTATTCTAATAAGTGACATGTTTTTTTCTCAATAACCGTTATTTATTTGAAATTTTGTTTTTTTTTTAATTTTAATGTGTGCATTGTTGTATATATCAACCACCATATTACAGAAAAAAATTAAAATAGGTGAATTTAATTAGAGATTTATGAACAAGTACTTTAAATAAGAGTAGTTGGGTAAATAGTAGTTAGGAAATTTTGAAAGTGTTATCTAACAGTTATTTTTTAAGAAACATAATATTTCTCATTCATACTTTGCGATTAATTGTTATGACTGTATGGTTTTATTTTCAGCGATATAAGGTTGGAAGACAAATTGTTTGTAAGCGTTACACGACGATTGTTTCGTAAGAATTGTTGTTATCACTAAATAAATGACGGCTATTAAATCAAACCCTTTTTTAACATGATGGTGAGCATATTTAACCATTAAGTTTTAGCATTATATATTCCTGCGTGACTTTTGCCTTGATATACATAACATTTATTTGCTGTAACTATTATTTATTAAGCATTATATATGTGAGAATCTATATCAAATGTCAATTATTTGAGAAGGGATAAGGGTCTTAAATGCCATGGAAGTTTTCGCTCAGGAGCACTGGTAAGACGGAAGTTTTTTTGGGACCAAAAATGCCACGGAAGTTCACAGAAAGTATCAATTTTGCCCCGGAAGTATCATTGTTACCACGAAAGTTTTCGCTGAGGAGCAATTTTACCCCGAAAGTTTTCACTAAGGAGCAATTTTGCCCGGAAGTTTACAAAACGTAGCAATTTTTTGCCCTTCTGTCCCCAAATATTAAATTTGACTATTAAATTAGTCAAAGACCACACATGTCATGCCTTGAAAAGGTCGAACTTGGAGTCAGAGAAGGAGATCCTTCAGATGTTGAACTCAAGTCGGCCATAATTTGTGAGGCCGAACTGGTCAAAAGGACTGAAAGGTCTGTCACAAAACGCAAATGAAACGCAAAACGAGAAATGAATTATTCCAAAAATTGGTTCAGTAAAACAAATCAATAGTGATAATATTTACGTTTGTATAGACTGATCATTTGCTTAGATCATAAGTGATGCTTCCTTTGGGTTTTGTGACAGTCGACCTTTCAGTCCATTTAACCAGTTCGGCTTCACAAATTCTGGCCACCTTTAGCTCAACATCTCAAGGATCTCCTTCTCTGGCTCTAAGTTTGACCTTTTCAAGGCATCACATGTGTGCTCATTAACTGATTTAATAGTCAAATTGAATATTTGGGGACAGAAGGGCAAAATTGCTCCTTAGTGAAAACTTCCGGGGCAAAATTACTCTTTAGTGAAAACTTCCGGGGCAAAATTGCTCTTCAGCGAAAATTTCCGTAGCATTTTTGGTCCAAAAAAAAACTTTCGTCTTACCAGTGCTCCTGAGCGAAAACTTCCATGGCATTTAAGACCTTATCCCTATTTGAGAATATAAAAATGTTTTGCCTCAATATTTTACTTCCAAAATGTTGTACTTTAAAGTAGACATAACTAAAGTTCAGGGGCTCAAATACGTTGACTTCAAAATTTTAATTAGGCCCTAGTAATAGTATGTTCATATTCCTTGAACAAGGTGCTATATCTAAATGCATTTGAATATAATCCTGGGTGCTACTAAGTAGTTAATAAAGTCTCCCAAAATAGAGAGGACACAAGCGTCATCACGACCCAAAATCCGAGTTATGATCGGTGTGTAGGCTAAGCCAAATAATTAAACTTAGCCTGGCAAGTCATAAACAAAGTACACTGACGGAACAAATTACAAAACAATAACAATATTTATTGAACTTCCATATAAAAACTGTAATGAGAGAGGAAATCCACAACAATTACATTTGAGGATACACATGCTATCACATCTACTACATAACACAATGACTGTGACACCAACATAGTAGTCATGACATCACAGAATCTCTCAAGGCTCACCAATATATTATAATATACTTCAAAAGTTTATAAAGCATATTGATCACAATCAACCTCACTAGTTGCTTTGATTTGATATATATATATATATAAAGAGAGGAATGAGTCTGTCACTAACTTAGTGAGAACATAAACACTACTACAAAAAACGCTTACTACTTCCCTAAAAGACGTCCTCATTTTTAAAAAGGGAGTTAAAAGTGAACGCAATGGCATTCTTGTAATTATATACTTGAATTCTAAGGATGTGGCGTCCTAACATATATTTCAGGACGCCTAAAATTAATTAAAGCGTCCTAAAATAATTTCGGACGCCTAATATTAATTGCTTAGCGCCAAAAAATTAGCACCATGGCACCATTTCAAGCATTTGTTTAGGCGGAGCTAATAATTTTTTATTTTAGGCATCCTTAATGAGGTTAAGGACGCCTTAATTTCCTTTTGGAGTCCTGACATATATTTCAAGACGTTTTAAAAGCTTTTTTTAAAAAAATGCCCAACTAATTTTTAAGCTTATTTTTGTTTTTTGGGCGTCCTGAATAGTTATAAGGACGACTTAACAAATTTTTTGTCGTCCTGAGTCTTATTTCAGGACGCCCAAATTGCCCTATGTAACCCTAGATTGACTTCCTTTGCCTTATCTTGAGGGGAAAGCCCGCGAACGTAATTCTTTTGCCAAATTCCTCAGACCCATCAATTCCCCTCCCTTCTATCTCATTCACGCCGAACACCAAAGCCCTAACTAGCAGCATCTTCTCTCCAAACCTTCCCGCGGTCGCTCACCATGTCAGCTACGGCAGTCGCTCACTGTGTCGCCCTCAACCCTCGCTCTCCTACTAACTCTCCGACTCACCCGCCGTTCCAACTTCAAATCTCGGCTCTTCGATCTCGGTTTCAGTCTCTCGATCTTTGCTTTGAGTTTTGGTTTTTGGTTTTTGAATTTTGCTCGAGTTTTTGTAGATCTCTAGAGTTTCTTCCCTTTTGCTATTTGTGTTTCTGTTGGGTCTGCAGGATAACTATGCAATCTGGTCTCATTGATTGAATCTTTTGTGCAGAATGCTGTGGATATGGCTTTGGCGGTTCTCGAGTGTTCGTGGCTTGCAAGTTCGACGAAGACTCGCTTTGTTTCGAGTGTTCACGGCTTGCAAGTTTTGTGCACTGGAGATTGTATCTATATCATAACGAGCAATTGACAGTTTGTCTTCTTCTGTAGGCACTCCTACTCCAGTTTTTCGGTTTGCTTCTCATACTTCTGATTTGATTAGCTTTCGTTGTGTTTGAGATAGACTTGTGTGTTACAGATCTGATCTGATTGTTCGGAGCTTTGTTTCTTGTCTCGCTTTCATCTTCTTCATTAGCTTGTTTAGTTCAACGTCCACACAAAATCGATAAATCATTTTCTCATTCCCTAACCACTCCTTGCTTCTTCTCTTGACTTCCTAGCTTCTGTTCTTCAATCAACTCTGTTTGTTTATTCTTTTAATATCCCGCACGATTTGGTTCTTTCTTATCGATCATATACGATCCTCCTGAAACAAATTTCTTTTATCTCCTTCAAATGTTTTATATTGCCTCAGTTTCATTTTCCCCTTTTTTTGGACAGAGTACTGCCTTTGTTTCTAGCTGGATATAAACTAAATTTCATGAAACAATCCAAATCAAAGATTTGATTTGGCAAAAAATCTGGAGTTGTAGTGGTAACTCTATATTTGGTATTAAGTATTCACGCGTATTGAATCAAGCTCCGCTTCATTATCTTCTTAGTTCTCCCGAAAAAAAAGAAAAATTTAGTTGTGTTCCTTTAAAGTTCGATTTTCTTGTCACTCATTCTTCACATTTTATTTACTCGCTCTCTCTCAATCAAGCATATGCATAAAAAATCTCAGATCAGACATTTTAGTTTTGTTTGTACTCCATGTATAAACTAATTTTTTTTTTCTTGCTTCTCATCTACCCAAGGTCGTGTGTCATGTGAACACAAGTTTTTCAACATTTGATGACTCTTGGATCAACTTAGACGATAAAACAAAAGTCATGGAATTTTCAAGATCTTGGACCATGGAATTTTCACCTTCATAATACATATTGCTTTGTGTCATGCTTCAATTTAATGCTACTCGTTTATCAAATTATGCGAGGTGCATGACCTTTTGAAGTTGTGCAATGATATTAATGTTCCTCCCGAATGCCTATTGTTCAAAATTCCTTCAACCTGGCAAGTGAATGATAATGCAAATTGGATTTGTTATGATGGGTTAGAGTTAAACTTTATGTGCTACTGGATTTATGGCCTTTTTTTTCTTTTTTTCTTTTTTTAGGGAATAGAGGCTGCAAACTTGCTTGAATCTGAGGGCATACAAACACATTTGACTTTTGTTTACAAGTATTTGCAAGAGTGGTTGAGGATCATAAATGATAAATTGTATTTGCTTTCTCTTGTTAGCATAGGACTGATTTAGAGGGATATGATATCTCTGCTTTTAAAAGCAATGGTTATTCTGGACTAGTTTTCAATTGGTTGTAGGTTTTTCTTGGTGACTATGGACTAGTTTTCAATTGTTTGGGCTTTGATAGTGTCTCATATTGGTTCATATTCTCTCTAAATATCAACCAATATGAGACATATTCTCTCTAACCCCCAAAAAGTCTCAGATAAAGAACAAATAGTGAATGTTGGTCAAATCAAGAATTTATTTAAATTGTAGATTTTCACAATTTTTATATCTTCCCGCTACAATCATTGATATCTGGATCTTTTTGTTTTGAATTTGCACTGATCATTGCTTGTGGAGTTTAAGATTAAGACTGGTACATCTTTGAGAAATGGGGTGCCTGTGATGGGGGAAGTAGCCAACTATGAGGATTTGAACAGCTTAACAATTGGAGTTGCTGTTAGTTTGATTGCTTCCGGATTTTTAAATATACTTCTTGTCCATTCACAATGACATAAACATCACAGGTAATCTTATTGCAAGTCTTCATTTTTTTTAACCTGGTTCCTTACTGCAAGGTCTAGTTAAAACAGAAACCTTAGGAATATAGAGCAGAATTGTATTGTAGTGGATCATGGATGCGAGTACAGCCACCGTTATTACGCTCATTTAAATTTTTCGTGTTCTTTTTTTCAAAATCAATGTGGTATAGAAATGGTTTTGGATCAGGAATTTGCAGTTTCCTTTGCTGATTTTTTATGCTTGTTGATTTTCTCATATATACATGCTTTGGCAAATATATCAGATGCTTTATTTATCACTGTTGGTTCTCAATATATTTTGATGATTAACAACAAATGTAAAGCATGGTTTGAAGTTTGCAAAGTTGTTTAAAAACATTCGATAGTTGCAAACCGCGAGATAGGTTTGCAAACTCGAGTATTGGACGACCAATCACTCGCAGTTTGCTTGGCGAAACTCGAGTAAAGGCCATCCGAAAAAGCAACCAAGTTTCCAAAAAAGTCGACTTGCGGTTTGCATAGGCAAACTCGAGTATTGAATAGTCAATACCGCAGTTTGCATGGGCAAACTCGAGTATCAAACTTCTTGTGAACTAAAGGATTTTTCAAGTTAAATCAATACCGCAGTTTGCATAGCCAAACTTGAGTATTGATTAGTCAATACCGCAGTTTGCATAGCCAAACTCGAGTATTGAACTTCCAGAGAGCAAAAGGATTTTTCACGATTAGTCAATACCGCAGTTTGCATAGCCAAACTCGAGTATTGAACTTCCAGAGAGCAAAAGGATTTTTCACGATAAGTCAATACTGCAGTTTGCTTACGCAAACTCGAGTATTGGACTTCTAGAGAGCAAAAGGTTTTTCACGATAAGTCAATACTGCAGTTTGCTTAGGCAAACTCGAGTATTGGACTTCCAGAGAGCAAAAGGATTTTTCATGTTAAGTCAATACCGCAGTTTGCATAGCCAAACTCGAGTATTGAATAGTCAATATTGCAGTTTGCGTAGCCAAACTCGAGTATTGGACTTACCGAGAGCAAACGGATTTTCCAAGTTAAACCAATACTGCAGTTTGAGTAGACAAACTCGAGTATAGGTTTTGTCTTTCAAATACAAGTCACGATGGTTTGCCTCGAAAGGTGCAAACTCGAGTATCCAATTGAAATCAAGATGGACACTTGTGAACAAGTGCCATACTCGATTTAGCATGAACATACCGCAGTATGCAACGTAAAAACTGATTTTTGAATTATACGAATTCATGAATCACTCTTGTTTGTTCCAATTGCTTTCATGAATCATTCACTTATGATCCCAACTATGTTTAACAAGTTTGTTGAGTGAATTTCGCTTAGCACGAGATGAAGATTATTGAAGGTCAAAGCCATAAAGCAAAAGAGTACAATGCATTTAATGCACTTCTGCAAATCAACCTTCTTTTGGATAATCCATCTGAGCACGCATTCTCAACGGTCAAGAATGCTTTCTTGATCAAGTAAACTCTTCTCCAACGGGCAAATCCTTAGAGTTCCACATCAGACCATATTAGCACCTGGATTAGTTGGAGTTTAGAGAGAGAAGATGACCAGACTTAATGCTAATCACCTACAACGGTTGGATTCATCATTCAACGGTCATTTAATGTTCTCTACCTATAAATAGAGTTCATTAACTTCTTCTCAAGCGATACACCTACCGAGAGCGAAAATTTACTAAGTGTCATTTATTGTGTTCACTTTCACTTGTATTGTATCAATCGATACTTGTACTTCATGTTCATTTTATCTCGCTTTCTGAGAGAGTTCTATCTGTAAATCATTTATTGATTGAGATAACCACAAGTCGTGGGACTTGGTGGTTGGGTGTATTGATTGCAACTTGTAAGGGGGAGTGAGTTCTAGAGAGAAACTACTCTTGAGTATAGAGTTTGTAATCGGTTTGTGAGTATAGTGGATTGAAAATCCCAAGTGTGGCTTAAGGGGACTGGATGTAGGTCAAGGATAAGACCGAACCAGGATAATTTCTCTTGTGCAAGCTTCTCTTCCCTTCCTCCTTCGCTATCATCTTTTTTTTACTTGGTCAAAACAGCACTTTCAGAAAAGTTTTTAAAATACCCAATTCACCCCCTCTTGGGTATATAGCTCCATTTACATTTGGTATCGAGCAAGGTCTTCTCTTAAGAGCTTAACAACTCGAGAAGGATCATTATGGAAGGTATCTTACCCGACGAGCATCTATCAACAGACCACCCGGTTTCAATGGAGAGCACTACTCCTTCGGAAGGCCAAATTCAAAGTGTTTGTTATGGCAACCGAGTATGGTCTTTGGAGATTATTTGAAAGAGGAGATTATGAGCCATCAACCGTAGAAGATGGAGTCGAGTTCCCAAGCTAGAAGAGGAATATGATGAGAACGACGAAGAAACGTCACCCTCAACAAAGAAGGCGGTTACGCTTCTCCAAAGTGCACCGAGTCAACAAGAATACTTTCGTATTTGCACCTTATCATCTGCTAAGGCCATGTGGGATGCTCGGAGATAGCTCATGAAGGAACTACTGGAGTAAAGCAAAACAGAGTCAATACTCTTATGACCCAATATGATCTTCTTCGAATGAAGCCTGGTGAATCCATTGAGAATTTCAGCTTCGTTTCACTCATCTCATAAATCAACTCGCAGCTCTTGGAAAGGAATACGACCAGCCGGTTCAAGTGAGAAAGATTCTAAACATTCTGAATAAGGAATGGGAGGCCAAGGTCACAGCGATAGAGGAAGCGCGAGGAGAATCAATGACGCGTGGTCGCTTATTCGGAAGTCTCTCTGAATATGAGGCTAAACTCAAATTCAAGAAGGGACTTGATGAAGTTCATGGCAAGAACAAAGGAATTGCCCTCAAGGCTGCAAGAGAAGTTAAAGATTCAGATGAAGAAAATGAGAATGTAGACGAAGATGAGGAAATAGGCATGATGGTTCGTAGATTCAAGAAATTCTACAAGAGGGACCAAGGTTTCAAGAAATTTCATAAAGCTAGCTCCAAATATGAGGCAAAGAAGCCACTCATCCGCTACGAATGTCAAAAGCCCGGCCACATCAAGTCCGAATGCCCACAACTGAACAACAAAGACAAAGAAAAGAAGAAGTTCAGCAAATACAAGAAGAAAGCTTATGTCTCCGGATTTGGGGTGATAGCTCATCGATGAAGATGATGAGGATGAGGAAGAAAAAGCAAATATATGCCTAGTTCTTGAAGAAGAAGAGCAACGTGCTAAACTTGAAGAGGTATATGATTGCAAACCTCCTTATGATGATCTATTTGATGAATATATGACTCGTGCAATTTGAATTTGAAAAACTTGCTAAAAATATTTCAAACCGAAAAAGAAATCTTAATCTTGAATCTCAAGTTGAAAAGTTTTCCTCTTCGAAAATACTATTTGTAAAGATTGTCCCGATCTCAAGAAAAAGAATTCATATCTTACAAAGGCACTTGAGAAATTCACTAGAGGAAGTGAAATGCTCAATGTCATTTTGAAACAACAACATTTTATAAATGATAGATCGGCATTGGTTACGCACCAGATTTTGATAAGAAGAAAGGCAAGAAGAAGAGTGGTCAAAAAAACGTACATGAACTATTTCACAAAATCAGTTCACTCTTCAAATCCCTTTGCGCATTGCAATTACTTGTAATAAGAAGGGTCATTCTACTTCATCTTGCTTTCATAGAAAAGAAAGAAAAATTAAGCCCGTGGGAAATTATCAATGGGTACCGAAAGGAACTTATGTTCCTAAGGTCAAAACTAACTCCAAAGGACCCAAGAAAAGATGGGTACCTAAGGCTTGATCTCTTGTGAATTGCGGGTTTGTCTTAGAGCATCAAGACCCAACAAGTGGTACATTGATAGTGGGTGCTCAAGACACATGACGGAGATGAATCCAAATTCCTTTCAATCAAACCAAAGGATGGTGGTAGAGTCACATTTGGAGGAGACCAATCGGGAAAAATTGTTTGGGATTGGTGAGATAGGAAACAATGAAGGTCCTCTCATCAAAGATGTCTACCTAGTAGACGGATTGTGTCACAACCTCCTAAGTGTGAGCCAAAGCACCGACAAGGGTAACCTAGTTATCTTTGATTCAAATGAATGCTTGATTGTTAGAAAGGATTTAGTCTCCATTGATGATTTGAAAACTAAAGCCTTATTTAGAGCACCTAGAGATGGAAATTGTTATACTCTTAACTTCTCTAGCAATGCTTCAGCTTCAAAAAACTGTTTTGTTAGTAACTTGAATGAGAGTTGGCTATGGCATAAACGATTAGCTCATGTTAATATGTTTCAACTTGACAAGTTGCTGAAAAAGGATTTGGTCATTGGTATTCCTAAATTGAATTTCAAAAATGATATAGTCTCGTGATGCTTGTCAAAGAGGAAAACAAACCAAATCTTCTTTTAAAGCAAAAAATGAGATCTCAACTAATAGACCTCTTCAATTACTTCATATGGATCTAGTTGGACCAGCCTAGAGTAAAAAGTCTTGGTGGAAATCTCTACACTTTGGTCATAGTTGATGATTATTCTAGATTTACTTGGACAATATTTTTATCATCTAAAGATGAAACGTTTGATCAGTTTGTTACCTTTGCCAAAAAGGTCCAGTAACGAGAAAGGCTTTGCAATTTCGTATAAGGACTGATCATGGTGGCGAATTTGAAAACAACGCCTTCACTGAGTTCTGTGACAATGTGGGGATTGATCACAATTTCTCAGCTCCAAGGACTCCTCAACAAAACGGTGTGGTTGAGAGGAAGAATAGAGTCCTCACTGAGATGACAAGGGCAATGTTAAATGAGAACAACACTTCTCAAGTGTTTTGGGCTGACGCGATGAGTACGGCTTGCTACATCTCCAACCGAGCCTATTTGAGGAAGAAGCTGAACAAGACCCCATATGAACTCTACAAGGAAAGGAAGCCAAATCTCAGCCACCTACATGTCTTTGGATGCAAGTGCTATGTGCACAATAATGGTAAAGAGAATCTTGGTAAATTTGATTCCAAAGCCGATATAGGTATCTTCATTGGTTATTCAAATAGGAGTAGAGCTTATAGAGTCTTTAATACTCGCACTCGTATTGTTGAAGAGTCAATACATGTTGTTTTCTCGTGAATCCAAATCGATAAAGCCTTGGACAATGAAGAAGAAAATGTTTTCAAAAATCAATTCTTTTCGAAAACTACTCCTGCTTCTATTGAAAATCCCGAAAATGTTTTTGAGGCTGATCCCCAAAACAATATTGAAAATCCCGATCGACTCAACCTAGAGCTTGGAAATTTATTAGAAATCATCCTTTAGACCAAGTTATAGGTGATATTAATCGGGGAATAAGAACCAGAAATAGTACTTTGAATGAAGTAACCTTTTCTCGCATTTATATCTCATATAGAACCCTCTAAGATTGATGAAGCCCTTTCGGATAATGATTGGGTGTTAGCAATGCAAGAGGAGTTACATCAATTTGATAGAAATCAAGTTTGGGATTTGGTACCTAGGCCCAAAGACCATCCGGTCATTGGTACCAAATGGGTATTCAAGAACAAACGTGATGAGTCTGCAATCATTGTCCGCAACAAGGCAAGATTGGTTGCCAAAGGCTATAATCAAGAAGAAGGAATTGATTATGAAGAAACTTATGCTCCAGTGGCAAGATTGGAAGCCATAAGAGTACTTCTAGCCTTTGCATGTGTAAAAGGTTTTAAACTATATCAAATGGATGTGAAAAGTGCTTTTCTGAATGGTTTTATACAAGAGGAAGTTTATGTAGAACAACCTCTCGGTTTTGAAAATGAACATTGTCCAGATCATGTGTATCGTCTCAAGAAGGCTCTATATGGTTCTGAAACAAGCTCCTAGAGCTTGGTATGAGCGATTAAGCAAATTCCTTCTTGATCAAGGTTTTGTTAGAGGAAAAGGAGACACAACTCTCTTCAAAAGAGTAATAAGCTTAATGAAATTCTAATGGTTCAAATATATGTGGATGATATTATATTTGGTGCTTCTAATGATGCTTTGTGTGAAGAGTTTTCAAAGACTATGCGGGGAGAGTTTGAGATGTCCATGATGGGAGAGCTCAACTACTTTCTTGGACTGCAAATCAAGCAAAGAAAAGATGGGATATTTATTTCCCAAACCAAATATCTGAATGATTTGCTCAAGAAATTTGGAATGGACCAATGCAATGGAGCCGACACTCCTATGAGCTCAACCGCTTCATTGGATGCTGATGAGAAGGGCAAAGATTTCAACATCACAAAGTATAGAGGAATGATTGGATCACTACTCTATCTCACAAAGAAGTCGCCCGACATCCAATTCAGTGTTGGGATGTGTGCAAGGTTCCAATCCGCTCCAAAAGAGTCCCATGCTCAACATGTGAAGAGGATATTCAGATATCTCTCGACACGAAGACTCTTAGACTATGGTTTCCCAAAGGTCAACCGGAACACTTGGTGGCATACTCAGATTCGGATCATGCCGGCTACAAGACAGATAGAAAGAGCACAAGTGGACAATGCGAATTCTTTGGCAACTCACTTGTCTCTTGGTTCAGCAAGAAGCAAACATCTATGGCCGTGTCCTCTACCGAAGCTGAATATGTGGCTGCTTCAAGTTGTTGTGCTCAAGTGCTATGGTTGAAACAACAACTTGCTGACTTGGGAGTTCACTTGAAGGAAATCCCAATTTTGTGTGACAACACAAGCACAATAAGCTTGGCCAAAAATCCGGTGCAACATACAAGGACCAAGCATATTGATGTGAGGCATCACTTCATTCGGGATCATGTCCAAAAAGATGTCAAAGTGATGTTCATCCCAACTCATCTTCAACTTGCGACATCTTCACAAAGCCTCTAGCCAAAGAACCTTTTAATTTCATAAGGAGAGAATGGGAATGGTAAATCCCAATGAATTGTAAGCATTTCTCATCCAATTTAATGTTAGTTGTGTGTTTGATGATTAATCCTTACTAACTTAAGCATCAGAGTATATAGAAATTGTTTTTACAGGGTTTTCTGATGTTTCAGAGATTGCTTACTCGAGTAAAGTACATGGTACTCAAGTAAACACGATGCAGAAAGCAAATTCAGAGGTTCAGAAATGCTTTACTCGAGTATGGAAGTGGATACTCGAGTATCCCAGAGGCAGAGAGCACATTGCTGAGAACAAAGGAATGTTTACTCGAGTATGTAGCTACTTACTCGAGTATAGACTTACGCAGGCCAAACCTGAAGGTATGCCGAGACCTACTCGAGTATGTTAGTGGCTTACTCGAGTATGGCCATCGGGTTTTTCAAAAATTCACGCGACATTTTTGAAGTCCAGTCAAGATACTTCCTTCTTTACTCGAGTATGTAAATGAAAGTATGCTATACTCGAGTAAGCAAGAACTGTACTCGAGTATAGGCGTCTATCTATATATATACTGAAACGACATGTTCTTACATACTCGCACCTTTACTCCAGTAAAGCCCTAGGAGACGCGACTTTCTCTCTTCTTCTCCTTCTGTAACCGTCACAATCCCTCATAAATCCCCTTAAAACTTCACCAAACCTTGCCTAATCCTTCCTATCCCCATTTTCGCTGAAACCCTAATCGCTCAAATGTCTAAGGAAGTCTCTCAATCCTCTCAACCGGTTCCTCCACGAGCTCCAAGAACCAAATCGATTCCAAAGAAATTGCAGAGAGGCATTGATACAAGGATTCCTAGAGTAGGCTTTACGATTCCGGAGGCTCAATCTCAAAACCCCAAGAAAAGGGGTTTGTCCTCTCAAGGCCCAGAACCGTCTTCAGAGACGCAGAAGAAAAAGAAGGCCTCTCCAAGCAAAGAAAAGGGAAAGAAGAAGGCCGTAGAGAAGGTGAAGAGAAGGTCCAAGCGAGCCTCCACCACCATTGTCTCATCCTCTACCGATGAAGCTACTCTTTCGGCTCCCGAACCCGAAGGTAATCAAGAGGAAGAGCAAGAGGAGGTATCTCCCATTGTCGAAAATGCTGTTGAGGAGATAAAGCTCCACAAGGATCCACCGTCGGGTTTCAAAGTTGCCCCGGCCGCACTTCCTCCCGGCCACAATGCCAAGTTCAGAGAGCAATTTTCAACCCGAGGATTTTGTGCCGTTGTCTCAGTCAATCTAGAACAAGTATACCAGGAATGCAATATTGATCTATCGCCGTGGCTCAAACCTTATGATTCGTTTGTTTCCATCCAGGCCGCCTACTTTCCAGAGTTGGTGAGAATGTTCTATTTCAACATGAAGACTGATCACATTTTGGACTCAGAGGACAGAGCAATTGAAGAAAGGCTCACCACATCTCGTACGGAGTCACTTTCACCATCTCTCGCTGCAATCCTCAACCGGATACGAAGGTTGTTGATCCCCGCAGGCCTCTACACCACGATATAGCAATGAAGAGGTGTATAGGACACTTTTGCTCACTCAAGACGTACGATGATCAAAAGCTCATTTATCCTTTAAACCGTATGACATGCCTGACTTGCACCGTGTACTTTGGTTTGTGTATTCGAGGAATTTTGTCCAAGGGAGGTAGCTATACACATTTCACGAAGAAGAACTACCGCTTCTTCACCGCTTTATCAAACAACATCCTTTCAACATCAAAGTGGGTCTTCAAGGAAATGAGCTACTTCAAGTTCACCTCCCGAAAAGGATCTTATATGCCCTTCGCTTCTCTGGTGTCCCTGATCTTATTTTACCATAAGATATGGTATGTGGGCCCTCCTGAGTCAATGAAGTATATCCCATCCTTTGGAAAGACTCAACTTAAGTTTATGCAGATAAACCTTGGACCGGAAGGATCCGGCCGATCAAGGGCTCCTCGAGATCTCAGCCCGCATCTCAATCGCTGCGCACGAGGCTCGCCCCGCTCCTCCTCCTCCACCGGATTTCGAGGCTAGAGTTAAAGCCATTGTGGACACTTCCATTGCTTCTCACTTTGTCGAATGCAATTTGAATTTGGCAAGCTAGGAGCTGATCTCAAGATTGGTCTTAATGAGGTGATTACATCGGTCGAATGAGAGGTTATAACAAAGTTGGACAAACTCAAGGATGACACCGAAAAGAAACAGGATGAGATTTTTGATCGCTGCATCGACTTGGATTCTCGGATTGGTTCTATCTTGGATATTGCTTCGAGGCCCTGGACAAGGTCAACAAGTTGATCAAGCACTTTGATCTTGGTTCTTCATCCTCGCCTACATTTGGGTTCACGACCGATCCTACCTCATCTTCTCCCGTTCCGAGACCCAAACCCACCGCAGACTCACTTTTCCCCACCTTCCTCACCTACCTTCTTTTTTCCCCACCACCTCACACCACTTCCACTCCTATCCCTGTAATTCCATCTTCACCTATCACTCCCACCACAGAGATTCTACCTGACACATTTCCATCTCCATCTACCCCGTCTACTGAGAAATTCCCCACGCCTTCTCCTTATGCAGCTCGCCATGACCCTACCTTTTGATCCATCCACTGCCATGGTCCTCTATTCCCCTCCTTTTGTTGTTCTTGATCCCGAGTATGTTGATGATGACAAAGGGGGAAAAGACGAGAAAGATGTATAGGGTCTAGGTTGTAGTGTCTAACATGCATTATATCTTGTTGATTCTGTAAATTTTGTTTCATTCTCTGATATCAGTGTTATCAGAGTATTTGTCATTTCTGATATCAGTAAAACATTGTATGAAGTTTGCCTAATGACTCAAGTCAAAGTTGATGGCAGCGGTTGTACGCAACAAGCAGGACTTATTGAGTCTTCTTGAGTATTGAAATACTTCCTCCTGTGATATTTGATTTAAAAGTGGATTCAAGTTTTTTTAAGACAAAAAAACATAGAGTCTCTTCCTTTCATATTAAGAACAACTTAAAAATGCATGGTGCTTGTCTTTATTTTACTCCATTGATTTAGAGCATGGTAATGAGTCAGATTTTTGTTTAGCTATTAACGCATAAATGTCAATTCTGAGTGGCACCTTTGTTTGGTTGGTATGTGTGATTGCACATTGAAAAAGGCAATGCTATCAACAGAATATAAATGTTAGTTCTCAATGTGTTTTGATGATTAACAACAATTGTAAACATGTGTTGAAGTTTTTGCAAAATCTGTGTAAAACCATTTATCAGTTGCTTACTCGAGTAAAGGAATGCTTACTCGAGTATAGGACTGTTAAAGGATTGCCCAGTTGGTTTTTACACGCCAATACTGGAGTATGGATAGTCATACTCGAGTAAAGACGCCTCGTGAGAGCAATCAAGTTTTTGACAAAAGGCACTTACTCGAGTAAAGGTTTACATACTCGAGTAAAGGCCATCCAGAGAGCAACCAAGCTTTTTCAAGTTAAGTCAATACTGGAGTATAGATCTCTATACTCGAGTATTGGACTTACCGAGAGCAAATGAACTTTTGAACTTGAGTGTATACTCGAGTAGAAAATTGCATACTCGAGTAAAAGGGTCTTACAGAGAGCTCCCAAGTTTTTCTAACTCATGCATACTCGAGTAAGGATTTACATACTCGAGTAAAGAGCTCTTAAACTGATTTTCAACTTGACTCATGTTCGTGCTTACTCCAAGATGAATTTGTTTACTCCAAGAAAGAGGCATCTTACACTTAAAATTTTCAAGCAAATAGTTGCTTACTCGAGTACACCACTAACGTACTCGAGTAAAGACTTTGGTTTCAAAAGTTCAAGTCTCGAAGGTTTGCTTCGGAAGTTGCTTACTCGAGTATCCTTTGATACCGCAAGAAAGACTCTCTCACACAAGTGACTTACTCGAGTAACGATGAACTTACTCGAGTAACCAACGCCGAAAACCAATTTTTGAATTATACGAATTTGCATATCACTCTTGTTTGTTCTAATTGCTTTCATGAATCATTCACCTATGAACCCAACTATGTTTAACAAGTTTGTTGAGTGAATTTCAGCTTAGCACAGATGAAAATTATTGAAGGTCAAAGCCATAAAGTAAAAGTGTACAATGCATTTAATGCACTTCGCAAATCAACCTTCTTTTGGATAATCCACCCGAGCACGCATTCTCAACGGTCAAGAATGCTTTCTTCATCAAGTAAACTCTTCTCCAACGGCAAATCCTCGTAGTTCCACATCGATCATATTAACACCTGGATTAGTTGGAGTTTAGAGAGAGAAGATGACCGACTTAATGCTAATCACCTACAACGGTTGGATTCATCATTCAACGGTCATTTAATGTTCTCTACCTATAAATAGAGTTCATTAACTTCTTCTCAAGCAGATACACCTACTGAGAGCGAAAATTTACTAAGTGTCATTTATTGTGTTCAGCTTTCACTTGTATTGTATCAATCCGATACTTGTACTTCAAAGGTTCATTTTATCTCGCTTCGTGAGAGAGTTCTATCTCGTAAATCATTTATCGATTGAGATAACCACAAGTCGGGGACTTGGTGGTTGGGTGTATTGATTACAACTTGTAAGGGGGAGTGAGTTCTAGAGAGAGAACTACTCTTGAGTATAGAGTTTGTAATCGTTTGTGAGTATAGTGGATTGAAAATCCCAAGTGTGGCTTGGGACCGGATGTAGGTCAAGGATAAGACCGAACGAGGATAATTTCTCTTGTGCAAGCTTTCCTTCCCTTCCTCCTCTACTATCATCTGTTTTTACTTGGTCAAAACAGCACTTTCGTAAAAGTTTTTAAAATACCCAATTCACCCCCCCCCTCTTGGGTATATAGCTCCATTTACAATAAATGTCGTTTTGAGGATGTCTGATTTGTGGCGTCCTAATTTTGCAATCGACGCCACAAATCACACCATTTCCCACTGATGCGTGATTTTTGGCGTCTTGAATAAAACATAGGATGTCTTTTTTAAGGCGTCTTGAATTAATCATAGGACGCCAAAAATCTTAAATTTCAACTACCCTCGGTCGACGTCCTTCTGAAAAGGGACGTTAATTGCCTCTAATTTAGGACGTTAATTTGCTTTTTTGTAGTAGTGAAATAACAAAATACGTGGAGAGAAGCAAAGGTGCATAGAGTTTTTCACAAAAAATTTTCCTCCAAATAAATAAATAAAAGCAAAATTTAAATGTTGAGTTGAACACAAAATGAGAGTAAAAGTTCACTAATTCCTTATCTCAATAAATAAAAAGTTAATTGAAATCAAATATTCAACGACAATCTTTCAATCTAATACAATCACTCAATATCAATCCCAGTGAGGAATAACCGTCCCACCGAAATACTATTTTATATACTATATGTCATAATCATGTAACTCATGGTGAGAAATAACCGTCTCACCTATGTTCTATTTCATATAACATATATTCATTGTGAGGAATAATCGTCTCACCAATACATATATATCATATATTATATACATATAAGTTTTGGCGGGGAATAACCGTCCCACCTATATTTATATATCAATATATCTCATACACCAATTATCAACATAAACCATATATATATATATATATATAACCTTTAGTAGGGAATAACCGTCCCAAAAATATATCTGTATGTACATACATGATATAACCATACCATGTACACACACACGTGTTTGTGTATTATACCATATTAGGTCTAGAATTGAATACTTGTTAAGGAGTCCTCACGAGTTATCACCTTATGCATGTCCGAATAGCATTAAAGAATTAATTAAAGCAGCTTCGTATGTATGAGGGAATAAGACGAATAAGGATGTCAATTCAGCATGGAGGTAGAGGAAGAAATAACGGAAGGAAAAGTGGAAGAGCGAAAGAAGAAGCGTTGTATAAGGGAAAGAAGGAACTGTGAAATCACTTGAAAAGCAGAGGCTTTTTGGCGGCCGTGTGAATGATAATAATCGAGGAGGAGTAGTCTAGATTAGATTTAGGGATTATGTAGAGAGAGATTTGGTATAAATTCAAATATATATTATGTTTATAATCAATATCAACTCCATAATTAGTCCTATATTATAAACTAGATGTAGTATTTGTTAATTTTGATGGTAGGATAGAACTAAGGTTAGACAACTACTTGTTGAGATTTGGGGTTCAAATTTTAATATTTTATGACAAGTTGAAGAAGGCTATGGTCATCTTCTAGAAGATTCCAAACAACCAAACTTATACCACTTCAGATAGAGTTGGAAATCAGAGTTGGATTTTGAAGTGCTAGGGCTTAAAAGGGCCGGCCCTTTTAGGCCCTAAGAAAAATATTTGTTTTTCAAGGTCCCGCTCGAGAGCATTCCGCCGACCCTATAGGCCGAAAGCTATTTTTCTAAAGTTAAACTATTTTTCTTGCTTTTTTAAAAAAAAAAGAAATATAATCAGTAAATTACAATAATTAAAGTTCTAATTTATCAAATAAATGTCATTAACATTAAGGTGTAAATAACATGCATCGTACAACAAACAAACAAGTCACTAATTCATAATCAAAAGTAAACTATTATCCACCGATAACTCACACAAAGCATAAGAAAATTACTACTAAACAACTTGAGTATGATAACTATCATTTTCATCTTCTTTAACACTATTATCAATTTCAAAGAATTTGATTGTGTTTTACTTCGAGTAGTAGCTTTTGCTTTATGGATAAAAATATTAAGAATTTCTTGTCCCGCTTCATGATACATCTATAATTTTATCTACAACAAATAATAAACCAAATCATAAAATCTTCGAGTAGAGGCGTGAAGTGAATGACATGTAAATGAGTAAGTATCAAGCAATAGGACATGAAAATAGCTTTTTTTATGGTCAGACTTGGTCAACAAAGCAAGTGGGCAATTGCCAACTGAACAAGTTAAAATAAAATAAAATAAAATAACAGGCCTAACAGAGTCGGCTCTTTCAAGCCGATAGCTCTACTGAGCTGGTTCTTTTAGGTCCGACTTTATTTGGAGGCTCTATTATATAAGCCCGGCCTTTAAATAGTAAGGACTTAAACAGGCTGGGTCGACGGACTCAACCTGTTTTTTTACTCTAACTTTAGGTATGGCAAGACTTTGGTGGTCAACTTTAATTATTTTTAATTAAAAAAACCGAAGTCGCAATAAATACAACTTATATCACTCCGGATGATCAAACTTTGAGTAGTCGTGTCAATTCGTCTCTTGCCATTCATGTCTTTTTAATTCTTCTTTTTCTCCTTTTTTTAGCACACAAAACTTTTCACTAACTTGAGCCGGGCTGAACTATTCATCCTTCATCCATCGACCATCAAATCGGCTTAGCCGAGACCAAATCCACTTTTTTTTTTAAATAAATAAAAGTTTAGTTGGTGGTAAAAACCGGTCACCCACCAGGTTCAGAACACATCTCCAAACTCAACAAACTTTTACAGAGATACGTATAGATCGTCTACCAATGAAACCCTTACATCAAAAGGTGGGTATTAAATCTTCTCCCTTTTGGAGTGAGGGCTGACACTATAATCAACTATGCTACTCCTTATTAATAAGACCAAATCCACTTGGAATAGTATAAATGCGTAATAGCATCACGGGCAGGTGCTACAAAGTGTGTACATTTCACATTTGTTGATTTTTTTTTTTTTTTTTTTGCTCAAGCACATTTGTTGAATTAAATAGATGGAAAACTACAGTTATAAATATTGATGATTTTTTCACACACAAATATCGATGATATTTACATGTTTGTTTCCAATGGTTCCAGTGACAAGTAGAAGGCACTAATGCAAAAAAGGCTTTTAAGACCGCGCAAAAGAGGCATCGTAAGATCAGACCCACGACTGGTCTTGTTCCAGCCGGTATTAAAAGTCTACATTTAAGACCGACTACGACTGTCTTAAAGAAAATATTTTAGACCCGTACATTTAAAACATTGGGTCTTAAAATTCATACTAAAATAAACCTGAAATACTTTTTGTTCGGTCCTAAAACTCAACTTTTAAGACCGGCTAATAACGAGGCCGCTCTTAAAAGATCGAATATTAAGACCGGACAAAAATAAATACGGTCTTAAACTTAGTGGCTTCTAAGACCGACTAATTATACGCTTGTCTTAAAAAACTGACTTTCTAGATCGGATGATAAATAAATGCGGTCTTAAAAATTTTATTTTAGACCGAATGTATAAATTTATTGGTCTTAAAAGACCAACTTTTAAGACTGGGCTTAATATTAAATGTGTACACTTGACCTTTAAGACCGGACATATAAATACATCCGGTTTTAAAAGCTGAGCATTTAAGACCGGCGTATTTGTTTGTGGTCTAAATTTTCCCGAATTTTTCCCTGCTCGTTCTTCCCGATTGTATTACACACAAATCCACCACCCAATCCAGCACATAAAAGTCGATACTTTAAGCTACAAGATATGAACAATTATTGAATAAATTGAATTGGGAAAAATAATACAAATATTATTTACCATGAGTTATGTGGCCTCTTAATTAATTATTATACTATAACTACAACACCTAAATTAATTAATACAATAAGATAACTTACTTACAAATACCATAAGTTACAAATACAACAAACATGCCCAAAATAATATTCACCATGCCTTCATCTGATTCCCACCAACAATGTAACATCCTCTTTTATAACATGCCCCTTTGGATCGGATCCTGCCACAAAAATAAAACAAGAACAAACTTCATAGTCAGTGACATTGTTTATGAACATAGAAGGAATATAATATAGGAAAACATTATAGTTTTCAAAGAATTATGCATATGAATATTACCTTATGAATTGACTCTTTTATAAAGTGATATCCTCCCATATACCTTCTTGATGATCATTTCTTATGTCGGGTTCATTATCCGCTTCATCTTCTTCGTTCATGTCCGGTAGACCCCTTGAAAAAGGAGTACTCTCAAGAAGACCATAATTTGAATGACTTTCCTCATCAATATCAATGACCCTTTTTCCTTGGAGAGCTACGCACCACATTTTATTTTCTTGATCGGTGATATAGAACACTTGTTTCGCCTGGTCTCGCCATTATAAAAGGTTCATCTCCAAAACTTCTACCATTGACATCGACTAATGTAAATCCTAGCCGATCGATCTGAACACCATTATTGACATTAACCCATTTGCAATTGAAAATGGGAAATCTAATTTTCACATAATCCACCTCCCAAATCTCTTCAATAACCCCATAATATGGCATGACTGCCAATAAAGGTCTCTTGTCTTTCGAACTGGAGAAGTGCATAGATTCAGCCTCTAACATAACACCACTTTTGCGGACCGTGCTCCTATCATCTAGGGACTTCGTGTAAAATGTATAACCATTGATCATATACGAATTCCAACTTATGACATCAACCTCAGGACCACGTGCTAACCATTTGATTGTATCATAAACACATTCCTCTCCCTCGACCTTTTGTTTGAACCACTTTGCAAAAGTTCTGTTATGCTCCCTAATCAACCTTTGTTCAGTCATTCGATGATTTTCTTTCCTTACAGCTTCTTTATGTGCAGCTATCTTGGGCTTGAACTTCATCAACATTATTCAAGATGTATAAGTGGACTTGTGACAATTCATCGGATCCACACTCTTTATTGAAGCCCCTCGTCTACCCCCCTTCAAAGATGCTGACGTTTTGGAAGCCCAATATGTCTTACTTTGGCCAAATAATTTTGACAACATTCCATGGCTTCTTCAAAAACATATTTCTGAACAATAGATGCGTTCTTCACATACCCTTTTAGGAATTTTATAGATCTTTCAATTGCGTACATCCACCGTAAATGGATAGGGCCGCACAACTTTATCTCCCTCAGTAGATGAAAAATTAGATGAACCATGATGTCAAAAAATGTAGGAACAAAAAGCTTCTCAAGGTGGCACAAGATAAGATATCCTTCATTCTCCAATTCATCCAACTTTTTAATGTTGAAAAATTTACCACAAACCGCATTGAAGAAGACACAAAGTCTAGTCAAAACGACCTGAAGATCATATTCAGCGATACCTCGAATAGCTATTGGGAGTAACTGTTGCATCAAGACATGACAATCATGAGATTTTTGGCCTTCTAATTTCAAGTCCTTCATCGATAGAAGCCTCTTAAAATTTGAAGAATACCCCGAGGGAACTTTTGTGCCATGTAAATACTCACAAAAACTTCGTTTCTCATCCTTAGACAAAGTATGAGAAGCCGGGGGACAATAAGTTCTCTTCCCATATGCCGTTGGATGTAACTCTTCGCGTATTCTCATTGCTTGCAAATCCAATCTTGCCTTCACACCATCCTTGGAACTACCTTGTACATTGAGAAGCGTGCCAACAATACTATCACATACGTTTTTCTTCACATGCATGACATCAATACAGTGTCTCACATCAAGATTGCGCCAATAGGGAAGATCGAAGAATATAGATCTCTTTTTCCATATATTTGCTTCTTTTCTACTCTTTGCGGTCTTACCGAAGATGACATTGATATTTTTCACCTTTTCATAAACTTGCTCCCCGAATCAATGCCACCGGAGCATCTTCATACTCTTGGCCACCAAAAAGGCTTGCTTTAATCGACGATATGGGTGGCCCCGTCTCAGAAATCTCCTATGTCTAAGATAAACCATCTTTCTTCCATGTTGAAGTTGATGGTAGCGTTTGCCTTCTTCACAAACCAGACATGCTTTATGGCCTTTTACACTATACCCGACAAGTTCCCATATCTTTGGGAAGTCGTTGATAGTACAAAATATCATGGCTCACATTTTAAACACCTCCTTCTTGAAAGAGTCATAAACGTCGACACCTTCTTCCCACAACTCCTTCAAGTCTTCGATCAAGGGCTCAAGGTAAACATCAATGTCATTTCCGGGTTGTTTTGGTCTAGAAATCAACATATACAGCATGGTGTACTTTCATTTCATGCATAACATAGGAGATAAGTTGTAAATAATTAGGAGTACAGGCCATGAACTATGTATGCTGCTAAGGCTTCCATATGGATTCATGCCATCTGTGCTAAGGGCAAGGCTAAGGTTCCTAGGTTCTTCGCCGAAGTTGGGAAATAATTGATCGATTTTCTTCCATTGAGAAGAATCGGCTGGATGACGAAGCTTTCCATCAGAAATCCTCTCATCTGCATGCCATTGCAAATTTTTTGCATCATTTTCATTCGCAAACAACTACTTGAACCTTGGTATGATTGGAAGATACCACAACACTTTTGCAGGCCGCTTATTTGACTTGTACCTTGAGGTTTCACATATCGGACAATTCTGCTTCTCTTCAAACTCTTTTCTATACAATACGCGATCATTCGGCCATGCATGGATCTTTTTGTAATCCATCCCCAGTGGACAAAGTATTTTCTTAGCATCATAGTATCGATGCGGCAACACATTATCATCCGGAAGCATGTCCTTAAAAGCCTCAAGCATTTCAGAAAAACTCTTGCCGATCCATCCATGACGTGCCTTCAAGCTTACCAATTTCAATACAAATAAGTTCAACAATTGGTATTTTTTACACCCGCGGTATAGCGGGGTCTCGCATCACTTGCACATATTACCATATGCATGTGATTGATGAAAAGCCTCTTCTCCTACATCATGAATAATGTCCTCTATGTGATCATCCATATCCGTGTCATTATCATCAAAGGCCACTTCCCCATGTTGAGACCCACTTGGTCTGTATAAGTCTTACAAAATCCTTCACAAATTAAATGTGTGTGTACAACTTCAGGACTTGGTCGCCTCTCATTCAAACATTTTACACAAGGGCAATAAAACTTCCCACTATCATCATTGGCATTTTGTTTAGAAAATTCTATAAAGTCCCTTACCCCATTCTGATATTCAACACTCGTACGTAAAACATTTATCCAACTGCGATCCATAGTAGAATTCCTATAGACGGAAAGATTTAACATACGTAATCCAAAAAAATTGACACTTGTATATAAAATAAGGCAACACCAAATGCATATTTATGCTCAATGTCGGTTATGTCTTTTTTTGTTTTTTGTTTTGACGGAGAAACTTGCCCATTAAATGCATAACGAAGAATCAGTTTTGGTCATAAATGTATCATAGTGAAGCTAAGAAGCAAAATAAATGCATGACGAGGAAATTAAATGCATCGCGTGAAGGTCTTGTAGACTCACTTGTAGCATATAAATTCAAATGCGTTTCCTGAGTCTTTCTTCTCCCGCCACGAACATTGATGTTGTAGGCAGCAAGAGTACCCTAAAAACATTTGTTGGTCAGTTGGGTAGGTCTAAAGTGCAAATATAATCTTCAAAATACAACATTCATTAACAACAAGAGAAACCCACAAGAGCATTTCATCGATTTCGTTCAACCCATGAAAAACCCGAGCGATAAGCGGGGAAAATCATGAAGTTATATAACCGAAACACCTCTTACAAATTGGTCTATATACGTTTAGCTAAGGAACCAGAAAGTGATTGTCAAGAGAGCAACGCGAAGCACCGACAGAGCAACACACAAACACTGGAGACAGAACCTCAGTAATCACTTTCGACGCGATAAGAGAAGTTCAGAGAGGGAAATTTAATTTTCCGCCCAACAGAGACATGTATTAGTATTTGGACTTTATTAAGACCGATTAATTATAACGTATCCGGTCCTAAAGATTTTTATTAATTTAATTTTTAAGTCCTAAAAGTCTACAATTAATTCAATTACTTTTAAGACCAAATTCTTATCCTGTATCCGGTCCTAAATATATAACTAAATTTTTAAGACCAGAGTTTTAAATACTCCGGACCTAAGTTTTTATTATTCATTCATGCGCGTAGATTTTATTAAGACTGGTTAATTATAAAGTAGCCGGTCCTAAATATATAACTTTTTAAGACCGTAGTCTCTGAAAACTCTGGTCCTAAATTCTCAACTCAATTTTTTTTTCAAGAAAAAAGTATTGGCTTTGGCGATCGCAGCAACTGAACGAATAAAAATTAAAGGAAAACAGGAGTTTAATTTCTTTAATTACTTGGAGAATATGAACAAAAAATTAAAAGACACAAGCTTAGTTCTTAATGCTACATATATTACTTGAATATGCACGTACACAAGAAAAAATATAAAAGAAAAACAAGCAGAAAATTATCAAAAACAAGAATCTGACTATATATACATCCTAAAGCTTATTATCCTTCAAAGCCTTGGCGATATCGGCGTGAGCAGCATTAACTTCCCGCGATATCGCAAGTTCTGTCTTATTCGCATCGCATCATGGTTTGAAGGTCGGGGTGCGACAATCTCTTCATCATCCAAAGAAATAACAATGGGTCCAACGACCCGAGACTCTTCGTCTCAATAGAACACACTCTCGCTGGAGGAGGCGCACCGTATAACGATCTACGGAAGGCACGAGCATCACCAATAAGTCTACCCCTACGAGCAGTTCTCTTGTATCTAACCATGGTTTGAGCACTTGGCGCATGCAGAGAGGTATGAGGAGCTAATAAAGGCAGAGAGCAGTTCCCCTTCCCAGATGGCCATGTACGTTGTTTGGAGTTATGAGGTAGTGAAGATAATAAGTCGAGGTACTTTAAGAGCGGATTTTATAAATATGCGGTCTAAAAGTCTATTATTTATTTTTTTAATCAATTCAATTATTTTTAAGACCGACATTTTATCGTTTACCCGGTCATAATATTCATTAATTTTTTTTCAATTCAATTTTTTTAAGTAATATTTTTTCCTGAAAAGATAGCCACGTACGTTGTTTGGAGTTACGAGGTAGTGAAGATAATAAGTCATAGTTAAGAGCGGATTTTATAAATATGCGGTCTAAAAGTCTATTATTTATTTTTTTAATCAACTCAATAACTTTTAAGATCGACATTTTATCATTTATCCGGTCCTAAAATTCAATAATTTTTTTCAATTCAATTTTTTTTAAGTAATATTTTTTTCTGAAAAAATATTAGTTTTAAGAACGGTTCTTTTACAATATTCGGTATTAAAGCAGATAGTAGAGTCGTATCCCTACACTCTGTTCAAATGAATGAATCAGAGTCTCTTCGGCTTCCAGATAAGCATCCCAACTAGGCATCTCCTCGTATTCTAATGAACTATGCGTCTCCTATTAAAGTTTTCGGCGTTTCACATTGTTCAAGATGGGTTCTCTATTTAAATGCGTTGTTACTTTACGTTCTTCACATTCTTCTCCATCACTTCTACAACCTCCACCGTAATGGCTACTCCACGACCTCGAGGTCCTCAACCACCACGAGGTCCTCCTTTTCCTCTAAATCCTCTTCCTCCTCCGTACCCTCCTCCTCCGCCTCGCTCCGCACCCGTCCTTCAGACAGATGATGCATCACCTCCTGGCCCGCATCGATCATATAGACTGACGTTTGAGCCAGCTTTTTTAGGTCTACAATGTGGTCACCAACAAGCTGAACGCGGTACTCGACGCCCAGGACGTTGAGTATAATCCTTTAGATGACGACGTCTCCGACGACTCCCTCCCCTCCACAACGATGGGGAGGAGTAAATGTTTTTATGTTTTTTTTTTTCTCAGACCGGGCGCCGCTGCCCGCGGGGCAGCAAAAAAAATATAATAAATTTTTTGCTTTCCATTTTGATCGCCTTTCATTTTCATTATCTTCTTTCATTTTTCCGACAAAAAGGAAACAAACAAAACATTGTCCTCGTGTGTGATCAACATTAAAAAATGCGCAATACAATTAAGACCATACAAAACAAAAAAACATCTTTTACCTTATTCGAATAAAAACAAACACAGTGACAATTCTTCTCAAGGTTGGACCGTCGTTGTCGTCAGTTTTACCTCACCCTGATTTGAAACAAAGTGTCCTTTTCAATATCTTCCTTCTTTTTCGACAAAAAAGAAAAGAGACAAAGAAAAGGGAAATCGATAATGCTTGCTCAAAATCGGAGAGGTAAAATCGACTACAATGAAGGACCTAGCTTGAGCAGAACGCCAGAACCTCGGTTGTCTTGAACCCTAATGATTTGTCTGAAAAGTGCAAGTCAACATTTCTATTTAAAGGAAGACTATTAAGACCGGACATTTAACAATTACATGGTCCTAAAGGTTAAGCCATACTTTTTAAAATAAAAATAAGAGGACTTTTAGGAGCGGACAGTAAAATAATATACGGTCTCATAAGACTTTTAGGACCGGATGTTTACAATATACGGTCCTAAAAGTCTATCTTTTAGGACCTGTTTACATTATAAGGTCCTAAAAGTCTCATATTTTTTAAACCGAAGACTTTTAGGATTGGATGTTTATTATGTGGACTTTTAAGACCGTACTTTTAATTAATATACGGTTCTAAAAGTCGAGATCTTTCTCAAATTTCAAGCACTAAATAGCTTTATCCACCATCCAATACATTCAGAAACCCAAAATGGACACAAGAAAATTGTTCAAAAAATTAAACAAATTTATTTATTGAATTTTACATTGCCTATGTATATTTACAAATGAATATTGTTCGAAAAAATAAACAAATTTACGAGAAGATTATTGTTGCTACATGATATATTTACAAATGAATTTAGGACATTAATTATTGTCCTGACTTTAAGATCAGGTCATACAGATATTCACAAAACACATTGCGTATGTGCTCTAGTTCATCATCAGAAAAGGGATCAGGGCAGTCAAACATCTGTAATGTCAAAGACAGAAACTGAATTAAAACATTAAGCCAGACATTGAATTAACTTGCATGCATAATATGTAACATCAAATACATTTACCTTTGCAGTTAATTTAGTCATTCCTTGAGTGATAATATCATACATGTGTTTCATGACGTACTGGCCACATAAGTTGGACTCCGGTGGTTGCCGACGGGTCTAAAAAGAACAAGAAATATATATAAGAGCATATATAGCTTACTGACCAAGTTCACAAGACAGTGTGCTAGTGTACAAATATTGTACCAACCTCCGGTGTGAGCCATTTAGGCTCTTTGGCATGATACCCACGCTTTTTCTTTACCTCGATTTGGAAGGTCCTCATGGCACTATCATCAAAATCACAAATTTATCAATAATGTTCACTAAAAATTCACAGCAAAGATTTCAAACAAGAGAATCAAAATGACATGCTTACTCGTTGATGGTCTGCATCAACGCAGGCACTAGATCGCTGTGAGTGGAGCATAAGAAGATAACTTTATGCTCCTCCATGCACATGAGGACCAACTGCCAGTGGCGGCTGAAAATTCACAGCAGTAAAGTACTCAGTGATATATGTAGCAGAATTAAGTGGATTGCAGACAAGATTTATGATATGTACCTGTGGAAGTATGGAAACACGTACACCTTTCTTCTCACTTCACACAACCTCTTTGATATGTACTCTTATCTCTCCTGCATGATGTTGCACTTGCATAGACAGGGCACAAGAATCCAAAATCGTTGCTCCTGCCCTTTTGAACCAATTCTTGATGCATGAACCTACAATAATGACATCGATCAGGGAATTAGTATATATGTATGTGTGTCTAAATGATGCATTTAAATTATGTACTCATAGAAGAAGATACTTACTTCATAAAAATTTGCACAATTGCATCGGTAAGCTCACTTCCGGGGAAGCGGCACAATGGACTCAACATCAACGGTGTCAACTTGAACCGGTAGAGGATGAGGGATGCCTACTACTTCATTGACAGGCCACGATTTATCTTTAAAATATCCACTCTTCACCATATTAGATATTTTTTCCATTGGAGTCAACTTAGCAGTAGGGGATTGAGCTTGAGGAGGGGATGGAGCTTGACGAGGGGATGGAACTTGAGGAGGAGGGGTTGAAGCTTCAGGAGGAGTAGAAACATGTACAAGCTTCACTGGCCAAGAGATGAAGATTCCCTTGACATTACTCACAAGCTTCAGCTGATCAATTGGGAGAGGGAGAGGTGCATCAATGATCACCTTTTCAACTGACACTCTAACTTCATCATCAGCCATTTTTTGGTGGTGTACAGTTGATCCCAATAAGTTGTGGACGGTCCCTTTTGGAACTAATTGTGCAGGACTATCATGATCCTCCACATATAGGTCATAAGGTTGCTCTGACTGTCCAACAATGCAGCTCCCTCTAGTGCTCTGCTGCACAGGTGCAGGTGAATGTGTGAAGGGAACACTGGTCTCTGGACGATTGCTCAAAAGAAGCCTCATCTAATTCAATTCCTCCCTCATCTGGCTCATGTCGGATTGAAACCTTGCTTCTTTAGCCGCTGCTTCCTCACTTAATTTGACCACCGTCTGTTCCATCTCCTCCTGGGTAACCATACTTTGTCTATGGCGTTTGGATATATCAAAGTATTCCTTTAGGCCTACCCGTCCTCCAATCCCCCTTACACGCCCACCATGATCCAGTTTTCTGGTCGCAACGGTGAGAACATCACTCCTCCTGTCCGACACAAAAGATCCCTCTGCTTCTTTCTGTTTAAGATCTTCCTATAAGATACAGATAACGAGAAGCTTAGTAATGAAACATGTTTAGTAACTAAAAAATAACAATAACGATACTTACAATTCTTTCAGCAACTACACGAGTTTGTTCACTCGTGTAGGCGCCACTTGGCTTTTTCCGAATGTGCAACCACAACTCCTCGCGACGTATTGGAGATGGCGGATCATGTACCACAGAAGGATTGGATTCTGCTTCATCTTCCAATCTCTTCCGCTTGGCCGCCATCAATTCTTTTTCAGCCTTTTCATATCCGCCGCGAGAAGCCCTATGCGGGCAATCATTCTTTCTCCCTATCTCCTGTGCTCGTTCCCTTCTTTCCTGTGAATCAAAATTGAAAACAACTATTAATTATGAATTCCAGCCATCTCACTAACAGAAATTAGAGAACTTCTGCTTGATATGAACCTCAAACACTAGTCAAATTCACTTCATCAAGTTTCAACATTTTATTTACGGAAGATGTAGAATTGTAGAAGAAATTGGAGCTATGTTTTGTACTGCTAGATAGATAGGTTAAGAAACAAAAGAGAATTATGCTTACAAAATAATACAAACTTGATCCTTTTTAAGGCATCCAGTGGGATCAACAGTCCTCATTAGATAGTAATAGAACTAACAGCAATATAATGTCTAACCACTACTTACTATAACAGAACTAAGACTATAATAATGGCTTGACTCTTATGCCATTATTATTTCCCTAATTACCTTCTTAGTATTTTACCTTTTTAGGGTTTACATATCAGACTTGCATAGACAAAGGCAGGAAATGTATACTTCTATTCACACACCAAACAATTTAACTAACAGGATTAGATGAACACAATAACATTCACATATCCGCACAAGTTAATAAGCAAACAAAAGGGCAAAAAAAAAAAAGAAGAAAACTAAATATAAACTCACCGAGTTTTAGAGTGGTCTCCCAGCTGAACAAATTGTTGCCAAGTTTGTTCATCAATAAATGTGTACTTGTCCCAAGGCTTTTGGTCGTGAACCTCGGCAAAAATATACTTGTTAGCTAGAGAGGTCTTAAACTTCCTCCATTGATCAGCACAAATAGGTTGCTTTACTTTGCCCAAGTCCACATTTTTCCACTCATCAATCAAAATGCTAACCTTGCTGCGTGCAAGATAGACGACAGAACTAGTATATTTGCTTTTATTAGGACCGAAAGGTTGCAACTTTTCATCAAACTGAATCTCCAGCCTTGACCCAGAAGTCTGACTTAGGGTTATATCAATCATTCGTGGTTACGAGGCACATTGTCAGATGAAGATGGTTCGTTCTGACTCACACCACTAACTGGCGTTCCCAGAACACGAATGGAATCGTTTTCATCGTTCATTTTTGAGACAGGAAGAGAGGAATGCCTAAGCAAATGAGAGACTAACGAGAGGCTAATGGTACATGGGCGAGGAAGAGAGGTAATGCAACGGGAAGAGTGGTTTCACAACAAGAAGAGGGGTTTCAGAGTTCAGAGGGACAACATAAGTTGTAAGGTAACGTTTCGCGTGGGCGAGGAAGAGAGGTAATGCAACAAGAAGAGTGGTTTCACAACAAGAAGAGGGGTTTCAGAGTTCAGAGGGGCAACGTAAGTCGTAAGGTAACGTTTCACGCGAAGAGGAATATATTTGGCGCTTTATTTTTAAGACTGGATGAACTAAAAAGACGTTCTTAAATGTTAAGTTTTAAGACCGTCGTTTATTAAACTCCGGACTTAAAAGTAATAAACTATTTAGTATCGGGCACAATTTATGTCCGGTCTAAAAAGTATAATCTTTAAGACCGTTCGTTATATATATCCGATCTTAAAAGTTTATTTAATTTTTTCCTTATTATTTTGGACCGCAGAAAATATAAGTCGGCCTATTCGAGATTTCTCTATAAAGAAATTTGAACTTTCAATTTTTTTTAATAACATTTTTAAGACCGTTTGTTTTGTTAAGCGGTCTAAATAATATATTTAAGACTCATTGATAAAGGATCCGGTCCAAAAGTTCTTTATATTTACAAAACGCCACGGTCATACTATTAAGATCAAAAGTGCGTCATTACTCCGGTCTAAATGAGGCGGTCTTAAAGCCCTTTTTGCACTAGTGAGGGCTTCTCATTTTCGTTGACCTGGTCAAATCATGTAAGGAAAGCATAAAGTTAAACTATTTTTCTTGCATTTTTTAAATGAAATATAATCAAGAATTACAATAATTAAAGTTCTAATTTATCAAATAAATATTATAAACATTAAGGTCAAAACAACATGCATTATGCAAGAAACAAACAAGTCACTAATTCATAATCAAAAGTAAACTATTATCCATTGATAACTTAAACAAAGCATAAAAAGCTTACCACTAAACAACATGAGTATGATAACTATCATTTTCATCTTCTTTGCCACTTTCGCCACTTTCAAAGACATTTAATTGCGTTTTTACTTTGAGTAGTAGGGTTTACTTTATGGGTAAAAATATTAAAAATTTCTTGTCCCGCATCATGAATACATCCATAATCTTTATCTGCAAGAAATAATAAATCAAATCATAAAATCTTCGAGTAGAGGTGTGAAGTGAATGACAGAAATGAGTGAGACTGTGAGAATGACTGAGTGAGTACTGGACAATAGGATAGGCAAGTAGTTTCCTTCACAGTCAAGACTTGGTTAGCAAGGTAAGTGAGAAATTACCAACTAAGCAAGTTAAAAAAAAAAAAATTAACGGGCCTCACAGTGTCAACTCTTTCAAGCCCTCTGCCCTACAAAGCTGGTCCTTTTAGGCCTGATTTCATTTCGAGGCTCCATTTTATAAGCCCGGCCTTTGAAGGGCAAGAGCTTAACTAGGCCAGCCTATAGGGCTCGACTTGTTTTTCCGACTCTAACTTCAGGTATGGGAAGACTTCAGTCGTCAACTTTAATTATTTTTATAAATAAATGTTTAGGTAGGGGTAGAAAATGGTAGTTCACCAGGGTCAAGGCACACCTCTAAACTCAAGGAGCGCTTACAGAGGTATTTACAAATCGCCCCCAATAAGACATTCACATCGAGGAGCAACTATCGAACCTTCTTCCTTTTAGGGTGAAGGCCGATGTCTTAACCAACTGTGCCACTCCTCATTGACAGACCAAATCCAGTTGGAATAGTATAAACGCGTAATAGCACTGAGGCAGGCAAAAGGTGTGCCAATTTCACAGTCATTGAATTAAATAGAGGGTTAAGGTGTAGATTGGCCAACGAACTATTACTCCAGGAGCGCCTAGCACCAAAAACTTTTAAGTGGGCTAAAAATACCAAAAAGATTTTAAAAATGAAAAGTCAGCACAACACCGTTAGAAAAAAAACCAACATTGGTAAAAATGTCAACTTTTTAAGGGTTAAGATGCAAATTGGCCAACAAACTTTTACTCCAGGAGCACTCAGCACAAAAAAGTTTTACTCTAGGAGTGCCTAGCACAAAAAAGTCAATGTGCAATCTACCAAAAATTTGACAGTTGCAAATCCTTGTCCGGACCCCAACCATGTGCATTTGGGCTAGGAAAAGTGAATGCAACAAAAAAAGCACAAATGTAACGAGTAGATTTCATTTTGAGTAAGGTGGTAAGTTTTCGAACTTGCCCGGTGCAGAGTGCATATTGTGATTTTTAAGTAGACCTAAAAAATCTACTCGTTATATTTGTGATTTTTTTGTTGCATTCACTCTTTCTAACTTCAATGCACACATGGTTAGGGGGTCTAGGCAAGGATTTGCAACAATTAGATTTTGGGTGGATTGCACATGGACTTGCCTAGGCTTGTTCTAAAACTTACCACCCTTACTCAAAATGAAATCTACTAGTTACATTTGTGATTTTTTTTTTGTTACATTCACTTTTCCTAACCCCAATGCATATGGCAAATGTCGGATTTTGGGTGGATTGCAATGGACTTTTTTATGTTAAGCGCTCCTGAAGTAAAACTTTTTCATGCTGAGTGCGCTTGAAGTAAAAGTTTATTGGCCAATTTGCATTTTAACCCTTAAAAAGTTGACACTTTAATAGAGGTTGGTTTTTCTTTTTTTTTTCTAACGGCGTTATGTTGACGTTATATTTTTAAAAGTTTTTTGATATTTTTAGTCTACTTAAATTTTTTTTGTGCTGGGCGCTCTTGAAGTAATAGTTTGCTGGTCAATCTCCACCTTAACCGTGCACCTTAACCTTTAAATAGATGGAAAACTACGGTTACAAATATCGATGATATTCACATGTTTGTTTCCAATGGTTCTAGTCACAAGTAGAAGGGCTTCTCATTTTCGTTGACCTAGTCAAATCATGTAAGCATAGCATAGTTGATAAAACCATTAATCCGAGTACGTGTTTGAAATATATATATATATATGTGTGTGTGTGTGTGTGTGTGTGAATAAATTTCATTGGTCACTGCACACAAATTATTGAACAAGATTGATATATTTTCAATAGAAATTAATTGTAGCCTAAAAATATCTCTTTTTTTAATTTAAGAAAATAGCTATAAAACTATATCGGAAACGGAAACTACACATCAATTGTGAAGGACCTAGTGCTAACTTAACCTCCGATGGCACCGATTGTGGCTACTACTATATTTTTATATATATTTTATAATTGAAAGTATATTTTGATATTCTTATTCATAAGTCATTACGTAAACTTTACTTAAGCAACTAATATTCCAATAATGTTATTGATTTGAATATTGTCAAAAAAATCACGATGGAAAAGATTTATTTAATTAAATTTATTTAGTTTGATGAATTAATTAAAAATGATTCCGATGTAAACTACGAATAAGATTTATTCCAAGAGGACCACTTTCGTTCTTTGTTTGACAAAAAGCCGATCAAGTTAAGAAATTTGGGGATGAGATTTGAACACATTCATGCACAAACAACCACAAAAGCACACAAGTAAATTAGAAAGTGGATGAAATATCCATCAAGTCAATTTGTTTCTATAACGAAGATGCATGAAAAAAATGGGAAAAAACAAGGAACACAATAAATGTTGAATTCATGTTAGGTCATAAGGTGTTTGTTATTTTGACCAAAAAAAAAGGTGTTTGTTATGTACTTTTTTTTTTTTCCTAATTAGGGATGAGGGCTTATATATATATATATATTATTTATTTTTAGATTAAATTATAGGCTGCATCTTGATTTTTTTTTTTACATCCAATATCTCAAATTAATTAATTTTCGGGATATTGGTGTTACAAAAAAAATATTTATGAATGCATAACTGTAAATTAATTAATTTAAAATATTAGATGGAAGAAAAGTTCAGAATATATCATATAATTTAATGTAAAATATAAGATATATAAAAAAAATACCCTCATCCCTCTAATTAGAGGGAGAAGCACATAACAAGCAACCTAAAGAAAATTAAAACACCTAATGTGAACCACAAATTTTAGTGTTTTATATAATATTTATAATTACTTTTGTTATTACTAATTACTATTAGACTTGTTCTTGACTACCAATTCCCAATAGAAACGAAGTAGCAATATAAGTACGTTAATATCGCTCCGAAAGTTTGAAATGATCAAACTTTGAGTTGTCACAGATTATCTCTTACCTTTCATGTCTTTTTTCTTAATTTTTTTTTTTTTTACAAAACTTTTTGAGCTGGGTTGAAGTATTCATCCTTCATCCACCGATCACCAAAGACCAAATCCACTTGGAATAGTATGAACACGTAATTTCACTGTGGCAAGCACAAGGTGTGCCCATTTTTGTTGGGTCGAAAAGGCATGCCCAATTCTTGTTTGGGTCAAAAAAGCGTGACCATTTTTTGGGTCGAAAAGGCGTGCCCATTTCTTTTCTGGGTCAAAAAGGTGTGCGCATTTCTTGTTTGGGTCAAAAAGGCGTGCCCATTGCACTTTCATTGAATTAAATAGATGGAAAACTACGGTAAATATCGATGATTTTTATATTCTTATTCATAAGTCATTACGTAAACTTTACGTTGACCAAAAAATAATAATAACGTAAACTTTACGAAGCAACTAATATTCCAATTTGTGTCATTGATTTGAATATTGTTAAAAAAATGATGATGTAAAAAGGGATTGAGAGAGATGAGTAAAATTGTGTCGGATTGTTTTGCATTTAATTAAAGATATTTTTTGAAAGTACAGGTAGTTTTGAAAACTTCAAGTTATTTTAATTAAATTTATTCAGTTTGGGGGAGAGATTTGAACAGCACATTCATGCACATACAGCCACAAAATTCACACAAGTAAATTCGAAATTGATGAAATATCCATAAAGCCAAGTCAATTTGTTTCTATAAGGAAGATGCATGGAAAAAGCAAGGAAGACATTTTTTTTTTAGTTTATCTATATAATATTTATAATTATTTTTGTTATTACCATTAAACTTGTTCTTGTCCAGGAGCACCAATTCCAAATTAAAAACACTTTTTAACTTTACTAATTAGAAGTTGATGAATACTAAAACTTGATATCTTCAAATTACACTGTAAAAAGCAGAAAAGTACTCATAAATATAAGAAAGAATGATCCCAAAAAACATGAATTAATGACAGTTAGGTCCTGAAGAAATTTTCTGAAAGGTAAGTTGTAACTATCAATTCAGATTATTAATTACAAACAAAAATACCAGTTGTAACTTATGATCCTTGAATTTACAGTTATTTAAATCAATATTTGCAACTTATTGTTCAAATAAATATATTGAGGACCTTTCTGTCCTTAATTTAGTTGTTTGAAACTTGACTGTCATTCTCTCCAATAAATATATTAGCTATGACTACTATTTTCTAAGCTTTTAAAAGTATAAAAAATGCAATCGATTAGCACAAGGCATTTCCAAACACGGTAGGTAAACACGAATTTGAATTATTAAAATAAAAAAATTATTTAAAAAATATATATTAAATTAATTTAAATCTAGATTGTCCAAAATCAACTTTGACGGTCCAAACATCAACATGATGAGGACAAAATGATGTGCTCCGCGTCTCGTAAACACTACTTTCTCCTTCTATATATATAAACATACGCCCCCCAACTTTACTAGAGTACTCAAAACTCTTCTCGTCTTGGTCTGAAACTTGAGATCTCGATAAGGTTGGCATTAGTTCATGATCACTGCCATTTTCCTTATTTGCACACTTAACTGTTTTTCTTTTATATATTTATTATGATATGACATGAAGAGATAGCGTACGTCTTCTTTATAGAATTGAAGAAATCTTATGGAGAAGGAGAAGCCACCACAATGGATTCTTTGGTTCGTATTGATTCAACTTTTCTTGCTTAGCAACGCAATGGTACAAGGAATGACGAAACTCACCACCAGCGATGCTCACCCTGGTAAAGTTAATATTTTAACTAGATTCTCCGTCCAACCTTGTGTTTCATTGCTTCGATATTCAAAACCAATTCCATATTTTGTTGTACTTTACTAAATGCGTCCCGGTTTTTGCGCACACAGATTTCATAAGCATTGACTGTGGCGCAAATAGTGGATACACTGACCCAGAGACTGAAATCTCATATCTGACAGACATAGGTTTTGTAGAAAGAGGAACAAATTCTGAGGTTGCAGATGAACAAAGATCTGTCCTAGATTTTCCTTTTTATGGAAGACAAATTCAGACGCTGAGATATTTCCAACAAGGAAAAAGGAACTGCTACACCCTTAAACCAAAACTGGGAAAAAATAACAAATACCTCGTCAGAGCTTCCTTCGCTTATGGAAATTATGATGGCAAAAATAAATATCCATCTTTTGACTTGTACCTCAATGTCGATTTATGGGCTACTGTGGTTTTCAATGGTAATCTTAGTTATCATCATAAAGAGATTATCCATACTCCCACAATCGACACCATACACGTTTGCCTTGTCAACACTGGCAGAGGAATACCTTTCATTTCTACTTTGGAACTCAGACCTCTTACCAATTCTGTTTATAATCTAACTCCATCTCCTTCTAAATCACTATTAGTCCTTGATTCGAGAGTCGATGTTGGTTCCTATTTGACAGTCTATTTTAAAAGGTGACTCTAATCTCATATATTTCAATGAATTATACATTCTCTAGTTTGTCATGTTAATTATTCATACTTTCCTATTATAAATTTATTTATCTAATTCTGCAAGCTTATAGGTTTAAGGATGACATCTATGATCGTATGTGGCGAGCGGACACTATTTTTAATAATGAAAGTTGGCAAAAGTTCAATATGTCGTCGGAAGATATTGATGCTGGAAGCATAAACGATTCTTATAAATTACCGACAGAAGTGCTCATGTCTGCGATCAAATCATTGAATCTCTCCTTTGATTTATACCTTAACTATGACTCTGTCTGGAAGACACAAAAGTCTTTCAGATATTATGTCATCTTTCACTTTGTTGAAATTGAGCAGCTTCCCGCTGGACAAAAGAGAGTAATTGATATTACTGTTAATCACAAAAATATCCACCCAGAGGCGCCGATAACTCTTGAATACTTAAAGCCAGTGACAGTTACAAGTGTGACAGATCAAGATGGTCTTTTTTTCAGCATAAGTGCAACATCAGAATCTGATGCTCCTCCAATCCTTAATGCCATTGAAACTTATAAAATCATATCAGCACTAGCATCCCCAACAGGCCAAACAGATGGTATATATGCTTCTCTGTGTTCCATGATCTGTGTGTGTGTGTGTGTGTGTTTGCGCTTTGACTTCTGAGACCCTATTTATTATTGGTAACAATAGCGGATGCCATTCTGGACATAAAAAACACGTACGGAATAGTAGATTGGCAAGGTGACCCATGTGTTCCAAAGGAATTTTCATGGGATGGACTTAGTTGCAGATATGGTATCAATAACGCTGCCGCAAGGATTATCTCACTGTAAGTATTTCAGGTTAAAGTGCAAAAATACCATGAACTTACATCCAATGTGTAAAAATACCTATAAACATTTTTTGGATGTAAAAATACACATTAACTTTTAAGTTAGAGCAACCATGACAAAACTGTGAAAACCACCTAATGTCGGTTACCTTTTTTAAGAAGGTGGTGGGTCCCACCATAAAAAATAAGAAAAGTTAAGTGTTTTAAATGGTTATCATTCTTACAATGATTTTTAAAGTTCATGAGTATTTTTATACCTAAAAAAAATTTATGGGTATTTTTACACATTGGATAAAAATTCATGGATATTTTCGCTCCTTAACCCTTAAATTAATTAAAGTAAGTTTCCTAGGTGACGTATGAATTAGGCTATTTTCTACTCATTCCAAAATGTTGGAAATGTCTGCAACTTAAATGTAAAACTGATTTGGGTTAACTTCATGTTCATTCAAGTGTATCAATCATTTTTCAAACTATATATTGCACGAAACTTCACCACCTCCTGCCTAAGTATGTATTAATCATTATCAAAGCAGAAACTTGAGCGCCAGCAAGTTAAGAGGACAAATAGCTCCTTCATTTTCACAGCTTACGGAGTTAAATTCCTTGTAAGTATATAATGATTTAATTAGGACAAATTCTTTTCGATATGAATTTTGTCATGTAAAAATATTACTTTGTTTAGGGATTTATCGAGCAATGACTTGTCAGGATCCATACCGGAATTTCTTTCTACACTGCCAAATTTGACAATCCTGTGAGTTTTACAAAATATATGTATTAATATTCTTTTGGCAAAGGTATAGACATGTGCCCTTTAATTTTATAGAAGGTTTCATTTTGGTTCATTAACTTTATAAATGGGTCTTTTTAGTCCTTTATCCCTAACTATCGTTAATAAAAAATGATATTTAATTTTTAATGTTGATAAAACATTATCAAAGGCTAATGTTGTTAATTAAGGTTAAATGACTACTTTTTAAAGTTAAGGGACCAAACTCGGTATAAAGGTAAAGAACCAAATGTATACAATATACTTTTGCCTTTCCTTTTTTTTTTTTTTTTTTTTTTAAATGCCTGATATACCTTAATAACTCGAGCACCACATGATAACAGAACGCATTTCACAATGTTTTTGCAGTAATTTGAGTGGCAACAGGCTTACAGGTTCAGTTCCCAAAGCTCTTAAAGAAAAGTCGGGATTGGAAATAAGGTTTTCTCATCTTAATCATCCTAGCTAGTTACTCGATCAGCTATGATTGCCTTTTTTTCCCCCTTGAATTAAACTAAAATCAGTTTACAAATATTACTATTTAATTTAAGGGGGGGGGGGTTCATGTTTTCGAGCCAAATTTAATTTTAAATTCTAAATATACCCATTTGACTCATCTTTCAGCTTGGATGACAATCCTAGTCTTTGTTTGAGGGATCCATGCCGGAAGCACAAGTTCCTTATTCCACTTATAGCATCTCGTTTCACTTTGACGGTTGTAATCCCGATTTCTCTAGGAATTTGGATCTTCAAAATGAAAAAAAAACTGAAAGGTACGCACAAAATATTATTTGTTTCTATTATTGCGTGATAATATTATAATTCTTTTCTTACCAATTTGGATAGAAAATAGGTCGACATAAAGTCGAATTTGGACCTAAACATAAATAAAGACTTTTTTTAGATCAAATACGAGCTTTTAAAAGACCTAACATGACCTACTTAGAATATAAGCCTTTTAAAAGACCTCATACATATATATATATATATATATATATACCTACGTATATACCTGAAATGGCATTCCTGATTATTATCCTTATTAATATTTGCAGTTTCTACAAAGCAAAACACATTAGAAGCAAGAAATCGTGCTTATTCTTACACTGATGTCCTTGAGATCACTCATAACTTACAACACTTGATTGGAGAAGGTGGATTTGGCAAAGTTTATTTAGGCACCCTTAAGAATTGCACTCAAGTTGCAGTGAAGTTACTTTCTCATTCATCAGAGCAAGGACATAGAGAATTTCGATCAGAGGTGAAATTGAAACTAAACCTAAGTTTTGTTTTGTTTACTCATGGTTTACTTATTTTGTCAGATATTTAATTACGAACATAATTTTCTCTGTATTAGTTCCTTATCGTATAAATGATAAAGCTAAGCAAATTTCAATTGCAGGTGGAACTTTTGATGGTTATTCATCATAGACACTTAGTTTCTCTGATTGGATATTGCAAAGAAAGTGACGCAGGGCATTAATATATGAATATATACCTAATGGGGACCTCCATCATCATTTATCAAGTATTCTTTCTAGAGCTTGATTACACATATCTCAATATTTAGCATTTCATAGCAATCTAACCTCGTATATCGGGATTAAAATATATACAATAAAATTTACTTGTATAACAACTTTTAAAGGATATATGTAAAAGAAATCTAATCTTACTTGATTCTAACACAGGTAATAGAGGAGGTGCATTGAAATGGAAAGATAGGCTTCAAATTGCATTGGAGACAAAATTGTGGTAAGAAAATTTATAATCTCAATCTTTGATACAAGACTCATTTTGTAGTTCAACTTTTTCATTAAAATAGGTTTTATATTAAAGACTAGAAGGAGTACATATTATTAGTATTCTTTCAAGCTGTATAGAAAAAGTAACATTTTATATAAATCATATATGATGTTTTAGTTTAATATTAAAAAATAAAAAATAAACTAGATGGGTTAATGGTCATTTTTCACCCCGAATTTTTTTTTTTTTTTGGGAGCAATGTGCCTTAGAAGTAGCACAATTGCAACAATGTCATCCCGCCTAATTGATCAATTGTGTTGATATGTAGGACATATTATGCCACATATGAGACGACATCATCACCATCCTCCTCACTAAAAGAACAAAAGAAACCTCTACCACTTTATCATCATCTACCCCTTCATCATCATCTACCCCTTCATCATCATTTGTGTCCATGAAGGACAATCAACAAAAATAACCCCAAAGCCAGATCTAACAACTAACCAATCTGGAAAAAGCAAACATCTCCCCTTTTATCATCATTGGCATCCATGGGAAAAAAAAAACCAAACCAAACCAAAGCAAACCTGAAAATCAAAATCAAAGTGAAAACCAAAGTAAAGAGATCCAAAAATGAACAATAAACCTAGTAAATCTTAATTGACTGGTAGGCTTTCTATTTATAATAATTCTTGTACAACAATACTAACACTTGATCCATGAATATACACAAACAAGGTACACACTAATAGCCCATAATACAACATGGCCGGTTATATACAAAACCCAAATACACAACAATTACATTCACATTGCTAACAGAGTCTAAAATCCAATGAGACTGAGATAAAGTAAGAGGGAGAGTATTGATCAAGCCTGAGATATGCTCCTCAAGATAGTCAACTGAACTGACTGCCACTTCCTTTGAATCCCTTTTCATTAGTTCCAAAACTCGCTCATACTGCTGCTTGGTCAAGGTGGGCACAGAACCAGATGTTTGTCCTTGGGAAGAATGGTCTCCAACTGCTTGATTGGTTTGGTTCTCGCCCTCTTTTGTGCCTCTTGGGTTATTGGGATACCCAATCAATTGATAGCAAGTCTCCTGCTTGTGTCCTCTCTTGCGGTAATAGGAACACACGTCCTGGGAGCGGCCACATCCCCTGCCCTTCCTTGTCGTCCTCCTCCAATAGACACAGTGACACCATTGAATGGAGTGGCATTGGACTGAGATGAAATCAAGCGCTGAACTTCTTCTTGAGTAGGCATAGAGTACGCTTGATTCATACTAGGCAATGGGGACATAAGGAAAATTTGGGACCGTACTCGCTGATATGAATTATTAAGTCCCATAAGAAATTGAAAGAGGCGTTGTTGCTGAATGATCTTAACATATTCCCGAGAAGTGTCATACTTGCATGAAGGCAGAGGAACCAGAATAGAATACTCGTCCCACATATCTTTCAACTTAGTAAGATATGTTGACATGCTAAGAGAGCCTTGACTGATCGAAATATGGTTCTGTGAAGTGAATAAATCTTAATGACATTTAATCAGAAGCATTGCTCTATATATCTTTTTGCTAATTGAGATTATTAATACGTAGGTTCTTCTCTAATATAAGTTTTGCTTTGGTCTGATTCTCTGATATAATTCTGCAGACAAATAATGCAAAATTTTAATTTATTTGGTTATGTGATGAGTGGAGTTGCAGGGCTTGATTATTTACATAATGGTTGTAAGCCACCAATAGTGCACAAAGACCTAAAGACCACTAACATTTTGTTGGACGATAATATGGAAGCTAAGATCGCCGACTTTGGATTGTCTAGAGCTTTTGCAAATGATATTGACACTCATGTCTCAACTCGTCCTGCTGGAACAGTTGGTTATCTTGATCCTGAGTAAGTAATTTAATATTTATACTAAACATAATAATCAATTCAACGTCCCCAGATTATTAATTTGAAGCTACATACAACAAAATCAATGGAAGATAAAGAGCATTATGTTTGAAATGAACATTAACTATTCGAATTGAAAGGCAAATTTAGCTCATTTTGTAGTTTGGTTAGAGTGCTTCAAAATAAAGGGTTCTTTTTTTTTTTTTTTTTTTTTTTTTTTTTTTTTTTTAGAAGAATCTAAATTGATTTGATATACAAGCCAAGTCTAATTGAGAAAAGGCTATTATGAGAACTAAACTTCTGAAATCTTTTGTTTTTGATTATTTTTAGATATATTGAATAGAATAAAATATTAATCGATAGATTTTTTTTTTGTGATCTAATTATATTACTTACCTTCTGATCACACAGATTTCATAAGACTGGCAACCTTACAAAAGGGAGTGATATTTATAGCTTTGGAATAATTTTGCTAGAGCTAATCACTGGGAAACGAGCAGTGAAAAGACAACCGGACAATATTTCCTTTAGCCTTTTACTTCACTGGGTAACCCCAAAATTTCAAAGCAAAGATATCAAGTCCATTGTGGATCCAAAGTTTCAAGGATAATACATTGTTGATTCTGCTAGGAAATTTCTTGAGATAGCCATGTCATGCACTGCACCTTCTGCAATTCAGAGGCCTGACATAAGTCAAGTGGTTGTTGACTTAAGGGAATGTTTGGCAATGGAGAAAATTATCGAAAGGACAACCTACAACCCCAATTCAGATATATCTACTCTATCTGGTAGATAGATACTTGTGTTTACATTTTGAATTTTCGATTAGACCAAAAGTGAGGAATCTACCTAACAATATCACAAATTTGTTTGAATACTGTTTTATTCCCCCACATATAGGCGTGCTGTTTGTTGAACAATATTGGTATTAGCTGGCAGTTGCATGGGTATGAATAAATATGGAAATCACATGGTTGCAATTTGTAAGAATAATGGGAGTACATGAGTACTTGTGCCATTAATAAGTTGAGAGCGTAGTTTGAGAAAATGTTATGTACTATCTCATTCTTTAATTATTAATTGATGGACCTTTTGAAATCTTATTTGTCTTTATGGTTTGATCTAGAGTCTTATATTGAAACCATTTTCTAATCTGAAGTACATGACACATATATGAGAGAAATTTCTCATGAAAGGCGGGAGAATGTGAGAGTAAGAGATAAAATTAGATATGGTCATGTTAGTACTAAAGAGAGAATAGATATAAGTGGACCTGACATTAAATTTTAATCCCAAGCCTTTAGAATTCTAAGTTGGAGTCTTTGCACTTGCATATGCTTTTATCAAGCCTAACACTTTGTGATGTGAGACTTTATCAACTTAGACCTATTCACACTAGTCATCCTCACAATGTTTTCCTCATGTGTGAGGACCCGTTTGGGAGTTACTTTTGGAGAATGATTTTCACTATTTACGAGGTAAAACCTAGCTTTTGGAGAATAGCTTTTGGAGAAGGATTTTGGAAAAAAATGATAGTGTTTGGATATTTTTATCAGATTAGCTTTTGGGAGATCAAATTTACCAAAAAGGACATTAGCTTTTTGTATAATTGCATTTAAAGGATAAAGTGGTATTTTAAATATTATAAACATAATATTTCATAATAAACACATAAAATTGTTTTTAAAAAAATTTCTACCATTAGTAAATTATGTAACATGATAAAAATTAGATCAAACACAGATATATTAATAGATTGTATAGAAAAATATATTTTTAAATAAAAATATTTTGGTATAATTGAATATAAATATTCTTGCCATAAGAGACAGGGAAGAAGCGAATTTACACTGTTGCTAATCAATTTTCCTTATGTCTTATTTTTTTTCTTGGCCAAGATTTAAGATTTGAGAAAACCCAATTACACTGTTGCTGAATTCCGAGATGGCGAGATCCACCACCATCAATTTTCATCGTTCCACCTCCTCCTCTCGCTCGTGATTCATAATGGGGGGTGTTTTGGGGTTTCTTTAATTATGGTGGGGCCCACAATAATGCAAAATGAGTTTGAAACGTGAAAAGTGAAAAAAAGTTGGATTTTGAAAAACCTAGGTTTTGTTTGGAAAATGATTTTGGACAAAATTCGGGCGTTTAGCGGAACTTTGACAAAACCTAGGTTTTGTTTCCAAAACCTAGGTTTTGGAGAGTGCCAAACAGTCTCTGAGTCCATGTTTGATCTTGCAAAGAAGCTCCCTATATTGAAAACGTCACAAAATGACATAACTTAATACTACGTACTTTGGTTCTAATTATCAGTCCTGCATAAAATAATTTTTCGTTTTTTAATTATAAGTCCGCTTAGAGTTTATTAATCATTGTTTTCCAATTATACCCTTATTTAATTCTAATTTGAGAGAGAGATGTGAGAGTGATTTGTAAATATAGAGAGAAATTTTTAATAAGCTCAAACTTGAAAAAATTTAGTTGAGACATATTTAATAAGGTAACTATCATATTCCTTTTATATGTGAGAAACAGACTTATAACAGGGACTAGAGTAGTAGTCCCCAATTCACAGGTGGGGAGAGAAACTTCTTTTCTTAAAAAGTGGGAGCAGCTATGAGAAGGAATAATTGTATACAAGTATATGAAAAGAAATGATTTTAAAAAGTAAGAAATGATGACTGACACTGAAACTTGTGTCTAAATTCAATTCCAGTATTGTAAATTTACCGAGTTTTGCTGATCAATTGAATGTGATTTCGATAACATTCGTAGTTTTACGGCTTTCTATCCTGAATTGCAATCTTAGGGCCCATTTGCTATGGGGAAGATTTAAGGAGGGAAAGGAATTTAAAGGAGAGAAAGGAATAGAAGGGAAGATTGAGAAGGAAATTAAAAAGTTGAGTTGTTTGGTAAACATAGGAAGGGAACTTAAGTTCAGGGAAAATGAATTGTTTGGTATGAAGAATTGGGTGTTAGTTAAGTGGGAATGTGAGGTGAAATACCAAAAAGGCCCCTAAATTTAAAAACAAAAAAAAAATTCTTGGAATTGAAGATTTTTTTTCCCGTAGTGGGAGAACAACAAAAGGTGACGTTTGAACGAATGAAGCCTGTTCAAATGCAACATGACAGACCTACACCATGACAGCAACTGTTCAACTAGAAGAAAAAAAGGGTAAATGCAAAACAAAGACGCATGTAGACGAATAAGTTGATACCCTATTCCAGCTGCCTCTCTCATTTATTAACATTACCTCACTCACCTTAACCAACAAACATGCGTATTATGCCACCAAAGAATTAACACGGGGTATCGGCAATGACAGACAAAACAACAAACAATTCTCATAATCAGAACTCACCTGTATTTGCACCTGCGTTGAAGTTGAGCTGCGTCTCCAAATGCCATTGTCGTCAATTTTAGGTTCACAGCCTTCGTTCAGCTCCTCTTGTCAATTTAAGTTTCGTGTGCTTCGTTCAGCTCCACCCTTGAATCTCCTTTTTAATAAACAACTCCACTGTATACAGGGGCTTTTTTGTCCCTAACATTCACTCTCCCAAGAACGAAAACACTATCCTGCCAGTTTTGAAGGGATTCAACTTTCCCACCATTGTGGGAAGATGGAGCCTGGCGGGATACCAATTTTCTGGGACATGCGCGCCAAACTATTTTTCTCCGTGGGGAGCCTGTCATTTTCCCTTTCCCTCAGCTAAAATCAGCGTACCAAACGGGCCCTTAGTATTTTTAAGATGAATTTTTTTTTGCCAAAGTTACTCAATGGAAACCAAAGTGAATATGTGATACGGCCACCACTCGACCAGAGGCCCAAGATAGAATCCAAGATGGAACCACCTAATGGAGACAACCAGCCCAATGGAAATTGTTGCTCGGCCAGCCCGCATTCGAAGACCACCTGCTCACATTGAGAATTTCATCTTGAATGCCTCCGGATAGCCTAGAGAACGTGGGAAACCTCCTCCTAATTTGTAGCTTGTTATTCTTTTCCTATTTTGTAGCAGTTTGTTATTTATTTTGTAGATTGTTATTATTATTTATTTTGTTCAGTTAATGTCTGCACATGGTCCTAGTTTGAAGCCATGAATTATTGCGTGGTACTATTAGAGTCTTAGTGGAGTCCTAAACTATTATTTATGGAGAGTAATTTGCATAATGAAAGGGCAAGAAAGATCAGTTTGTTTAATTCAAGTAATTTCCTAAGCTTTAGCCTTTCTGCCTAAAAGGTCCTATCATTTTGGTGCTTTCATTAAGAGTAAAAACTCCACCTCCACCCATGGCCGAAGGCACTCATTTCAAGAAGTTTGAAGAACTCTCAGCCAAGACCAATGATCGGTTAAAGGCTCGCCTACGAGAAGTATCGACTAAAGCCAATGCTGAATGGACTACCTATCCGACCAAACCACCCTCATCTCTGACTAACTCCAGACTCTCTCCACCAGTATCATGGTACTAACTGTGCGTTTTAACCAAGTCCCTCGCCCCCACCACCACCCAACAACCCACTGCCGCCGTCACCCCAACCATGCCCCTTTAAGCTTGACTTCCCACACTTAGATGGAACTGACCCACGAAGCTGAATTTTTAAGGCCACACAGTTCTTCAATTTTCACCAGACCCCGCCCCATCAACTCCTCCATAAAGCATCTTTTCTTATGGATGGCCCTGCTCTTGCTTGGTACCAATGGACCTTCAACAATACTCCATCGGACTGGATGATTTTACTCGAGCACCGGAGAACAGTTCGGGGGACTCTCGTACGCCAACCACATGGTCGAACCCGCCAAATTCACCAAACCTCCACCGTATCAGCATATGCAACCGAGTATGAAGCCTAGGCAACCCAACAAATAGTCTTTCGACACCCTTCCTCCTGCATAATTTCGTCTCTGAACTTCAACCTCTCATACTCCAAGAAGTTCAAGCCCTTCGACTCGCAACAATCATTGAGGCCCAAGGATTAGCTAAGCTTTAGGAAGAAAAATTGGCTGACTTACCTCATTCATCCACCTCACTGCCGTACCCCCTACAACCTCAGCTCGCCCTTCCCTCGCCACCGCCACCACACCAGTGGCACCCTCTCGTGCACCCCCTCACACACCCAAACCCTGACCAATACCCATACTCCCCAGGGCACCAGATGCCTTACAGTCGATGAGATACGGCGACGGTGAGAAATGGGACTCTGCTTCAATTGCAATGAGTCATTCACCTGAACCTATAGATGAAAAACACCATCCACCCTCCTTCTTTTGAGCGAGGTCACACCTGCATCTGAATTTGAGGTCCTCCCAGGAAATGCGTCTGACCCCAACCACCTCGATGACTCCTAAGTCCCGACTCGGTGTAATATCCTAAATTTTCTCTAGCAAATTCCATGTGTGATGTATTTGTATTTGGAGAAAAGAAATAGTGAAATTTTGACGAAAAAGGTCAATTTTTCCCAAAATATCTGATTTTGTCAAAATCAAAAATTTTGAGGACATATGTTGGCACAAAGTGGAACACTTGTGCCTAATATTTAATCAATTCAACTAAGGCTATTGTTTCTCCAAAAGGTATAGGGAAGTTCATGGTCACATGAAACCAAGCACATGATGAAATTTGAGTCATAGTAACCATAATTGTAATTATGAAGAAGTGATAGGGTCACGTTAAATTCTTCATCATTTGCATCAGCCGAAATGGTCTAAACAAGGTTTATTAACTCTCTTTTTATTCTATACTTTCGGTCAAGGATAAAGAAAAAAAAAAGATTGGATTAGAACAAAATGGCATCATTGTAAATAAGCAAAAGAAAGAAGAAGTATATTTACCTCCATGCACAAGCCGACCTTGTCTATTTAATATCCATTAATCCCTCCCATTCATTTCGCTCAAAAGGGGGAAAAATGAAAAGGAAAACAACGAAAAGGACAAAGGGAATTAATATTAAGGTTGCTTTGGCAGATTGTAATTAAAGTAGAAGTTGGTGTCCAATGATAATTCTCACCTCTGTTAGTTCTCAATATGTTTTGATGATTAACAACAAATGTAAAACATGTTTTGAAGTTTGCAAAGTCAGCTAAAACCTTCTGATAGTTGCAAACTCGAGTATAGGTTTGCATACCGCAGTATTGGACATCCAAAAAGCAACCAAGTTTTACAAGTTAAGTCAATACCGCAGTTTGCATAGCCAAACTCGAGTATTGAACAAATCAATCTTGCGGTTGCATAGTTAAACTCGAGTATTGAACTTCCGGAGAGCTAAAGTTTTTCAAGTTAAATCAATACCGCAGTTTGCATAGCCAAACTCGAGTATTGAATGTCAATACTTGCGCTTGCATAGTCAAACTCGAGTATTGAACTTTCAGAGAGCTAAAGAATTTTTCAAGCTAAGTCAATACTGCAGTTTGCGTAGTCAAACTCGAGTATTGAACTTCCAGAGAGCAAAAGGATTTTTCACGCTAAGTCAATACTGCAGTTTGCGTAGTCAAACTCGAGTATTGGACTTCCAGAGAGCAAAAGGATTTTTCACGATAAGTCATTACCGCGGTTGCGTAGCCAAACTCGAGTATTGGACTTCCGCAGAGCAAAAGGATTTTTCACGTTAAGTCAATACTGCAGTTTGCGTAGCGAAACTCGAGTATTGGACTTACGAGAGCAAAAGGATTTTTCAAGTTAAGTCAATCTGCGGTTTGTGTAGCCAAACTCGAGTATTGGACTTACAGAGCAAACAGATTTTTCAAAGTTAAACCAATCTGCGGTTTGCGTAGACAAACTCGAGTATAGGTTTTGTCTTTCAAACACAAGACACGATGGTTTGCCTCTGAAAGGTGCAAACTCGAGTATCCAATTGGATACTGCAGTATGGACACTTGTGAACAGTTCCATACTTGAGTTAGCATGAACATACCGCAGTATGCAACGTAAAAACTGATTTTTGAATTATACGAATTCGTAAATCACTCTTGTTTGTTCCAATTGCTTTCATGAATCATTCACTTATGAACCCAACTATGTTTAACAAGTTTGTTCGTGAATTTCGATTAGCAGCACGAGATGAAGATTATTGAAGGTCAAAGCCATAAAGCAAAAAGAGTACGGTGCATTTAATGCACTTCGCAAATCAACCTTCTTTTGGATAATCCACCGAGCACGCATTCTCAACGGTCCGAATGCTTTCTTCATCAAGTAAACTCTTCTCCAACGGGCAAATCCTCGAGTTCCACATCGATCATATTAGCACTGGATTAGTTGGAGTTTAGAGAGAAAGATGACCGGACTTAATGCTAATCACCTACAACAGTTGGATTCATCATTCCACGGTCATTTAATGTTCTCTACCTATAAATAGAGTTCATTAACTTCTTCTCAAGCTAATACACCTACGAGAGCGAAAATTTATTGATTGCCATTTATTGTGTTCAGCTTTCACTTTATTGTATCAATCGATACTTGTACTTCATGTTCATCTTATCTCTTCCGTGAGAGAGTTCTATCTGTAAATCATTTATTGATTGAGATAACCACAAGTCGGGGGACTTGGTGGTTGGGTGTATTGATTGCAACTTGTAAGGGGGAGTGAGTTTTAGAGAGAGAACTACTCTTGAGTACGAGTTTGTAATCGGTTTGTGAGTATAGTAGATTGAAAATCCCAAGTGTGGCTTGGGGGACTGGATGTAGGTCAAGGATAAGACCGAACCAGGATAATTTCTCTTATGCAAGCTTTCCTTCCCTTCCTCCTCTGCTATCATCTCGTTTTTACTTGGTCAAAACAGCACTTTCGAAAAGTTTTTAAAATACCCAATTCATCCCCCTCTTGGGTAAATAGCTCCATTTACATTTGGTATCGAGCAAGGTCTTCTCAAAAGAGCTTAACATCTCGAGAAGGATCAATATGGAAGGTATCTTACTCGATGGAGCTTCTATCATCGCAGACCACCCGGTTTCAATGGAGAGCATTACTCCTTCGGAAAGCAAAGTTCAAAGTTTTCGTCATGGCAACAGTATGGTCTCTCGGAGAGTATTTGAGAGAGGAAACTATGAGCCATCAACCCTTGAAGATGGAGTTAGAGTTCCTAAGCTAGAAGAAGAATATGATGATAATGACGAAGAAATGTCACACTCAATGCGGCAAAGGCTGTGCTACTACTCCAAAGTGCTCTAAGTCAACAAGAATATTTTCGTATTTGCACCTTATCATCTGCTAAGGCCATGTGGGATGCTCTGGAGATAGCTCATGAAGGAACAGTTGGAGTAAAGCAAAACAGAGTCAATACTCTTATGATCGAATATGATCTTCTACGAATGAAGCATGGCAAATCCATTGGTGAGTTCCAGTGAGGTTCACCCATCTCATCAATCAACTTGCTTTTGCCTTGGGAAAAGAATATGACCAACCGGTCCAAGTGAGGAAGATCTTGAATATCCTTAACAAGGAATGGGAAGCAAAGGTCACAATGGCTATTGAAGAGGCTCGAGGAGAGTCAATGACGTCGTGGGTGCTCTATTCGGAAGTCTCTCGAATATGAGGCTAAACTCAAATTCAAGAAGGGACTTGATGAAGTTCATGGCAAGAACAAAGGAATTGCCCTCAAGGCTGCAAGAGAAGTTAAAGATTCGGATGAGGAAAATGAGAATGTAGACGAAGATGAGGAAATAGGCATGATGGTTCGTAGATTCAAGAAATTCTACAAGAGGGACCAAGGTTTCAAGAAATTTCACAAAGCTAGCTCCGGCTATGAGGCAAAGAAGCCGGTCATCTGCTACGAATGTCAAAAGCCTGGCCACATCAAGTCGAATGCCCACAAAATGAACAACAAAGACAAAGAAAAGAAGAAGTTCAGCAAATACAAGAAGAAAGCTTATGTCTCCGGCATTTGGGGTGATAGCTCATCTGATGAAGATGATGAGGATGAGGAAGAAAAAGCAAACGTATGCTTAGTTGCCGAAGAAGAAGAATTACGCATCAACCTTGAAGAGGTTTGTCTTAGAGCATCAAGACCCAACAAGTGGTACATTGATAGTGGTGCTCAAGACACATGACTGGAGATGAATCCAAATTCCTTTCAATCAAACCAAAGGATGGTGGTAGAGTCACATTTGGAGGAGACCAATCGGGAAAAATTGCTTGGGATTGGTGAGATAGGAAACAATGAAGGTCCTCTCATCAAAGATGTCTACCTAGTAGAAGGATTGTGTCACAACCTCCTAAGTGTGAGCCAAAGCACCGACAAGGTTTGTTACCTTTGCCAAAAAGGTCCAGAACGAGAAGGGTTTCACAATTTTAGGTATAAGGACCGATCATGGTGGCGAATTTGAAAACAACGCCTTCACCGAGTTCTCGTGACAATGTGGGGATTGATCACAATTTCTCGGCTCCAAGGACTCCTCAACAAAAACGTGTGGTTGAGAGGAAGAATAGAGTCCTCACTGAGATGGCAAGGGCAATGTTAAATGAGAACAACACTTCTCAAGTGTTTTGGGCTGACGCGATGAGTACGGCTTGCTACATCTCCAACCGAGCCTATTTGAGGAAGAAGCTGAACAAGACCCCATATGAACTCTACAAGGGAAGGAAGCCAAATCTCACCACCTACACGTCTTTGGATGCAAGTGCTATGTGCACAATAATGGTAAAGAGAATCTTGGTAAATTCGATTCCAAAGCTGATATAGGTATCTTCATTGGTTATTCAAATAGGAGTAGAGCTTATAGAGTCTTTAATACTCGCACTCGTATTGTTGAAGAGTCAATACATGTTGTTTTTTGTGAATCCAAATCTGATAAAGCCTTCGATAATGAAGAAGAAAATGTTTTCAAAAATCAATTCTTTTCGAAAACTACTCCTGCTTCTATTGAAAATCCTGAAAATGTTTTTGACGCTGATCCCCAAAACAATATTGAAAATCCTGATCGACTCAACCTAAAGCTTGGAAATTTATTAGAAATCATCCTTTAGACCAAGTTATAGGTGATATTAATCGGGAGTAAGAACCGAAATAGTACTTTGAATGAAGTAACCTTCTCTACATTTATATCTCATATAGAACCCTCTAAGATTGATAAAGCCCTTTCGGATAATGATTGGGTGATAGCAATGCAAGAGGAGTTACATCAATTTGATAGAAATCAAGTTTCGGATTTGGTACTAGGCCCAAAGACCATCCGGTCATTGGCACCAACTGGGTATTCAAGAACAAACGTGATGAGTCTGCAATCATTGTCCGCAACAAGGCAAGATTGGTTGCCAAAGGCTATAATCAAGAAGAAGGAATTGATTATGAAGAAACTTATGCTCCAGGTGCAAGATTGGAAGCCATAAGAGTACTTCTAGCCTTTGCATGTGTAAAAGGTTTTAAACTATATCAAATGGATGTGAAAAGTTCTTTTCTCAATGGTTTTATACAAGAGGAAGTTTATGTAGAACAACCTCCCGGTTTTGAAAATGAACATTGTCCAGATCATGTGTATCGTCTCAAGAAGGCTCTATATGGCACAAACAAGCTCCTAGAGCTTGGTATGAACGATTAAGCAAATTCCTTCTTGATCAAGGCTTTGTTAGAGGAAAAGCGAGATACAACTCTCTTCATAAAGAGTAATAAGCTTAATGAAATTTTAATGGTTCAAATATATGTGGATGATATTATATTTGGTGCCTCTAATGATGCTTTGTGTGAAGAATTTTCAAAGACTATGTAGGGAGAGTTTGAGATGTCCATGATGGGAGAGCTCAACTACTTTCTTGGGCTGCAAATCAAGCAAAGAAAAGATGGGATATTTGTTTCCCAAACCAAATATCTGAATGATTTGTCAAGAAATTTGGGATGGACCAATGCAATGGTGCGACACTCGACAGAGATTTGCCGTAATCTCCCAAAATAACCAGATTAGAAAAGGATTTGCAAGTATAATGTAACCTGGGTCGTTTCCCAACGACTTCATGCATCGGTTCAATTCGAACAAAGAATAAAACAAGAAAAAAATTGGGGGTTTTGATTCAAAGAGAATAAAAATGAAATAACATAACAACGAAGTAAACACAGATTAAATGGATAAAAATGAAGATTAACCCAGATTTCGAATTCCACCACTTCCCTTCCTCGGACGAAAACAGATTATAACCGAACTCGTGATCGACTGGGCAAAAACCGAAATCTCTCGCATTTGCCCGAAATTCCCTCAACTGAACAATCGTCCAGAATTTATTCGAATCGTTGGCGTATCTCTCGTACGATCGTACAATGATACTTTAACCTAGTTCGAACTACGTCCTTGGGAAATGTCGATCCGGGCGTTAAATCTAACACCCAATCCGAAAGTAAATCGAATCCGAAATTACAAAACAAAATGAATTTGTTACCGTTAAGAACGAGTCCTCTGGATAGTGGAATCCTCAATCCATGGGTCAATCACGGTAGCTTAGCTAGTCATGATTATGCGAACGAAAATCGAACGAAATGAAGAAGTTCATCATGAACACGAAGAACACGATGAACAGTAGGAAGAACAGATGAGAGAAAATAAAACTTCGTATTTGATTCAAAACTATCTAAAAACGTGAATGAGAATGTGTTTGTGGCTGCTGCCTCACTTAACCTAAAATGGCAAAACGAAATGGGGCTCCAATCCACAAGTCGTGCCCGAACGAAAATAAAATAAAATGGGCTTTAATTACAAAATTCGAGCCCAAAAATACATATGACTTCGGCTCCAAAATAAACTGCCCTCTTGTCTGAATTTGCTCTTCATGTCTTCATAACAATTGTAGCTCTCTGAATCATCTGAAATATGAGACAAAAATGAGGCAAATCCGATGTCTGGTTCAAGAGTTATGGTAAAAATGGTGAAGCAATGTAAAACTGGAATTTATTATTAAATAATGGCTAAAATATAATAAAAGGCCCAAGGCCCAAATAAGTATAAAAGCCATTATTTATTAGCTAAAGAGTCCTAAATTATAAATCAAGAGACAAAAAGTAGTGTATGAAATATTCAATTATCAAATTCCCCCATACTTATGTTTTTGCGCTCCCCGAGCAAAATTCAAAGAAAAAGACCTAAAGGAGAAACTCTTCTTTTCTAACAATTGCTAACAATGCAAAAATTGAACAAGGGACACAAAGCTCCAAAAGATCAATCAATCAAGACCACAATCCCTTCATCTCAAATTACAATTCATGGTAATCTCAATTAATGATGCTAATCACATAAGATGGTCTCTCAAATGATGCGCTCAATCAATCAATCAATCAATCTCTCAAGTGTTTAAGGTAAATAAGTGTATCGCTCAAATTCTACTCAAGAAATTTGCTCTACCATAAGCTTGCTCAATTTCTACGTCTCCACTACTCATAACACATGCATGCACAAATCAAGAGAGCTTGTTATGAAAGGTTGTAATGGGGTTAGGGTGAAGGTAGGTAATAGTATGGAATGAGAGGTTAAGCACCAAGGAAATTAAAAAGAGCACTAATTAACACAATCATTCTCTATGTAAGAAAATTTTTATTTTACTTATATATCTCCTTTCTTTCTATGTATTTTCTTTCTATATTTCTTCTCTTTTTTTTTTTTTTTTTTTTCTTTTGCTTTTCTTTCTTTTCTTTTTTTTTTTTTGCTTTTTCTTTCTTTCTTTTTCTTTTTTTTTTTCATTTTTTTTTTTGAGAAAAAAATGAAACTATACTATATACATAATCACAATGACAAAAGCAAACATCCCCCCATACTTAAATTGTTGCACTCCTGAGCAACCCCCACACTTAAACACAAAACCAATGTGAAACCAATGCTCAATAAATTTTCAAGGTGCAGAATAAAATGGTTTTTCGCTTAGGCTTGTAATGTAGCTTTGAAAAGAATGAGTCAAAAAGGCACAAAGGGCTAGCAAAGGAATCATAATGCAAGGGAAAGGCTATTTGGCCAAAGTGAGGAAAATAAAAGAAAGAAAACAAGCTTCCATCATACTTATGCACTTAAATGAAAAATGTAGTTTGAAAAAAGAAAAGGAGCAAGTTCTAGAGAACACAAATCATGAGCAGATGCACACATGAAAGAAAGAATGGCAAAAGATGAATTCCATTCATGCAGCCCAAAACCTCACAAGGTCAATACCAACTTAGGCAATCAACAACATCAAATCAACTACCAAGACATGTAATCGAAGAGTCAAGAATGACAGACCAAACAATGATCCATTAAAACCAAAATGTCCAAGTTCATAATATGGAGCAATCATAGAAAGAGAGACTGTATTTATTTCAAAAAGCAAAGTAGAAAAAGGAAAACAAATAGAAGAAAGAGGGAGAAAGAAAGACGAATACTCCCCAAGGGGTTTATGGAGGATAAGTGGCATCAATGAGGAGAATCTCTCGCTTCCTCGGGCTACCGGGGATCCCTCATGAAATGGCTTGAGGCGATGCCCATTAACCTTAAAGGTTCGTCTGTGGGTGGATCACATAGCTCAACAAGACCAAATGGAAAAATGTTAGTGATCTCAAAAAGGGCCATCCCATTTAGATCGAAGCTTACCAGGCATAAACTTCAAACGGGAGTTAAACGAAAGAACTTTACGGCCCCTACGAGAAAATTCTTTCCTCGAATATGCTTATCATGGAATGCCTTAGTCTTTTCCTTGTATAACCGCGAGCTTTCATAGGCATCCAATCTAAGCTCATCCAACTCTTGCAATTGTAGCTTCCGCTCCATCCCGACTTGGCCAAATCCATGTTACACTTTTAATGGCCCAATAGGCTTGATGCTCCAACTCAACCGGAAGATGACATGCCTTACCAAAGACAAGCCGATAAGGAGACATCCCAATCGGAGTCTTGTAGGCGGTGCGATATGCCCACAAAGCATCCTCTAATCACTTACTCCAATCTTTCCAGGTAGAGTTAACAGTCTTCGAAGGATTTGCTTAATCTCTCTATTTGAGACTTCACTTGACCGTTGGTTTGAGGATGGTATCTTTGTGGAGACCTTGTGAAGCACTCCATACTTGCGTAACAAGGCACCCATGCTTCGGTTGCAAAAATGGGAGCCTTGGTCACCGATAATAGCTCTAGGAATGCCAAACCTGCGGAAAAATGTTAGACCTAACAAAATCCACCACCACGAAGAATCATTAGTCCGAGTGGCTTTCGCTTTGAACCCATTTCGAGACATAATCAACAAGAATATGTAAGTATAACCATATGAAGCGGGAAATGGACCCATAAAATCAATACCCCAAACATCAAAGATCTCACAAAACAATATAGGGTTCTCGGGCATTTCATGCCTACGGAAATACTCCTCGCTCTCTCGACGGTTATCACATGACTTACAAAAACGAGATGGGAATCATGAAACAAGGAAGGCCAAAATAATCCACATGTCTAACACTTTCCTAGCAGTTCTTTGGGGTCCAAAGTGACCACCACAGCGACGAAGCATGAGCAAAATGCAATATAGAGTGAAACTCATGATCGAGCACACATCTCCTAACTACTTGGTCACTACAAAATTTCCACGAGATAAGGGTCATCCCAAACATAATATTTAGACTCACTCTTTAATTTAAGGGTTTGGGCCCTAGTGGAATCTATAGGCAAAACACCACCTACCAAGTAGTTAACTAGATCAGCATACCATGGAAGCTTACCTTGCGGTAGAAGCCGCTTCATCGTGGAAATCATCCCGAATAGAAGAGGGGTGAGAGGGAGAATGAGTGATGCGACTCAAGTGGTCACTACCCGCTTTTGTGCTCCACTTCGTCTCTCGAATCTCAACATCGAACTCTTGGAGCAATAACATCCACCGGATGAGTCGGGCTTAGCATCTGTCTTTTTCAAAAGAAACTTCAAAGCGATGGTCGGAGAAAACAATTACTCTACTTGCTAGCGAGATATGACCTAAACTTATCAAAGGCAAATACAATAGCCAACAACTCTTTCTCGCAGTGGTGTAATTAGACTGAGCAGGATCCAAAGTCTTGGAGGCATATGCAATCACATGAGATGCTCTATCAACTCGCTGTGCCAAGATAGCACCAACCGCATAGTTGGAAGCATCACACATCAACTCAAAGGGGAGGCACCAATCAGGGGCTTGGATCATCAATGGGGCGTAGTCGTGCAACGCTTCAAATGATCGAAGGCCGCCTTGCAAGCATCATCAAATACAAAGTCGGTGTCCTTATGCGAGAAGGTTGGACAAGGGTCGGGCGATCTTCTTTGCTGAAATCCCGAATGAAACGCCGATAGAAACTCCGCATGACCAAGAAAAGAGCGAACTTCCCGCACGATGCGGGTAAGGCAAAGCAAGAATTACATCTATTTTAGCGGGATCTACCTCAATCCCTTTCCTAGACACTATGTGTCCCAAGACTATACCCGACTCAACCATAAAGTGACACTTCTCATAATTCAAAGACAAGATTAGACTCAATACACCTATGCAAAACTCTAGACAAATTAGCCAAGCATGCATCAAAATCGAGACCCATATACGGTGAAATCATCCATAAAAACCTCCATACAAATCCTCTAGAAACTCGGAGAAAATGCTTACCATACAACGCTAAAAGGTGCCAGGTGCGTTGCAAAGGCCAAAAGGCATCCTTCGGTAGGCATATGTTCCAAAGGGGCATGTGAAGGTCGTCTTCTCTTGATCCTCAGGAGCAATATGGATCTGGAAGTATCCGGAGTAGCCATCCAAGAAGCGGTAATGGGACTTGCCGACCAATCGCTCTAACATCGATCAATGAAAGGTAGAGGGTAATGATCCTTGCGAGTGGCTTGGTTGAGTCTCCTATAGTCGATGCAAACTCTCCAACTATTCGAACTCGAGTAGGAATGAGCTCATTCTTCGATTGGCTACCACGGTGACTCGGATTTCTTAGGAACCACAGGACCGGCTAACCCACGGCTATCGAAATGGGATAGATGATACCGGCTTGCGAAGCTTAGTGACCTCCTTCTTCACCACATCAAGGATAAGAGGATTAAGGCGTCTCAGGGTTGCCTCACCGGTTTAGAGTCCTCTTCCAATAGAATGCGATGCATACACATGGAAGGGCTGATGCCAACAATACCGGCTAATGTCCACCCAATGGCTTTCTTGTTCGCCCTCAATAAGCTTAGCAGCTTCTCTTCTTGGTCGGAAGAAGATTATTTGCCACAATGATCGGCAACCGTTCATCCACCTCCGAAAATGCATACTTCGGGTGATCTCGAAGGGATTTCAGCTCAAGCTTGGGTGGTTGCTCGGTGGAGGAAGAAGCTTGGGTGGTTGTTGCAACAACTCGATGTCATCACACCGGAAATGCCCGAAACCACATTCAAAGAAACAAGGACCGTGTCTATACGGCTCAATGTTAACATCGAATCAAGCTCATCAAAATCGAGTTAAGCTCATCAAAATCGAATCGGGATGCACATTAGGATCGGGGTGAAGCTCAAACTCGAATCAATATCGAATCCACATGTAATGTAGAATCACCAAGCAAGTCGAATCACCAAATAATGCGGCATTAAGAAAATCGGTGCAAACAGCACCATTCATTATCGGCACATGCACAAATGGGAGAATCACTCTCGGATGCAAAATCGGGATAATCAAGACACCAATCAAAGCAATAACATCATCCACAAGATCATCAATCACATCAATGCGAAAAAAACGAATGTTCTTCCCTAGGATGTCTCATGGCATCAAAAATATTGAAATTCACGGATATATCACCAAACTCCATGGAAAGAGTACCGAATGCACATCTATCTTAGTCCTAGTTTGTTTTCATGAAAGGCCTCCCTAGAATGATAGGTGATCTACTACTTGGGGAGACTCATCCTCCATATCTAAGATGTAAAAATCAGCGGAAATATCGGTTCATTAACCTTGACTAATACATCCTCAACTAAACCGAGAAGGATGAACATTACTCCTATTAGCTAGCCGAACAACAACACCGATGGGACGTAAAGGACCAAGACCAAGAGATTTATAAATAGATGCGTGGCATGACATTAATAGAAGCACCTAAATCTAGCATGCAATCATCAAATCTATAGTTACCAAAATAGCAAGGGATAGAAAACGTCCCGGATCCTTGCACTTGCGAGGCATCGTAGGTCGGATGAGTGCTTGATACATTCGGTTCAAACTCACTCGTTCACTCCCCTTCGCCGCCTCTTATTGGTGCACAACTCCTTCGAAACTTGGCATATTTAGGAATTTGTTTGACTCGCATCTAAGAGAGGAATGTTGATCTCTACTCTTCGAATGTCTCAAGTATATCATTCTCTTGTGCTTTTTCTCGCCAACTTCTTAGATTGAACGCTCTCCGAGGGAAAGGAAGAGGAATGGGGATGTCTTCCTCTTCACCTTGCCGACCGCCTTTTTATTTTTAGAGTCAATCTTCACATTTTCGACTCTCTTTCGATGTGGAAGTCACATCTCAGGTAGGTTTAGGTTCCTCCAATTGCTTGCCGAACGAAGGGAGATAGCACTCACATTCCCCTTAGGATTAGGAATTGTTTGTGAAGGAAGAGTGTTGGATCCCCGAGGTTGAAGCCGGTTCAATGAGGTTGCCAACCGCCAATCTGTGTTTGCAAACTCGAATGGAAGTGTCGGTTCTTTGTTGGAACCGCATATTAGGCCGTGACAAAGTGCTTCATCATATCCTCAAGGGAGGAACCACCACTACCACTACTACTAGCCTCGTTGTTGTGTTGCCCAGTGGAGGTGCACATATGGCCGGTCGAGGAGGTGGTGCTAGCAAAGGCAAAGGAGGTGCGATTGCTGTCGTTGGAAATTCTCGTGGTCTATACTTCTCTCGTTGGTAATTCCCGGAATTTTGCTGATATTGGTTACTCGGTTCGATTCGGTTCCAACGGAAATTGGGGTGATTTCTCCAACCAGGATTGTAGGTGTTGGAGAAGGCATTATTCTCGCTGGTATTGTGGCTTTCCCGGAAAAGCTCCAACCGAAGCTACCGATTGGTCTTGATAAGTAGGATCATGCAAGGTAGGGCAAGAGTTAGTAGAATGGTAAGGGTCGAACGTAACCCACATGAGTACCCAATCGAGGAGGAGAAGATTGTACTTGTCGTGTCACTTTTTGCGCCTTGCCTCACGGAGAGGTCGGATCATCAAGTCTATTCTCTAATCTCTCGAGAATCGTCTTGACCTGGAGGTGTTTGAACATGGTAAACAGGAGTACTATTGGCCCCGGTGCCAAATTGCCGAGAGTTGGCCGCCATCTCGATATCAAGTCTCGGGCATCTTCGTGTGTCTTGTTACGTAGAGCCCCACCACTAGAAGCATCCACTAAACCTTTGTCTACGGGAGCGGACCATCATAGAAATGGGTAATCAAGTCTTTCTCGAGATCTCGGTGGTGTGGACGGCTTGCACAACCTTTTGAACCTCTCCCGCACTCATACAAAGTCTCCCCATCGACTTGCTTAATGTTGGCAATTTCCTTCTTGATCGCAGCCGCTCTTGAAGAAGGGAAATATTTCTCCATAAATAACCTCGAACCTCGGCCCGGCTCCCATAGATGAAGGTCAAGGTACAACAACCGATCTTTGGCTCCACCTTCCAATGAGAAAGGAAAAGCTCTCGGCTTGATTTGATCTTCATCAATTGCATGTGGTTTCATTGTCTTTGCACACTAGATGGACTTCCTTCAAATGCTTAATGGCACACTCACCCGAAAGACCATGAAACTTAGGCAAAGAAAGTGTATTAGACCAGATTTAAGCTCAAAGTTAGCGAAGGGCGGGATATTGAATGCACAAAGGTTGATAATTAACATCGTTCATTCAATTCCTTTAAAGTAGGCCGATTTTCCTGTTCTTCCGCCATAATTTCGAGTTAGGAAAATTGCTACTAGAATCGGTGTAAACAGCAAGACTATCGAAGTACTATCGAAACACAATCGAAAGATCAACGATGGACACAATCGAATGGCCACATCGGACTCAAGTGCAATGTCCAATTCAATTAATCCCACGACTTAGCCTAACAACTCTTCTAGCGAAGAATTGTCCTTTCTATTTCAGATCAAATGGCAACAAGTCTTCGCATTGATAGTGCTCCTAGTACTCATGCAAAGATAGTCACAAGGCGAGATCTGCAAAAAAATCAGAATTACGAAAATGCCACCAGCCAATCGAATTACGAAAATGCCACTAAAAGTGGTATAAAGTAGAAAAACACTAGAACACACAAAAGCAAACACAAAAACAAAGAAATTATGGTAGAAATTGACCTAAACAAGTCCAGAAACACTATCAAATGATTTTTAAAATTTTTGGGACTTGGACAGACAACTCCTAGACCATTGGGGAACCCAAAAATGGAATAAAAAAACTTCAAAAATTGAAAAAGTGGTCTAAACGATGGAATTTGGCAAAACGGAGCTTAGCACATGGAAAATCAAAGATTTTCAATGTGCGTTGCGAGATAGGCCATTTTCTATCACTGGACCAAATTTCAGCCAAATCGAGATACTCCAAAAAACCGACTAGTAGAAATCATGAAATCGAAATTAAAACAAATAAAAAGTGGTCTAAACGTTGGAATTTGGGGAAAATAGGGCATACCTCACTCCTAAAGAGAGTGACTCTTTCTTAGAATGCCCAATTCCTTGTGAATAAGACCTGGTTTGAGTGATCTGGGTCAGAAAAATTTCTGTCTAGTCACCCGAACCACCTAAACTACCGAAAAACGAAGCTATTTACACTACTTTCATACAAATCAAACCGATGCAAATTCCCCGCGGCGCCATATTTTGACAGAGATTTGCCGTAATCTCCCAAAATAACCAGATTAGAAAAGGATTTGCGATAATGTAACCTGGGTCGTTTCCCAACGACTCCGGGATCGGTTCAATTCGAACAAAGAATAAAAACAAGAAAAAAATTGGGGGTTTTGATTCAAAGAGAATAAAAATGAAATAACATAACAGAACGAAGTAAACACAGATTAAACAAATAAACAAGATTAACCCAGGATTTCGAATTCCACCACTTCCCTTCCTCGGACGAAAAACAGTTATAACCGAACTCGTGATCGACTGGGCAAACCGAAATCTCGCATTTGCCCGAAATTCCCTCAACTGAACAATCATCCAGAATTTATTCGAATCAGTGGCATATCTCTCATACGATCGTACAATGATACTTTAACCTAGTTCGAACTACGTCCTTGGGAAATGTCGATCTCGGGCGTTAAATCTAACACCCAATCCGAAAGTAAATCGAATCCGAAATTACAAAACAAACGAATTTGTTACCGTTAAGAACGAGTCCTCTGGATAGTGGAATCCTCAATCCATGGGTCAATCACAAGTAGCTTAGCTAGTCATGATTATGCAGAACAAAAATCGAACAAATGAAGAAGTTCATCATGAACACGAAGAACACGATGAACGCAGAGGAAGAACAGATGAGAGAAAATAAAACTTCGTATTTGATTCAAAACTATCTAAAAACGTGAATGAGAATGTGTTTGTGGCTGCTGCCTCACTTAACCTAAAATGGCAAAATGAAATGGGGCTCCAATCCACAAGTCGGCCCGAACGAAAATAAAATAAAATGGGCTTTAATTACAAAATTCGAGCCCAAAAATACATATGACTTCGGCTCCAAAATCAACTGCCCTCTTGTCCGAATTTGCTCTTCATGTCTTCATAACAATTGTAGCTCTCTGAATCATCTGAAATATGAGACAAAAATGAGGCAAATCCGATGTCTGGTTCAAGAGTTATGGTAAAAATGGTGAAGCAATGTAAAACTGGAATTTATTATTAAATAATGGCTAAAATATAATAAAAGGCCCAAGGCCCAAATAAGTATAAAAGCCATTATTTATTAGCTAAAGAGTCCTAAATTATAAATCAAGAGACAAAAAGTAGTGTATGAAATATTCAATTATCACACTCCTATGAGCTCAACTGCTTCATTGGATGCTGATGAGAAGGGCAAAGATTTCAACATCACAAAGTATAGAGGAATGATTGGATCACTACTCTATCTCACAAAGAAGTCGACCGGACATCCAATTCGTGTTGGGATGTGTGCAAGGTTCCAATCCGCTCCAAAAGAGTCCCATGCTGAACATGTGAAGAGGATATTCAGATATCTCTCGACACGAAGACTCTTGGACTATGGTTTCCCAAAGGTCAACCGAACACTTGGTGGCATACTCGTTCGGATCATGCCGGTTACAAGACAGATAGAAAGAGCACAAGTGGCCAATGCGAATTCTTTGGCAACTCACTTGTCTCTTGGTTCAACAAGAAGCAAACATCTGTGGCCGTGTCCTCTACCGAAGCTGAATATGTGGCTGCTTCAAGTTGTTGTGCACAAGTGCTATGGTTGAAGCAACAACTTGCTGACTTGGGAGTTCACTTGAAGGAAATCCCAATTTTGTGTGACAACACAAGCACAATAAGCTTGGCCAAGAATCCGATACAACATACAAGAACCAAGCATATTGATGTGAGGCATCACTTCATTCGAGATCATGTCCGAAAAGAGATGTCAAAGTGATGTTCATCCCAACTCATCTTCAACTTGCGACATCTTCACAAAGCCTCTAGCCAAAGAACCTTTCAACTTCATAAGGAGAGAATTGGGAATGGTAAATCCCAATGAATTGTAAGCATTTCTCATCCAATTTAATGTTAGTTATGCTTTTGATGATTAATCTTTACTAACTTGGGCATCGGAGTGGTTAGTCATGATTGTGCAGGGTATTTTGATGTTTCAAGAAATTGCAAACTCGAGTATGGGGTACTATACTTTGCAAAGATAGGACCGTACGAGGCCAAACCTGAAATCTTGCACCGAGGCATACCGCAGCATGTAAGTGACAGATGAGAAACTCGAGTAAGGAAGAGCTAAACTCGAGTATGGTCATCGTGGGTTCAAAAATTCACACTACATTTTTGAAGTCCAGGTTAGTATACTTCCACCTTTATCGCAATTTGTAAGTGAAAGTTTTCTAAACTCGAGTAAGCAATAGCTAGACTCGAGTATAGGGTCTGTCTATATATATACTGAATAGTCGTGTTCTTCCAAACTCGCGTCCTTACTCCAGTAAACCCTAAAGTCGCGTCCTTTCTCTCTTCCTCTCTCCTTGAAATCGTCACAACCCTTCCTTAAATTCCCATAAATCATCATCAAACCACCCTCAATCTCTTCCCAATCTCTCTCTCGACGGAACCCTAATCTCGGAATGTCAAAGGATCAATCTCGCCGATCAACCGGCTTTTTCTCAAATTCCCGAGCACCAAGGATGAAGTCGATTCCCAAGAAGTTACAAACGGGATTGATACAAGAATCCCCGGTGTTGGTATTACGATTCCCGAGATAAGCCACCTTCGAACCCCAAGAAGAGGGATTCATCGTCAAAGGACCCGGTATCTTCATCGGCCACAAAGAAGAAGAAGACGTCTGAGCAAAGCAAGGCAGAGGGGAAGAGGACCGTTGTTCACAGGAAAACAAGGACCAAGAGATCCACCCCTGCTTCTGGCTCTATCTCCACTGTAGAGGTTACTAGCTCCTTGTCAGATTCTGAGACTGAAGAGAATGAGCACGAAGGAGTCTCCCCATTCATCGACAATGCAGTGGAGGAGATTAGACTTCACAAGTCTCCACCTACAGGATTCAAAGTCACCCCGGTTCCACTTCCTCCCGGTCTCAATGCCAAGTTCAAGGACCAGTATTCGACTCGTGGATTCTGCGCGGTTGTTTCAGTTGATCTGGAGCAAATTCATCGAGAGTGCAATGTGGATCTCTCACCATGGTTCGGGCCCTATCAGTCATTCGTCTCCATCGAGGCCGCTTACTACCCGGAGTTGGTCAAGATGTTCTACTTCAATATGGCGACCAAACACCTCTTGGACTCAGAAGGCAGGGCGATTGAGGAGAGGATCACCACATGTGTTAGGGGGGTCCGATTCACTTTGTCTGTCGCCATCATCAACAAGATCCTCAAGGTTACTCATCCTCCAGCGGCGTCCACACCACAATACACCAATGCTGAGGTGTATAGGACTCTAATGCATACTCAGGACGTACCGGATGATCAGAGTGCTCATCTGTCTATCAAGCCCGCAGACATGCCATCCCTGCACCGAGTAATTTGGTATATCTACACTCGCAATTTTGTGCAGAAGGGAGGGAGCTATACTCACTTTGCACAGAAGGATTATAGATTCTTCACGGCATTCATTAAGAAGCATCCCCTCAACTTGGGCAGTGGCTCTTCAAAGAAATCAGCGCATTCAAGTTTTCATCCCGAAAGGGATCATATATGCCATTTGCCTCACTGGCGTCCCTTATTATGTTCTATCACAAAATATGGTATGTGGGACCACATGAGCAGATGAAGTTCATCCCATCCTTCGGCAAGACTCAATTGAACTTTATGAAGATTTCATTCGAGCCGGAAGGATCGTGCCGCCGAGGGCTCCTCCGAGGTCACAAGCCCGTGCATCACAGTCATATGCGCACGAGGCTCAGTCGCATCCTCCTCCATCATTGGAACTCGAAGAACGGTTGAGAGAGATGATCGATGCTGCCCTCTCATCCCATAGACTGATCATGAAGGCTGAGTTGGACATGCTGCGCGCAGAGTTCAAGATGGGTCTCATGGATGTGAAGGCTGACTTGGGCAAGCTAAAGGATGCCACTGACTAGAAGCAGAGCGAGATTTTTGATCAGGGCATTGATCTAGACTCCCAGCTATCCATGACATATGAGCTTGCATCCGAAGCCCGGGATAAGATTGATCGTCTGATCGACCATTTTGGTGTTGGTGCATCTTCATCATCCACATTTGGGTTCACGACCGGTCCATCCTCATCCTCTCCTGTACCAGAGACCCAGCCACCCGAAACTCACTTTTCCCCACCTTCCTCACCTACCTTCTCCTTTCCCAGTCCACCTCACACCACTTCCACTCCTACCCCTGTAATTCTATCTTCTCCTATCACTCCCACCATAGAGGTTCTACCTGACACATTTCCATCTCCATCTACCCCGTCTACTGAGAAATTCCCCACACCTTCTCCTTATGCAGCTCACCATGACCCTACCTTTGATCCATCCACTGCCATGATCCTCTATTCCCCTCCTTTTGTTGTCCTTGATCCCGAGTATGTTGATGATGACAAAGGGGGAGAAGAAGAGAAAGATGTAGATGTATAGGGTTTTATTGGTTCTAGGTAGTTTGATTTTGTCATTTGTACTTCATTGTGTAGCTATCTTTTTGATGTTTCTGCACTTGTTTTGACTATCAGAATAATATCAGTAGTTATCAGAGTGTCTATCCTTTCGATATTGTTCTTGATTATATGAAGAATGCTAAAATGAATATAGTTCAGCTTGTCTATTCTTTTGAATTCCACTTCGCGCCATTCTCTCGAACTTTAAGTGTTGAAATGCAAAATTGGATGGTTTTTCTCGATAACTCAACTTTGAATTTTGAAAACTTCATTTCAAAACAAATCACATCTTTCAAACTCTTTGCAAAAATAGTTCACAAGTGTTGTCATCATCAAAAAGGGGGAGAATGTTAGTTCTCAATATGTTTTGATGATTAACAACAAATGTAAAACATGTTTTGAAGTTTGCAAAGTCAGCTAAAACCTTCTGATAGTTGCAAACTCGAGTATAGGTTTGCATACCGCAAGATTGGACATCCGTAAAGCAACCAATTTTACAAGTTAAGTCAATACCGCAGTTTGCATAGCCAAACTCGAGTATTGAACATCAATACTGCAGGTTGCATAGTTAAACTCGAGTATTGAACTTCCGAGAGAGCTAAAGTTTTTCAAGTTAAATCAATACCGCAGCTTGCATAGCCAAACTCGAGTATTGAACAAGTCAATACTGCAGCTTTGCATAGTCAAACTCGAGTATTGAACTTCCAGAGAGCTAAAGAATTTTTCAAGCTAAGTCAATACTGCAGTTTGCATAGTCAAACTCGAGTATTGAACTTCCAGAGAGTAAAAGGATTTCTCACGCTAAGTCAATACTGCAGTTTGCGTAGTCAAACTCGAGTATTGGACTTCCGAGAGAGCAAAAGGATTTTTCACGATAAGTCATTACTTTGCAGTTGCGTAGCCAAACTCGAGTATTGGACTTCCGAGAGCAAAAGGATTTTTCACGTTAAGTCAATACTACGGTTTGCGTAGCGAAACTCGAGTATTGGACTTACAGAGAGCAAAAGGATTTTTCAAGTTAAGTCAATACTGCAGTTTGCGTAGCCAAACTTGAGTATTGGACTTACAGAGAGCAAACGGATTTTTCAAAGTTAAACTAATACTACAGTTTGCGTAGACAAACTCGAGTATAGGTTTTGTCTTTCAAACACAAGACACGATGGTTTGCCTCTGAAAGGTGCAAACTCGAGTATCCAATTGGATACTGCAGTATGGACACTTGTGAACAGTGCCATACTCGAGTTAGCATGAACATACCGCAAGATGCAACGTAAAAAAACTGATTTTTGAATTATACGAATTCGTAAATCACTCTTGTTTGTTCCAATTGCTTTCATGAATCATTCACTTATGAACCCAACTATGTTTAACAAGTTTGTTGAGTGAATTTCGGTTAGCACAGATGAAGATTATTGAAGGTCAAAGCCATAAAGCAAAAGAGTACGGTGCATTTAATGCACTTCGCAAATCAACCTTCTTTTGGATAATCCACCCGAGCACGCATTCTCAACGGTCCGAATGCTTTCTTCATCAAGTAAACTCTTCTCCAACAGGCAAATCCTCGAGTTCCACATCGATCATATTAGCACTGGATCGTTGGAGTTTAGAGAGAGAAGATGACCAAACTTAATGCTAATCACCTACAACGGTTGGATTCATCATTCAACAGTCATTTAATGTTCTCTACCTATAAATAGAGTTCATTAACTTCTTCTCAAGCTGATTCACCTACGAGAGCGAAAATTTATTGATTGCCATTTATTGTGTTCGGCTTTCACCGTATTGTATCAATCGATACTTGTACTTCAAAGTTCATCTTATCTCGCTTTCGTGAGAGAGTTCTATCTCAAATCATTTATTGATTGAGATAACCACAAGTCGGGGACTTGGTGGTTGGGTGTATTGATTGCAACTTGTAAGGGGAGTGAGTTCTAGAGAGAGAACTACTCTTGAGTACGGAGTTTGTAATCGGTTTGTGAGTATAGTGGATTGAAAATCCCAAGTGTGGCTTGGGGACCGGGATGTAGGTCAAGGATAAGACCGAACAAGGATAATTTCTCTTGTGCAAGCTTTCCTTCCCTTCCTCCTTCGCTATCATCTGTTTTACTTGGTCAAAACAGCACTTTCGAAAAAAGTTTTTAAAATACCCAATTCACCCCCCCTCTTGGGTATATAGCTCCATTTACAACCTCCTCAGCCGACTTAAACCCTCCTGTAATCAATTATTTTCTACTTCATTTATTCATTTCGGCTAGATAATAAAAACATCTGAGCATACAATAGAGAGATTGAAGGCGTGAGAGACGTAGGAAGAAGAAGAAGAAAAGGCTTGAGAAATCTAAGGTAATCTCTTGAACTTTGGAGTTGTCTCCTCATGTTCTTCCTTCCATCTACCTCTTAATCTCTTAAAGCACTTTAATTTTTGTAGTGCTGGTATAAGGTTGGCTGAAGGTCTTGTGAAGTCAAGAAGGGAGAAGTTTTACAAAATCATCAAACAAGATCAAAGTAAGTTGTTTCTTTAGCCTTCTTGATGTTTTTGGCATTTGTGGTGATCTTCCTTTGCTCTCTTGACATTGTGGATGGTTGGAATCCTAAGGAGAGATGCTTCCTAAATTTACCAAAATGAGCTAGAGTTTGATCATGGCCTAAATAATAAGATGGAAAGTGGTTTAGAACCAAAACAAGGTATTCTTGAAGAGTAAATTGCAAAACAACTTTGGTGATTTTGAACTTTCGTTTCGGTCTGAACAGGGCATGGTTAAGGGGTGGGATTTTGCTCATTTTGATGATTCCATTGTGTTCAAAACGCAAAATTGTATAGGGTAAAGATTTGGTAGGAATTTTGAAAGCTTCGGGATTGGATCACACCGAAACTTAGAAATTTTATACGATTAAAGTAGACATATTAAGGGTCGTTTGAGCTTTGGAATCAACTCAAAATGATTTTTCTAGATTTAATTATGAATTTCTGAAGATCAGTCACTATTTGTTGGAAATTCTAGAAGAATGATGAAAATAAAAGGAATATAAGCCCATATTAAATTCCTTAATAAGAAAAGGAATTTAGTAAATATGGACACATGAATTGGGCTTATTTTAAATTATCAAAATGGAATATTTACTATGGAGGAATTAATTATATTTATATTTTGTTATTATAGGACTATTTGTGATATTGTGCACCGGGAAAATTCATTATTATTCGTGGTCGACTATCAGGTAGTAACCTTAATACTCATATAATTTGTGTGACTTGTGTATGTATGTTTTACCTATAAATTGCGTACATTTGGTTATCATTTATTTCCTAGCGCTATGGAACCGGAACATGCTGTGTGCATTAAGGACTTTGCTGTGTGTTGTGCCCGGTGGTCTGTGCTGTCCATTGCAATCTGTGCTGTGTGCTATTAGGACGGCTAGTTTCGGATTCGACTGAGTGCCTTAATACTGAATGTTATGTGGTATTTGTTTATTTATGGTTTTACTTACATGCATTATTTATACATTTTATATGAGATTAACGGTTACTCTGGGATTCAATTTTGAATCCCAGCCCCTTTTAAGCCCCCTGGTAGTTCTTCGCGACCGGAGCAAAGAGACAGGGGTAAGGCTCTAGAGCTGGAGTAGTGTGGAGGTGATTGTTATTTTTGGGTATTTATTTTGATTACCGGATGACTGTATTATGTTATTTGGGCCAGTGAGGCACCATTATACGGATGATTGTATATTTTGATCCCTCTGGGAAGAAAATTTATCCTTCCGTATTTTTATCAGTATATTATTGTCCAAACCGGTGTGTGCTCTGCTGTTTATACTTTGTTGTGTGTCGTAAATTAACTAGGAAAATATAAGCTAAAATTAAATAAAAGTAAAGGACCACACTACCCGCCACCCGAAAGGGCGATGCTAGTAGGTATGTAACAATTGTGGTATCAGAGCCCGGTTTGGACGATACTGATAAATAAACTAAAATTGAAATACTGGTGGTTAATCGTAAAAGATGAATGTCAGATTCGGGAAGTAGTATAGTAAAAGGAGTGCAGCTAGGAAAAAGAATGGTGTTATGAACTAAGGGTCTAATTTGGAGTTTCAAGCCTTTTAAAATTATACGTATCAGACTCTGCCGACTTATCTTGGTATCCCGATCTGACTATCTGTGTATGGAAGTATATTATGATAGCCTTATAAGAAGTAGCTTGATTGTACAATTATGTAGAATAGTTTATGAACTGTTAATGTTTGGATATTTGAATCAATGATATGTTGGGAAATGACGTATTATGTAAGTTTTCAGCATGGTTGCTTATCAGTTTATGGATTATAATTTAATATTATTTTTGTGAAAATAACATTTTATCTTGCTTGTGTTAAGCTAAATTCTTAAAATGGCAAGGGGAAAAGGCAAGGGACAAGCCAGAGAAGTCAGGCCAGAACGTGAGCCAGAAATACCTAATCCTCAAGATAATAATCTGATGCAAGAAATGATGGGTCTAATAAGAGAACAAGGGAATATGATGCAGCAAATGCAAGCTGAGATAAATGAACTAAGAGCTCGTGATCACGAAGAAGAACGAACTGTTGATGGCACAAACAATACTAATGATAATAGTAATAATAATGATGAGCAACCATAACGACTATTTAACAACAGAGAAGTTGAGACTCCTCAATACTGGGTTAAACAGTTTTGTAAACATCAACCTCCGGTATTTAGAGGCAGATTTGATAGTGCAGAGGATTGGCTACTGCGCCTTGATAAAATCTTTCAGGTTCTAGAATGCCCTGTTGACAGAAGGCCTTTATTGGCTATTTATAAATTAGAGGACGATGCAAACAGATGGTGGAGAAACACTGAAACAACTCTTCGTGCTCGTAATATCCCTATTACTTGGGGGGTTTTTAAAGAGAAATTCAATGAACAATATTTCCCTCGCTCAATTCAACTTGCAAAAGAATCTGAATTCTTAACTATTCAGCAGGGAACTGATGAATCTTTTAAGGATTATTATGCGAGATTTACTCGTTTATCTTGATATTCTACTTATAACAGGATTCCAGATGCTGAGGGTAACCTGGCAGGTGTATTGATTCGTGGATCTAAATTTGAAATCAGAGAAAAACTAGTTGCTCGGCAATTCCGTGAGCTTAATCAAGCTGTTGAGGAATGTCGTATTGTTGAAAGAAATCTTAATGAATTGCGTGCTTCTAAAAATACTATGAACCACAGTGAATCTACTCGCGGTAATTCTTCACAAAAAAGAAAAGGGCGATGGAACAAGAATCGTGGCAGTTCTAAAAAGCCTTTCCAATCCAGTCAGTCAAATTTCAAGAGGCCTGTAGAGCCTCAGGTATATAATAAATGTGGAAAATCGCACCCTAGATCTAATTGCGATGGGCGGATCGTTTGTTATGTTTGCCGTAAACCGGGGGCATATCGGGCGTGGATCCCCCACGTGACTGGCGAGAGGAGACCACAAAGTCAGGGTCGAGTGTTTGCTTTGACTTGGGAGGATGCTCGTAAATCCCCTGAATTGTTGCAAGGTACGATTTCTCTTCATGATTGCTTATTACATGCATTATTTGATTCTGGTGCTAGTCACTCTTTCATAGCTTACCACTGTGTTAGACGTATGAATTTGAGTGTTCACAAATTGCCTTATGATTTGATTGTGTCTACTCCGCTGGGAGTCAAATCAAAAACTGCTGATGTATGTCTGAATTGTATTGTGATCGTGGACGGACATGAGTTCACTGTGGATCTAATTTGTTTACTGTTGCATGATATTGATGTGAGTTTGGGATTAAACTGGTTGATGGCTAATAGTGTTGTACTAGACTTCGATAATAGAAAGGTTATCTGTCCTAATCAACAACAAAACCTTAGTGCCAAAGCAAGCCTTGGTTTTCTTACTACTACTGAGGTAGAATAGTGCATTAAGTAAGGGTGCAAAGGATATGTGGTATTCTTTTCAGTAAAGGCAGATTCAGAACCGTCTCTAGATGACATACCAGTGGTGAGTAAATTTCCCGACGTGTTTCCTGATGATATCAGCGGGTTACCACCGGAGAGAGAGGTGGAGTTTGCTATTGACATTGCACCTGGTACTGGACCAATTTCTAAAGCGCCCTACCGCATGGCACCAAATGAAATGATTGAGTTAAAGAAGCAGATAGAAGAATTACTTGAAAAGGGGTTTATTCGCCCTAGTGTTTCGCCTTGGGGAGCCTCAATCTTATTTGTGAAAAAGAAAGACGGCGTTTGAGACTCGTGTTGACTACGGAACCGAATAAGAGGACCGTGAAAAATAAATATCCTCTTCCTAGAATTGATGACTTGCTAGATCAATTATCTCGATTCCCGTATCTTTTCAAAGATTGATTTACGTTCGGGGTACCATCAGCTGCGAGTTAGAGCTGAGGATATTTCGAAGACTGCTTTTAGGACCAGGTATGGGCACTATGAATTTCTTGTGATGCCATTCGGCTTGACGAATGCTCCTGCTATGTTCATGGATTACATGAACAGAATCTTTTGACCGTATCTAGATCAGTTTGTGGTGGTTTTCATTGATGACATCTTGATCTATTCAAAGAGTCGGGAGGAACATGAGGATCATTTGCGGCTTGTATTGAATATTATGAGGGAAAAGCGACTCTATGCTAAACTCAGTAAATGTGAATTCTGGCTTTCTGAGGTTAAATTTCTGGGCCACGTAGTTTCTAAAAATGGTGTATCAGTGGACCCTAGTAAAGTAGAAGCAGTATTGAGCTGGAAAAGGCCTGAGAATGTTACAGAAATACGCAATTTTCTCGATCTAGCAGGATAATATCGCCAGTTCATACAGAATTTTTCTCGAATTGCGTTGCCATTGACAAAGCTCCTGAGAAAGAACCGATATTTGTGTGGGATGAGCATTGCGAGGAGAGCTTCCAGATACTGAAGGAGAGGCTGACGATAATGCCTATGTTGATTATCCCAGATCCGAGCCAGACCTATGTGGTCTACAACGATGCTAGTTTACAGGGATTGGGATGTGTCCTGATGCAGCTGGGTAGAGTTGTAGCGTATGCCTCTCGTCAGTTGAAGCCTCATGAGTTAAATTATCATACACATGATCTGGAGCTTGTAGCTATTGTCTTTTCTTTGAAAATATGGCGACACTATTTGTATGGTACTACTGTTGAGCTATACTGCGACCATAAAAGCCTTAAGTATCTGTTTGATCAAAAGGAACTTAATATGAGGCAACGTAGATGGATGGAATTGCTAAAAGACTACAACCTGGAAATCAAATACCATCCGGGTAAAGACAATGTTGTTGCAGATGCGTTGAGCAGAAAAACTGTGCATGTTGCATTTATGATGATCAAAGAGCGGAAGTTGCTAGAGGATTTTTGTGACTTGAATTTTTCAAATCAGATCTTTGCAAATAAAAATGCACCTCATGAAGCATACATTGCTAATCTCCTTGCTAGCCAAGAGGAGAATAGTCTGTGTGTTGAAATAAAAGAAGCTCAGATGCAAGATGATCTAGCTAAGTCTATTCAAGAAAAGATCGAACGAGGAGAAACAACCGATTATGACATCTCACCGAGCGGATTCATCCGATATTAGAAAAGAATTTATGTGCCACCTAAAGATGATTTGAGACATAAAATTCTTGATGAGGCTCATAAAAGCAAATACACCATTCATCCTGGTGTGGTCAAAATGTATCGAGATCTGAAATTACAATTTTGGTGGCCTGGTATGAAAAATGAAATAACTCTATATGGCTACATGTCTGACTTGCCAGAAGGTCAAAAATGAGCATCAACGACCGAGAGGACTCTTGAAGGGTATGGAGATTCCAGAGTGGAAATGGGAGAACGTGACCATGGATTTGATTGTGGGTCTAACTAAGATCAGGCATGATGATGCAATCTGGGTAATCGTTGATTGACTTACTAAGTCCGCACATTTTCTTCCTATCTCTGTTAATTATTCTCCTGAGAAATTGGCAGAGATTTATATACGTGAAATCATCAGACTCCATGGTACATCGAAGAGTATTATCTCTGACCGAGATCCTCGATTCACTTCGCGATTCTGGCAAGCTCTACATCGAGCATTGGGGACAAAGTTGAGATTTAGTATTGCATACCATCCCCAGACAGATGGGCAATCAAATAGGACAATTCAAACACTGGAAGACATGTTACGTTCATATGTACTAGACTTTAAAGGAAATTGGGATCAATATTTACCTCTCGCCGAATTTGCCTATAATAATAGCTATCATGCTAGCATCCAAATGGCTCCTTATGAGGCTCTATATGGACAAAAATGCCGATCCCCTCTATGTTGGACAGAGTTATCTAAGTGTTAATTGTTCGAGCCAAAAATGGTGGATGAGACTTCCGAGCAAATTCGTTTAATCAAGAAGAGGCTTCTTGCAGCTCAAAGCAAACAGAAAAGTTATGCAGATAAACGAAGGAGACCTCTAGAATTTAATGTGGTTGATCATGTATTCCTGAAAATATCTCTTGTCACGGGAGTGTGTAGAGCCATTAAACGAAAGAAATTAAGTCCTCGGTATATTGGTCCTTTTGAAATATTGGCTAAACGGGGACCAGTGGCTTATCAGTTAGCATTGCCACCGAATCTGAGTAAATTGCATGATGTTTTCCATGTCTCTCAACTGAAGAAATATCAACCAGACTCGAGGCATGTTATGGAATATGAAGATGTGGATGTACAGGAGAATCATACTTTTGCGGTGGAGCCCGAACAGTTATTGATTATCAAGAAAAATAGCTCAGGCGTAAAAGCATACCTTCTGTAAAGGTGGTCTGGAGAGGATTATCTTCCAGGGAAGCGACGTGGGAGACAGTTGAGGATATGAAAAAGAAATACCCAGAATTTATGTCTAGAAGTATGGTGAATCTATAAACAAATTTCGAGGACTAAATTTATTTAACGGGGGAGAAATGTAATATCCTAAATTTTCTCTAGCAAATTCCATGTGTGATGTATTTGTATTTGGAGAAAAGAAATAGTAAAATTTTGACCAAAAAGGTCAATTTTCCCCAAAATATCCGAAAATTTTGAGGACATATGTTGGCACAAAGTGGAACACTTGTGCCTAATATTTAATCAATTCAACTAAGGCTATTGTTTCTCCAAAAGGTATAGGGAAGTTCATGGTCACATGAAACCAAGCACATGATGAAATTTGAGTCACAGTGACCATAATTGTAATTATGAAGAAGTGATAGGGTCACGTTAAATTCTTCATCATTTGCATCACCCGAATGGTCTAAACAAGGTTTATTAACTCTCGTTTTATTCTATACTTTCGGTCAAGGATAAAGAAAAAAAAGATTGGATTAGAACAAAATGGCATCATTGTAAATAAGCAAAAGAAAGAAGTCGTATCTTTACCTCCATGCACAAGCCGACCTTGTCTTTTTAATATCCATTAATCCCTCCCATTCATTTCGGTCAAAAGGGGACAAAAATGAAAAAGAAACCAACGAAAAAGACAAAGGGAATTAATATTAAGGTTGCAAAGCAACCATATGGCATATTGTAATTAAAGTAGAAGTTAGTGTCCAATGATAATTCTCACCTCCTCAGCCGACTTAAACCCTCCTTTAATCAATTATTTTCTACTTCATTTATTCATTTCAGCTAGATAAAAAAATCTGAGCATACAATAGAGAGATTGAAGGCGTGAGAGACGTAGGAAGAAGAAGAAGAAAAGGCTTGAGAAATCTAAGGTAATCTCTTGAACTTTGGAGTTGTCTCTTCATGTTCTTCCTTCCATCTACCTCTTAATCTCTTAAAGCACTTTAATTTGTGTAGTCTTTGGTATAAGGTTGGTGAAGGTCTTGTGAAGTCAAGAAGGGAGAAGTTTTGCAAAAGCATCAAACAAGATCAAAGTAAGTTGTTTCTTTAGCCTTCTTGATGTGTTTGGCATTTGTGGTGATCTTCCTTTGCTCTCTTGACATTGTGGATGGTTGGAATCCTAAGGGGAGATGCTTCCTAAATTTACCAAAATGAGCTAGAGTTTGTTCATGGCCTAAATAATAAGATGGAAAGTGGTTTAGAACCAAAACAAGGTATTCTTGAAGAGTAAATTGCAAAACAACTTTGGTGATTTTGAACTTTAGTTTCGGTCTGAAAAGGGCATAGTTAAGGGGTGGGATTTTGCTCATTTTGATGATTCCATTGTGTTCAAAACGCAAAATTGTATAGGGTAAAGATTTGGTAGGAATTTTGAAAGCTTCGGGATTGGATCGGATCACACCGAAACTTTGAAATTTTATACGATTGAAGTAGACATATTAAGGGTCATTTGAGCTTTGGAATCAACTCAAAATGATTTTTCTAGATTTAATTATGAATTTCTGAAGATCAGTCACTATTTGCTGGAAATTCCAGAAGAATGATGAAAATAAAAGGAATATAAGCCCATATTAAATTCCTTAATAAGAAAAGGAATTTAGTAAATATGGACACATGAATTGGGCTTATTTTAAATTATCAAAATGGAATATTTACTGTGGAGGAATTAATTATATTTATATTTTGTTATTATAGGACTGTTTGTGATATTGTGCACCGGGAAAATTCATTATTATTCGTGGTCGACTATCAGGTAGTAACTTTAATACTCATATAATTTGTGTGACTTGTGTATGTATGTTGTACCTTTAAATTGCGTACATTTGGTTATCATTTATTTCCTAGCGCTATGGAACCGGAACATGTTGTGTGCATTAAGGGCTTTGCTGTGTGCTGTGTGATGAGCACAAATAGTACCAGGATTTCCCTGTATTTACTGACTGAATTGAATGTTAAAAACAAGCTTAACTACAGATAATCTAAGGAAAAAGGAATACATTCATGATATAGGGACTGAAGAGTAGAAATCATTTGCATGTGCTAAGAATTGAACAATTTACTATGTTTTTAAGAGAAATCGTATAGCAGAGCTGATACGATGCTATAGCATTCTGACAGCGATTTGAAGTGCAATACAAGGCATCCCGAAGGCTATAGCAAAGTAGAGGACGCAATGTTATGCGGCATATTTTCTAACTTTTTACCCAGATGATTTCAGGAATAAAATAAAGGACGATATTGACAGATAGGTTGCTGACGTAACGGAATAGAAGATGCGGAGGATCAGAACTAAAAGATTTGAAGAATCCCGCAGAATCAACAGAAGCAATCTACTCGGATTAAAAGATATGATAGATCCCGACGGTTTAGGAAAGGCCCAGCGCGCTGTATCTTACGCCGCAAGAAAAGCCTGATTATAAAAGGAAACAGCAACGCCAACCCTAACAGAGTTGGAGATCCCTAGAACCAGATTCGAACTTTCGGCAAACTCAAGAGAAGAGTGAGAGATTTCACAAGAGCACGAGACTTCCAGGGCAACCCAGCATCCTTCCCTGCAGTACGACGGAACAAAGAAGACGTGGAGTGGTGACGTGACAGGACCTCGACCACGCCGTCGGAAATTCCATCAAGCTTTCTTTTTCCTTTCTTTTTAGCTTTGTTTTCTCGATCATGGGTCATTCTATTAGTTTGTCGTTTTGTGTGTCCTCGTCAATCATAAACTAAACTTTATATGGCTAGACGAGGATGAGTCTTTAAGTGTTAAATGAACCCAGTTGCAAGTTCTTAATTCAATAAATTTGGTTTGCGTATCAGTGTTTTAATTACTAGTCGGTTAACGAAAGTTAAGGGCTAGATTTGTGGCCTCATCTTACTGGCAAGGACTTGGGGTTAGACCTCTGAAAAATAGTGTTTGCTAGGCAGCCCGTGCACGGCTTGACCTATTATTGTAGGCTTCAGGAATGGGTCTACCTCTCATAACCATAACACCCCGAGTGTAAAGCGGTCGACTAGAAAGTTGCCATAGGAATATGGAAGGAGTATAGTTAGTATCATATGTATCGGACGCGGAAGCTTCAGTAGATAATAGAGGTGGGTTAACCAAATAACTTTGTAGTTGGTAGCCATGCTGTAGCAATTGCGGAAGTCGACGTATAGATGCTATAGCATTGGGTAGAGCAACCGGGGATTGATGCACTTAAGGATGATTCTAGTCTAGCCTAACCTCTTACTGATATCTTCTCTCGTTTAAAGGTATTTTGTTTACATTTGCTAGTAGCATAATTGCAAAATCCCTCAACTTGATTATATTTACTTTCTGCTTTCACAACTGTCATAGCATTTGCGCGTCACTCGTTGGTATCTCAGTCTCTGTGGGATGATACTCTACTTACACTTTATTACTTGTTCAACTGGTTCACTTGCCATCAAGGAAGTCGACCAAAAAGTTTTTGGCACCGTTGCTGGTGACTGCTGATACCCTTTGTGATGACGCCCCTTTGCCTGGGTATTTATTTTGATTACCGGATAACTGTATTATGTTATTTGGGCCAGCGAGGCACCATTATTCGGATGATTGTATATTTTGATCCCTCCGGGAAGAAAATTTATCCTTCCGTATTTTTATCAGTATATTGTTATCCAAACCGGTGTGTGCTCTGCTGCTTATACTCTGTTGTGTGTCGTAATTTAACTGAGAAAATATAAGCTAAAATTAAATAAAAGTAAAGGACCACACTACCCGCCACATGAAAGGTCGAGGCCAGTAGGTATGTAACACTCGGCCTGATATCTCCTACCACGCCTTGACCGGACAAGACTCCCTCCAAACCCTAAAGCTAACCAGCCAAATCCACGGTCAAATGCACCCCATTTAAATCTTGGTTGACTCAGGATCGACCCATAATTTCATCCAGGAAGGGTTATTTCGTGCATCGGTCTTCATCTGAACACTACACATGCGTTCCTCGAGACTATCGGGAATGGCGACTACCTCCAGTGCTCCGGATCATGCTCCTCTATCACCATCGACATAGCCGGATGTGGGTTTATCATTGATTAGTTTGCCTTACCCATTCCTGGCGTAGACATCGTACTTGGTGTCCAGTGGCTTCCACAAATCAGCTGGTTACCTTGGATTATACCCTGCACAATCTCTCTTTTTCTTATGCAGGCCGACCCATTACTTAAATGGTAACCCAGCTACAAAAACCCCAATCGAATCCATACTTCCCAAAAAGCTGGCCCAACAACTACATACACTTACCATGACTTCCCTTTACATTTTATTGATCAATACTTTACCAAGCCTACTACAACCAGCCCATCCCAACGACCTAACCAAACTGCTTGAACAATTCTCCCATTTATTTCAAGCACCGCAAGGCCTTCCCCCAAGCCACCCCCAGGACCACCAAATCCACCTACCACCAGACATCAAACTTATCAATGTCAAACCTTATTGTTACCCCTATTTCCAGAAGCAAGAAATTGTGCGCTTGGTCCAAGAAATGCTTCAAGAAGGTATCATTTGACCTAGCACCAGCCCATATAGCTCCCCAGTTCTTTTGGTTAAGAAAAAAGACAGAACGTGGCTTTTTTTTTCTGACTATTGCGCTTTGAATGCCACCATATTAAGGATTGATTTCCTATCTCGTCAGTTGATGAATTATTTGACCAATTGTATGGTTCTAAAATCTTTTCCAAGCTCGACTTGAGGGCAGGATTTCATCATATCAGAATGCATTCAGATTTTGTTACCAAGATAGCCTTTTGTACCCATGAAGGCTATTATGAATTCTTGGTCATGCCCTTCAGATTGTGCAACACCCCATCTACATTTCAAGCCACCATGAATGAGGTCTTTCAGTGATTCTTGCGTAACTTTATCCTGGTATTTTTTGATGACATCTTGGTTTATAGTCCTTCTTGGGCGAGTCATTTGGAGCACCTTTGGACTGTTTCTCGAAACTACAGCTACAACAACTGCGTGTTAAGCTATCCAAATGCACCTTTTCCCAGGACACCATCCACTATTTAGGCCACATTATTTCATCCTTAGGCCTTGCAGTTGAACCAGATTAAATCTCAGCCATATAAGATCGGCCTCCTCCCTGAACTGTCCGACAGTTAAGAGGGTTCCTAGGCTTATGTGGGTACATTTCATTAAGCCAAACTCACCTTACCTCTCACCACCCTTTTGTGCCATAAGGTGTTTCACTAGACAAACAATCAAGATGTTGCCTTTGCTGCTCTTAAGGAAGCTTTAGCAACTACCCCTGTTTTGCAACTCCCTAATTTCACCGCACCCTTTATCATTGATACCGACACATCATGGGCAGCTATGGGAGTTGTCCTTCTTCAACATGGGCACCCTATCGCTTATTTTAGTAAATTATTCATTGCCTGGGTTCAGAAAGCCTCTACATATGTTTGTGAGCTTTGTGCGCTAACTAAGGCAGTTCAAAAATGGTGACATTACCTACTAGGGTGTGAGTTCATCATCCAAACTGATCATCATAGCCTTCAACACCTCTTCTTCCATTCCATACACGCCCCCGAGCAAGAGCGCTAGCTATATAAACTTATAAGCTATCAATATCGGATTGTTTACAAAATAGGGAATATCAACCTTGTTGCCGATTCTCTGTCTTGTCGTATTGATCTTACTTATACTACCTTTACCATTTTGGTTCCATGTCTAACCAGTCACATCATCACCACCCAGCAAGACGACACCCCAACTCGTGACCTTCTTGTCCAATACCAAGCCAAGCCAACCCACTTTCTGGGCTTCCGCCTTGCTAACCATGTGTTGTATTTCAAGGTTCAATTATACGCCCCCGCCGGATCACCTCTCTGCTGTGAAGTATTTAAGGAACTCCATAGTTCCCCCATCGGTGGCCTTGCGGGTTTCAAACGAACTTGGTACAGAGTAATCCAATCCTTCTTCTAGAAGAACCTTCACAGAGATATTAAGACTTGGGTACAAGAGTGCCACGTTTGTTAACAGATGAAGTATCTGACCACTTCCTTACAAGAGCTTCTTCAACCAGTGCCTATCCCAAATCGCATTTGGGACGATGTCATTATGGATTTTATTGTTGGACTTCCGGCATCCCATGGTAAGACGACCATCTTAGATGTGGCAGAACGCCTTAGTTGTTAGAAATTATGCCCTAGGGGCAATTCATTGTACTTTGGATATTTATGTTATTTAAAGTATTCTCCTTCTGTTATCATTTTTGTTTGCATGTTTGTATTGATAACTACATCCCTGGATATATCTTATAGATTATCCTAAATGTCCCTGGTCGGTCATCTACGTGGGAGCGAAGATGAGTTAAGACCAGTATGACTTTGATGAGGTATGGAGATACGAGTCAAAGTCATGGGCACTTGTAAGAGTACAAGGTGCTGGACCAACCCACTATGAGAAAGCTGCATGGATCTAGTCATAAGCTTATCTCATGTATAACCACGTCATGACGCCCTATGACCTGAGATCATCATGGATTCCTACATGATGAGTCACTGGTCTTTGACCTCGTCAAAAGTCACCTTTGATCGGGTGATGACAAAGGCTGGGATTGGGATCAGCGGTTTTCATGCGGAGGAATGTGAATGGTGAAGATGGAATTTGTCCCTCACATTTGTAGAGAGATAATATTGGGCCCCTCGATGAGTGAGTCTAAGAAATGTATGGCCATACTGTTATGGAAAGGAGTTTCCGTCTCACTTATTAGACTACTCGAGAATCGAGAAAGTAATGGTCAAGAAAAGGAAGTTGACATTTTCCATGCCTCATCCTTGACCAAATTATCGCGTGACAAAAGGGACGTGACATGGTTGTACGATAGGTTGTAACGTGTCATCGATCCCCATGTGAATTGGGTAGTCACAATGTCTTGCTAGAGGCCGCTTGTGACTTATGGGCTGGTACAGTATTGGCCCACTACCAATCTCATATGGGCCTGCAGGGTCGCACACAAGAATAACCCAACACGAGCAAAGTGTCCAGGTTCATTGAATCTTAGATTAATCTGAGATTTAATGAATACTTAATTTAATCTGGGGTGAATCTATATATATATATATATATGTATGTATGTATATGTATAAATTTGAAATTAATATATATTATTATATATTATTTGTTTTATATTTATTTATTGATAAATTAAATATCTAAAACAAATAGAGATATTGTATCTCATTTAATTTTTTAATAAAGATATCATATATCTATTTAATTTGAATTGAGATATAGTATCTCAGATTTAATTAAATAGATAGATATCATTTCTAGGATTTAATTTATAGAGATAAATTAAATCGAAGGTTTTTGATTTGGATTAAATAAATATATCGATTAGATCTATTAGATAGATTTAATTAATATATTTTAATCAGATTCAAATTTTGAATTTCATATCAGCCTTTTAATGCGGATTAAATGCATTACATTAGATCTAACAGATTGATTTAATTAATGTATTTTAATCCATATTTGAAATTTGAAATTCAAAATTAATGCAGATTAATTTTATATAATACGCTTATCGGGTTTGAGAAAACCTACGGGACATTTTTTGTCGAGCGTATTAGAGAAAGCCGCGAGAAAACCCTGGAGTGTAAATTGAGAGAGACGGAGGTGCTAGCACCCTGCCGTAGCCGTGTTCGGGAATTGTTCGTGTGGCTACCGGTGGAGGAAGCCGATTCTACGAGTCGTCTTCTGCTGATCGAGGAGGTAGCCCACTAGTTAAAGGAGAATGAGATGCAGACGAATTCACCGTAGGTAATTCCGGATTCCCTTCGCCTTGGTTTAAATGCACTTGAGTAATCCTCGGGACGGGATTCATAAGAATTTTAATTCGCTGCATTGTACGGATCCCTACATTAGTAAGTACGTCCACTTCATGGCCCTCCCTACTACCTTCATTGCCAAATCAATTGTATTGGTGCACACATCACCAAGCTCCACGGGGTCCCTAAAAGCATCATCACAGACCATGACTCCATCTTTCTTAGCTTATTTTGGAAGGAATTGTTCACTCACTTTAGCTCCACCTTGCAAGTTAGCTCTGCCTATCACCCCTAGACCGACGGCCAAACCAAGGTAGTTAATTGTTGCTTGGAAGAATACTTACGTTGCTATTGTATGGATTATCCAACCCGTTGGTATACGCACTTGCATTGGGCTGAATACTAGTACAACACAACATATCACTCTTTCGGTCGAAATGACCCCGTTTGAAGCATTTTATGGCTGGCCTCTCCTTATTATTTTGGACTATGTCCTCGAAGGATCCTATGATCAGGTCGTAGATCGTGTTCTTAAATCCAGGGATGCGGTGTTGTTGGAACTAAAGGCTAACCTCCGATAGGTACAACATTGTATGAAGGTCCAAGCCGATCAAAAGCGAGTTGACCGTACTTTTACCATCAGAGATTGGGTTCTTATCAGGCTTCAACCCTATCGTCAACAATCTCTTGCTCAGTGTGTCTCCTATAAACTCTTTTGGTGCTATTTTGGTCCCTACCAGGTCATCACAACAGTTGGTCCGGTCGCCTACAAGCTCGATCTACCCACCATATCTCAAGTTCATCCTGTTTTTCATGTCTCTATTTTATGACCCTTCTATGGCGACCCTGCCCTTATCGTACCTAGACCCTTACCCTACTCTATGCTCAACGACAACGATGATATCTCGAACCTTAAGGACAAGGTTCGTTTTCCCAACAAGTAGGGAAATGCTACGACCACCACTAGATCAGAGGCCCAAGATAGAATCCAAGATGGAACCAGTCCAATGGAAATCGTTGCTCGTCTAGCCAGCATTCGAGGACCACCTGCTCACCTTGAGGATTTCAACTTGAATGCCTCTGGATAGCTTGGAGAACATAGGAAACCTCCTAATTTGCAGCTTGTTATTCTTTTCCTATTTTGTAGCAGTTTGTTATTTATTTTGCAGATTGTTATTATTATTATTTATTTTGTATAGTTAATGTCTGCACGTGGTCCTAGTTTGAAGCCATGAATTATTATGTGGTACTAGTGGAGTCCTAAATTGATGTTAGTGGTGTCATTTGTTCCTCTTATTTATGGAGAGTAATTTGCATCATGAAAGGGCAAGAAAGATGAATTTGTTTAATTCAGTTTAATTCCTTAAGCTTTGGCCCTTTCTGCCTAAAAGGTCCTATCAATATGCAGACCTAAGGGTCTCAACAATTTATTTAATGTATTGGTCCTAATATGCATTTAATGACTAGACATAAAATTTGAAAGGGAAAATTAATTATTTCATCCATATAGCTTCAAACTTTTAATCATTGCAATTTGATCCTTATACTTTTCTCTTTATCTCCATCAATCCTTACTTTTCATAAGACCCCGAGTCAGACTTGTTGGACTTAACTCGAACGGAAAACCTCGTCTGGCAACCTCCCCATGTATGTGACACAACTCCATTGGTGAACATTTTTCACCAGAGATGCTCCTCCTCACTTTGTGTAACGATACCAAATGAAATGGGCTCAAGACATATACCAGAAGGAGGTTCAAATAAAGGCCTTGGAATAAGAAAAGTGAAAGGATTAGAAGAAGAAGACCCTAGAAGCTGCGTGACTTGGGTGAGGGAATTTAGCATAAAAGGATGAAAATGATTAAAGGAAAGGCGTGAATGATTTTGGAGATTCCCTTCTCCCTGTGGTGGCTATTGTTGTACCTTTCCCTCCCTTACTTTGTGCATTTCCTTCTGTTCTTACTCTTCCATTTTTTGTGATATGTTTTATTGTTCTTTATAATCTCTTAGCCTTCGACTATGAAGTTTTGCTGAGAATATTAGTTACTGATTATAGAGAGAATATTATCATAAATATTTGTCTACTGTTTGCATTAATTTTCTAACATGACATTTGATGCTTTCATTGAGCTTCACAATCACTCATGATAGAAAATGCATGTTTGAAGGATATGCAAGCCGATATCAAAAAGAACAATGAGTTTGCCGAATAAGCTAAGTGTTGCATTGAAGAACTCAGTGGCGTGTTACAGTCGTTGGTCAAATCGGTCAACACATTACATTACACCTTGATCATCTGCAGACATCGTCCCATGCGATTGATAGGGCAAAACTTTATAGCCTATAACTCCACAAGTATACGGGCCGTATCAAGTAATAAAGTGATAAGAAAAGTATCATTCCCACGAGGACTTAGTATCAAAAACTTCAGTTAAGCATTAATTTTACATTTTCCTTTAAGTTGAGCCAACCAAATTGAATTTAATTAAAATAAAAGAAATTAAAACTAAAATTAAAATAATTAAACTACCACAATAACCGAACGAGTAACCTAGAGTCACTAATCCTTTATTTGTTTTTTAGATTTTATCCCCACTAAATTAATTTTTACATAACTTACTCAGCTAATCTAGAGTATTAGTGTCTATAAATGCCTTCCAATCCATTTATATACCTACCTTAATTAATTATGTAATGCCTCACACAACTAGTAAGATGTATTTTAGATCAGGCTCACTCTAATTTGATTATGCAGAGCTTCTAGGTATATGTCTATCCTAGATCAGGCTCACTCTAACTTGACTCAATGCTAGTGACAATCTCCTTTTGCTCTCTACTAGATCTCTCTAATGCTTTCGCACACTCATCAAATAATCTTTCTAAATTAGATTTTTCCTTATACTCAATTGTGTGCTCTTCAATAGATAGATAAGAGTAAAAAGGAGGGATATTTTCATGAGAACAGTAGACATGTGGATCCCTAAAATTATGTTGCTCGAAACCTTCACTAGGACAAAATGAGTTATCAAAACAAGCTTACTTCCTAGTGAAATCATCTGTCACAAAATGACTAGTTGTATTATATGGACAATATTCATATAAATGATTCCCTCCACAATAAACACAAGACATGCAAACATATTAAAAAGAATCAACATATGGAATACAACCATCATTTATGTTCCTTTTATGTTGTCTAGATTCATTCAAAGAATTTAAAATAGCAATCAGTCCATTTTGTATTGAAGACAAAGAATCCATCTCCTTTTATGGTTGCCAAATCCATTTTTTTTATAAAAAATTACGAATTCAAACTTAAACTATTAATGCTCAATCAATTCCAACCAAGACAGTTGTAGCACACAAGTCCCCGGCAACGGCGCCAAAAACTTGATAGGACAAAACTTTATAGCCTATAACTCCGCACGTATACATGCCTTATTAAGTAATAAAGTGATAAGAAAAATATCGTTCCCATGAAGACTTAGTATCACAGACTTCAGTTAAGCGTTAATTTTACACTTTTGTTTAAGTTGAGCAAATCAAATTGAATTTAATTAAAATAAAAGAAATTTAAACTAAAATTAAAATAATTAAACTACCACAATAACCGAATGAGCAACCTAAAGTCACTAATCCCTTATTTGTTTCTTAGATTTTATCCCAACTAAATTGATTTTTACTTAACTTACTCAACTAATCTAGAGTATTAGTGTCTATAAATGCCTTCCGGTCCATTTATATACCTACTTTAATTAATTATGTAATGCCTCACACAACTAAATAAGATGCATTTTAGATCAGACTCACTCTAATTTGATTATGCGGAGCTTCTAGGTATATGCCTATCCTAGATGCAAATTAGATTAAAATCTAATTCTACATTAATTAATCCTAAGGTCAATTTAAGATTCCCTCTTCCATTCCAAGTTCAACCCTAAATCCCCAAACATGCTCAATGATGGCCAATCAATAAGCAATAACAATTAAGATGAGATTAAATAAACTAAAATAAAATTAAGCAAAACTAATTCATTGGAATAATATCTAGAACCCAAACAAGTTCATAGGTTCTCTAGATTGAAAGGAAAATTTAGCTACACATGGCTAAAACCAAATCCATAACAAAAAGATAAGGCTTCAAGTTCAAAGAATAAAGAGAGAGAAAGAAGAAAGCTTCTCCATCGCCTCCACAGTCCCCTCGTCCTTCTGTGGAGATGATAAAGATAACCGAAACACTGCTGCTCCTCACCTGCAATGTGTGTCTCGACTACGTCCTGTGTGCATCATGGTATTTTTTCTGCTAAATATCTCGCCTCGTGTAATACCCCAAATTATTATTATTAATGATGATGATGATGATGATAATAATAACAACAACAATAACAATAATATAGTAATAATAAAATTTAATAATAATAATAATAACAATAATATATAAATAAAGATTTCGAATTTAATAATGTTTGTATTGTTTTATAATTTATTAATTATTAATTGGCAATAATTATTGTAATAAAAAAAATTTACAATTTAATCGTATTGTTTTATAATTTATTAATTTGCAATAGTTAAAGAGCCCAGTCCATAGCTAAACCCCAAATTTTAATTATAAATACTTTTCTTCTCTTCTATTTTTTTCTTCTTGCTACGCATCCTCTTTTCGTACTCTGCGTCAATTATTCTTTTAGGAGGTTAGTAAAACAGAGACCAGGTAATCCTAACCCTTAGAACAATAGGAATTAATTGTTACATGCCGGTCTTGATTTTTGTGAACAAAAATAAATCCTTTCCCATTTTGTCGTTCCTATGTACGTCTTCTCTTTTTGTTTTTGTTTAGGTTTTCTATTCGTTTTTGTCTTGATTACTACATATGGAGTGTTTCGATCCGATTCATAGTGTATGCTCCCGAGTTTGAATTCTAAAGTTGCTGGTTTTTCTTCCTATTCAGATGTTTTTATACTTTTTATCGATTTTTCTTGCTCTTTAACCATGGGCATCTTTTCTTGTTCTAAATCGATGCAAGATCTTGGGTTTAGGTTGGGTTGTTTGTCCGTGTGTTTGTTTTTGTTATATTTGATATACTTTGAAACTGAAGAATACAAGGTTATTTATTTCCTTTGGTTTTATTCAAGGGCACATTAGATATCTTCCAAATCTAATTTTTTTTCTTCTTCACGTGGGTTCCACGTTTCCTTTTTAATTTCTTTTGTTTGACTTTTGATCCATTAATATATTGCTCTAGATTACATGATATCTCCTATAAAATAAGAATAGGATATGAGTAGATTTTATATCAAAACATCTTTTTATCCTATAATTAATTAAAGAATAGAAAAAATATAAAATATAATTAAATTGGTGCAAAATATTAATAAATCATATATTTGGTTTGGTTTCCATAAATTTGGGAATCCATTTTGTGTGTGATTGAAATAATTTGAGAATTTTGTTATGAGTATATTTAAAATAATGTAGCAAATGGGAGGATAGCTTTGGGATGGTACCTCCTAAAGTGATGAACACAACCCTTAGGCTTTATGCCCCCGATATATTATTTGATGTAAACCGATGATATCCGTTCTTCCTAAAGTGGTGTCTGACAGGGTTTCCCAGGACACTAGTAGCAACTTTGGGAAGAGTTGTGTACACTAGGAAGAATTGTTTTATGGCCAATTTGATTAATTGTGACTCGACGGGGTTTCCGGTTACGGGGGTAGACTGGTAGGGTTTCCTAGGTCTACCATGGTTCTCTTCCCACTAAATAGACTGACAGGGTTTCCTAGGTCTAAATGAATTTAAACAGATAATGAATAATGTTTGATGCAATTACCATATGATTATATATATTTGCTTTGATTAATATATTTGAGTCATTTAAATTGTGTTTTATTAGGATTCCAGCTTTGATGATTTTTGTTCGTGTTTATAGGCCACGATGATCCTTCGGGGAAGCAAAATTTCAAAAAAAACAAAGTGCCAAGAGTTGGGGCTAGTAGTGAGAAGTGAAGAAGAACATTCAGTTATTCTAGTTAGTTTTTTATTTTATTTTATTTTCATTTTCTTTATTTTGAATAAAACCTATTTAGGTTCGGATTTATGTTAATTTAATAAGTTAGCCTTATACTTGTCCCAATACAAGTACGGCGGTAACACTTTCCAAAGTAGTTTGTTTTGACTTTTAGTAATTAATATTAAAAATTATCACATTTTAAGTTATTATAATTGTTAAAAATTTGGGGGTGTTACACCTCGTCTTTCTTTCTTTATGTCTCTGCGCATTTTCTCTCCTCTGCATCTCTCACGTGGTGTGCGTTTTCTTTAATAGATATATTTTGCGTTCCTTTTGCTTGCGTCTCTAGTCCATCTATTGTTGTAACCCAAAAATCTGATTTTGTAATCCATCTAATATATTATTGTTGCCAAGTCACGCATGGTCCTCCTTGATTCTTGCTACTTCGTTAATTGTTGTAGGACCCACGCAATTGATTTCAAAAGATATATATATATATATATATTGTTTCCTTTTATTTGATGTTTTCTTTCCTACTAGATCACATGATATCTCTTGCAAAATAAAAATAAGATATTGATAGATTTTATATCAAAATATCCTTCTATCTTATAATTAATTAAAGGATAGAAAAATATAAAATTTAATTAAATAAGTATAAAAGATTACTAAATTCAATCCAATATATCTAGAATCTATACTTATTTAATTATAAAATATATACGTATCAGCGACCTTATCCTTTGGAACTCTGTTGGCTCCACCGGCCTTGAGTTCCCTCACTTTGATGGTTTTGATGCTCAGAATTGGATTTTCAAGGCTAAGCAATACTTTCAGTATTATGATGTTTTAGGCCCTCAACGTCTTATTCTAGCTTTAATGCATTTGGATGGCGATGTACTTCCGTGGTACCAAATGATGGAAAAAGTTTGATGGATCCCTCATTAGTTTTGCTCTTGCTAAGGCTGTGAAGGCTCAATATGGTCCCTCTTATTTTGAATGTATTGTTTAAGTTGACACAACAAGGACTGGGTGGATCGTTGGACACTTACAATTCGAAGTTTCTATCCCTAGCTAACCGTACTGAGGATTTACCAAAATCTGCTCTCCTTGACTATTATTTGGGTAGTTTGCTCCCAAACCTCTGATGGGATGTACTGGTACAGGGTCCAACAACCATCCTATCTGTTATGACGCTTGCTTGTTTATCTACTGACCCATCCATTGCAGGTGTTCCGTCTGTTTTACCAGACTTTATTTCTAAAAACTAAACATACTTAACTTCCACAACTAAATCCATCTTCCCATTCAGAAATCCTATTAGTGCCTCATTATCAACTCGGTCTGAAGATAGCAAATCCAATTTACCTCCATTATTACCAACACCTAAGGTGCCACCTATCAAGAAGATGACACCCGATGAGATGCTTATTCGTGGAAAGAAGGGCCCTGTTTACACATGCGTAATAAACAATAATGATGTTTCATATAGAAGATGATGGAGAAGAACCATTTGAGGATGCTATGGCTGAGCTTGAACCAAAGGCCACTCTTAATCATTTATCCATTTATGCTTTACAAGGGACACAGGGACCTGCCACCATTCGTTTTAATGGTACTATACATGGCATGGCTATCCAAATTTTATTAGATGGTGGAAGTTCTTGCACCTTCATTCATCCACACGTTGTCAAGCATTTTCACTTACCTATTTCCCCCGCTACTAAGTTATGTGTTTTGGGTGGTACGAGTTGAATACTCATAGTACAAAGCAAGTATATGATGTTCCCATTCTCGTCGACGGGCACATTCTTTCTTTGACCTTTATATCTTACCCATTGCAATGTGCGATGTGGTCATTGGCTCTAATTGGTTAGAGTCTTTGGGACCACATGTTGCTGATTACAATGCTTCTTTGATCAAATTCCTTCATGACGACACTTATGTTACTTTACAGAGCTTTTGTCATTCAATGATGATTCAAGCGCACTTACACCATTTGTTTGACATTTCTCACACTAATTCAACAACTGAATTATTTTTTTCACTCTATTATCGTTGGAGGATTCTCCTCCAGCATCATTCATTGAGATTCATCCCGATTTGCAGCATCTATTGTCTCGTTTCCAGTCGACTTTTGCCATACCTCAGGGTCTCCCACCATCCCGTGGCCATGAACATCAGATTGATTTATTTTCAGGCACTCCTACCATTAAGGTCCGACAATATCTCTATCCAGTGAGTTAAAAGACTGTGATCGAAACTTTGTTTACTGATTTACTAGAACAGGGTCTCATACAAGTGAGTGCTAGTCCATTCTCTATCCCAGTTATTCTAGTTTAAAAAAGATGGCACATGTCATTTTTGTGTCAACTATAGAGCTTGAAACACGGCTACAGTTCCCAAAGCTTTCCCTATGCCGACGATCAATGACTCACTCAATGAATTTCATGGCTCTATTTTTTATTCTAAATTGGATCTTCAATTGGGTTACCACTAGATATTGATGCGAGAAGAGGACAGAGCCAAAACAGCTTTTCGAACCCATTTGGGTGCTTACGAATGGCTTGTGTTGCCTTTCAGATTAACAAACGTGCAAGCAACTTTCTGAGCTTTAATGAACAATATATTCTTCTTGTTCTTACGAAGTTTTTTTCTCATTTTTTTCAACTACATTCTCATCTAAAATAACAACTGGGACTCTCATGTTCACCATGTAGAGGCTTGTACTCCAGAAGTTAGTCGACCATCGCCTCTTTGCCAAAATGTTGTTCTTTTGGCCAGCAACGTATCAATTATTTGGGTCATTTTGTCTCAACTCAAGGGGTAAAAATGGATCCAGACAAAATTAAAGTTATCCAAGATTGGCCCATCCCTGTTAATGTCCCTCAGTTACATGGATTCTTGGGTTTGAGTGTATACTATGGTCGTTTTATCAAAAACTTTGATTATGAATTAGTGGATGATGATTGATTATATTTGTTGATTTAATTGTGTGCTTGATTATCCTAAAACAAGAGACATCTAATTGAGATTATTTTGGTGTTCTAAAGGAGCCAAAACATAAGAAATTTAGACTAGACCTTCAATTGAATAATGTAGAATTAGGTTTTTAGATTTTAATTTGCTTGTGGGATAGACATATATCTATTGGCCCTACATAGTCTTATCAGGTTTGCACTTAATCCAATTAAGTACTAATTACCTAAGACTTTAGGGATTAACATAATTTGAATGTTTTTTAGTGAATCGAAAGACACTCTTAGGGTGTGTTTGGTTTGAGGGAGGGAGAGGGAGGGAAAGGAGTGGAAAGTAAGGAATTGACCAAATTGCCATTAATGAAGGCAATATTCTTTTTTGTTAAGAATATATTTCTGGAATAATGAAAAGTTTCCATGGGCTTTTTGGTAAAGAGGAGGACAAAGATCAGCCCCTCCCCCCCCTCCCTCTCCTCCCTCAAACCAAACTAGCCCTTAAGTAAATAAAAACCCTGGACTAGCAAATATAACTTTAAATGCAATTAAGTGGAGAAATTAGATAAAATAAATAACCAAAGTTATAATAATTAAATTCATTGCTTAATTATCCTTAGTCTTAATTATAGTTAGATTTATTATTTTTTTCTTTTTTATTTAGTTGTTATTCCTACTTTCTATTTAAATTGTGTTAACTCAACTTAAGCAAAAGTATAAAGTCATTGCTCAACAACATTGTTAATATCAAGTCCTCGTGGGAACAATATCTTACACACTCTTTATTATTTGATACGACCTGTGCATTTGTGGAGTCCTTAGCCTCTATATTCTGTGCCTATCACTTTCCTTTGGTCTGGTGGTGTTTGAGTCTTTCGGAGCAATCAGATTTGAAAAGATTAAGAGAAGAAAAATGAATGAGAGATTGATGAACCATAGGGATGCGATTGGTTGGAGAAGGTAAATGGACGATTGAATCTAGTGAATCTAGAGAAGACGAATGAACGACATGGAGATGGTGGTTTTGGTTCAAATCGAGGTTCTAGTTCAAAAGTGTGGCCTATGGTTGTGATGCAAGGAGGAGTGTCGCACCAGCGAAGGAGATTCACCAATGGAGTTGCGTCGCCGGTGTGGGGAGGTCATAGAAAGAGGTTTGCCGCCGGTGGAGTTTGAGCCCTAGCGAGTCTAACTCAGCTGTGTTATGAAAAGCAAGGATTGGTGGAGGTAAAGAGAAAAGTATAAAGACCTAGTTACGACAAGTCAAAGTATAAAGATTGAATTATAAATTAGGTAAACTATAAGGATGAAATAATTAAACTTTCCAATTTGAAAGTTTCAAATCCCCAAATGGTCGATTTATTAACTTTCATTATTCGTAGGTGAAATAATTAGTCATACTTAAGGTTAAGGTTGTCTTTATTGAAAGCTACTCATTTGATCCTATTTATAAGTTACTTCCAAAGATGTTTTACATAGACTAAAAAAATCTTAAACTTTATTAACTCTACCTTAAAATTCAACAACTTCTCAACTTACCCCTATATATTTATTATATAGTATATCTTGAGAACGAATTCATAATCAATACAATAATAAATTAATGATAAAATTATACATTCAAGTGAAAAATTCTCGACCCGCCTATAAATAAGACAAAAAAATATATTATTTCTATCATATAAATAGGACCGCAGGAGTAATTTATATATAAGACCCATTATTGGATGCCTTTTCCATCCATGAACTGTTGCCTGAATTCTGTTGAATACTTGTAATCTTAAAGACAAACACACACTACAAATATCATGGAATTGAAAAGGTATCATAAAGTCTATTTTTTCCTTAGGCTGCTAGAGCATTTAATTTTCTTTATAAGTTGCTTATTATTTCGAAGAACGGACAACATTATAGAAAAACCCATAGCTTGATACTTGTTTAAATGGTAAAGTGCAGTAGTAACCTGAAGAAGGAGGCTGTGGAAGAATTTATTTGATTTTTTTATTACAAGAAAAATATTATTTAGATAAAAGCATTTATTTGATTGTATTATGTTCACTATCAAAAGTGTATCATTATTTTACGGTTATTCAAGGAAGCTGTCAAATAGTTTTATTTTTTAAAATTTTTTGTACAAATTTAATAACTATGTGATATTTCTGTGAAAACAACCATGTCAATCAAACCCTTTAAAATTGTGAGCAAATGCATATATAGAAGTTTATGTTGTACTGTATTGTGCCAAAAAAAAAAGTATAATTCACTACGCTTAAGCTTTGATAAATTATACTTTAATTTGGCGCCCTACATCTTTCTTTTTTCCTTTTTAGTTCGGTCACTGAAAGCAGTTGACGAGTCGGCACATTTCAGTAAATTAATTAATAGATGGAAAAGTATTTTTATTTTATTTTAGATTATGTACAAATAAAAAATATTTTTTCAAAAAATATAGAAGTTAAAAAAAATGTAATATGAACAATCAAAATTAGATTTGAATTATGTGCAACGATGATGAGTTGTTTGTGATCATCCATCTATTTAGTACCGAAACTGGTTATGATATATGAGCATAGAAGGAAGGATCTTAACTCTCAAATGGCTTGCTCCAATTGCATAAAGTTGTAATACGGCACGTTCAAGCAATAATAAACCCCACTAGTTAAAGCCCAATTGTTAATTGGTTAGCTGTATCTTCAACTTAAAGCCCAAACTGAACTCATGTTAAAAGAGATGTAACTTATTTTGATCAAGAAATGGAGTCCGCAAATGCTCTCGTTCCTGCTGCAATGCTATCGTCCCCTCTGGTTCCGATAACTCGTTGATCCCTTCCTCTAAAGAAGAGGAAGATCTGTTAGCCCGAAGCTCTAAAAAGATTAAGAATGGAGGTCAAGTGGCTCCTGGTGAACAATGGCCAAAGCTGGGTGAACAAGTATCTAAGACTGGGTATACGTCGGTCTGGTTTGCAGATAAGCTGAAAGGTATTCAATCGGAAACTGGTTCTACCTCAAAGGAAAGGGTGCAGATACGTGATGATACCTTGTCGGATGATTCGATGTCTGATGATGAGTATGAATAGCTCTGTAAGGTAATAGAGGATCCTAAGCGTAATTTTCCTAAGTTCGTCTTCGCTGAGAAAATGAAGAGGATGTACAAAGCTTGGTCTAACTCAGTGATTATCAAGCTGCTTGGTTGAAGTATTGGATACAAAGCGCTTGAAACTAGGATTCAATCATTGTGGGCAAAGGAAGGTGTAACTAAGCTGATCAACATAGCACATGGTTTTTATGTGGTGAAGTTCACAAACAAGGAAGATTATTAGAACACTCTCACTGGAGGACCTTGGATGATTTATGACCATTACTTAATTGTAAGGCCCTGGGAACCAATGTTCAATATTGCTATGGCTTCGACTGATAAGGTGGCGATATGAGTTTGATTGCCTAGGATTTTTCTTGAATATTATGATAAAGAAGCACTGGAGTTCATCGGAGATAGAATAGGTGAAACAATTAAGGTGGACATTAACACATCATGCAAGCTTCGAGGATACTATGCTTGCCTGTCTGTATTGGTTGATCTAACAAAATAGTTAATGTCGGGTTTTTGTGTGGACGGGGAGGATTATATATTGAATATGAGGGTTTACACCTTCTCTGTTCGTCTTGTGGTATGTATGGGCATAGGCATGAACAATGCCTAAAAGGGAAACGACAAAGGAAAGAAACAGAGCATTATGAACAGGTGGGAGACAAAAATTCAAGGGATAATGCAGAGATAGGAAAATCTAAAGTAGATTCAAGAGATGGATGGAAGGTCGTTGAGAAGAATCGTAGACCACAGAAGATGAAGGAAAAACAGAGAATCAAATTCTCCAGAAATAGTCGGGTTCTCGTTTTGCTCTGCTGGCCGATGAGGGAGAAGCTAAAAGCTAGTCGACCTCCTTACTTCTTCACCGCTCCTGCCCCGAACCCTCACAAGTCATGACCTAATGTCAATTCTTCCAGTACTTTTAGAGCTTCATCACTCGTCACCGGTGATGTATGTTCGTTTGGCCCCTTAAAGAAAATCCTGCTGGCTGCCAGTGTAGCCTATGTTATGCGAAGCGATGCCTACATCGGCTTGTTTGTAGAGAAAGGCAGTGCTATTCGTGGTTGTAAATCATAGTTATAGTGGTCGGATAAGTCATGGTGTTGTTTGGAAATTAGCTTAAGAAAGACGGGATGCAACTGCTATGTCACTACAGGGTATACTCTTCCTCATCTTTCATTATTCATATTTTATGTCCTAGAACATAGATATTCTAGATACCCATTATGAATCGCCCGCCAAAGTCTTCCTACTTCTCCAATGTTCCAATCAGATCCGAAGAGAAAGAAAGAAAAAGTCAGTGGACCTGAATTGAATCATGACTATATAAGCTATTCTGATATTAAGATTCGATATAGATGAAATCGTGGAAGCGGACCTTTGATTTCCTTGGACCACGTAAGAATTCGTCGTCCGATTTTTTCTTCTTGTTCCTGAATGCTTCATAGGAATCCATCGCTATTCCTTTATTCCACCGAGAAAGGTTCATTCCGAGTCACAAGAGCTTTTTTTTTTATTTCGTTATGGTAATGCAATGCAAGAGGTCTCAGAAATAAGGTTGTTTCTGATGATGAAAAGAGCTTTTTTTTATGTTATGGGAAATTGATGAAAACCCGATATTTAAAGGTCGGTAATGTTAGAAGACGACTGTCGGTATCTGATGGTAAGTAAGATACCTACGGTCGGTATATCTTTGAAAGCTCAGACAGAGAGAATAAACGGACTCCTCGAGGGCTACTTAAGGCACTTTAGTGCAAACCAACCAGAAGGACTGGAGCTGTTGGATGTTGCTCAGTGCTGCTATAAATTAACAACCAAAAAGCTCTGCGTCGAACTTCAGCCCCTTCGAGTTGGCCACGGGGCAACAGCCTCTGACGCCCCACACCATTGCGGCAGGAGGGGGCTTGCCCATCAGCCTACTTTGCCAAGACGTGGCAGGAGCGCAACGACCTAGCCCAAACCACCTACTTAAACAACCTAAAGGCTTGGCCCGGTCTGAAGGAAGAAGAAAGTAGACCTTGTAGAGAAGCGGATAGGAGAGGTAGCCTATAGACTCAAGCGATCAGCTCGGTGAAAACTCACCCCGTATTCCATGTGAGTCAGTTGACTTCGATTAGACCAGACCGACCCAGAGAGGAACGTGCCCACGAGGGCACCACCAGATGTTGTAGATGAACTTACTAAAGAAAAGAAGAAAGAAAATGATTCACGTCTGAGTAAGATACAGAGTGGTAGTGGGAAAGTTACAAAATCAGGGTCTACAAAACAATCAATTAGTGCGCGTATGAAGATCGACGAGGTAGTGGTTATTCCTAAGACAACCAATTGGAGTTAGACGCGTGGTAAAGAGGAAACAGGATAGAGAGGGGGAATAATGAGGTCTGAAGATAAGTCACAGGATCCGGATATTGTTTTTTTGATATTAAAAAGTTTTGATGAAACTATGGTGGGTTAAGACGTCCCAGTGATGAACCCACGACCATTTAGGCCTAGTCCTGGATCCCTTACCATCTATGCCAACTCTCATTGGCAGGATCCGGATATTGTTGATGAAACTATGGTGGGTTAAGACGTATGTGAAGGCCCAAATCAGTTTCTGCACCAATTGGCCTTACCAAGGCCTTATGATCCAGGAGCAGATCCTTTTGTTGACCCAGGGCCTGATGTTAAACTCTCTGGGCTAGCTTTAGACAGCCTAATGGAGTCTGATAATCCAGATATTTCGCAGAGTGATGAGAAGATTGTGTCTGAGACGCAATTATCCAACTGATCCACTTGTCTTCCTTTGGTGTGTGTGTGTTTTTTAAATATGTTTTTTTATTGATAGCATATTTTATTGGAATACTAAAGAAGCTTGTGATAAAAGTCTCTTTAGGAACCTAAAGGTTTTATGTGATGCCCCTAGGCCCAGTGTTCTCTTCCTGTCTGAAACACAGCTAAGTGATGATCGACGCTTGAAAGCTCTTGAACGCCTGGGGTTTGATTCTCTTTGGTTAATCCCAAGTATCGGTCGATCAAGTGGTTTAGCGATGGCTTGGAAGTCGACTCATGTATCTATCTTAGTTATTGAATAAAATTGCCAGTTTTTCCACCTTTAATGTCAGTTTCCATATCACCCGGTATGCTTCTTAACGGCCATTTATGCAATCCCTTACTCAAACCTTTGTTCAGTCTTGTGGGCAAATTTGTTGAGATTATTGCAAAATATGTCCTCCCCTTGGTGCGTCATTGGTGGTTTTAATGATATAAGGTCAATCGATGAATGTATTGGTGGTCGAATCATTAATGGGAGTTGTCTCAGATGGTTTAAAGATAGAATTAATGAAGCTAGATTATCTGATTTGGGTTCAATTGGACCTGCTATGACATGGAGAGGACCTTGTTTGGAGGGAGGATTGCGACTATATGAACGATTGGATAGAGCCATGGGCAATGTTCATTTTCTAAATTCTTTTTCAAAGGCGTATGTTAAGGTACTCCCGAGAACTAATTTCTCTGATCATAATCCCCTGCTTTTAACATTAAGAGATATATTATGTGAAAGAAGTTTTTGTAGACCATTTCGTTTTTGGGTGGAACATGAAAATTTTAATAGTTTTATCAAAGATAGCTGGTCTAGTCAGGATTGTCTTAAGAATAATCTAGCTAATTTTCAACAGAGTGTTTTTGATTGGAATAAGTCTATTTTCGGTTTGGTAGAGAAGAAAAAAATCTGAAATTTGGCTAGACTTAAGGGTATTCAAAACTCAAGAGCTTATCCCTTTTCTAGTTTCCTGTGTAGTCTTGAGTTTTAGTTACAGGTTGAATTAAAGAATATTCTCAGGGCGGAGGAGATTAAATGGTTTCAGAAATCATGATCAATATGGGTTTCTAAGGGGGACCATAACACTCATTATTATCATTTGAAGACAAAGATGAGAAGAAGAAGGAATAAAGTTATTTCTTTAAAAGATTTGAATAGTAGCTGACTGGCAGTGAGGACGAAACAAAACAACTTGTCCTTGATTTTTTCATGCAACTATTCAAAGAAGAGGATCTTGATTCTTTTAATTGGGTGGGTAAAACGCATTATCCCCGTGTTGATGAAGATTTATTGCAAACTTTACACCCATAAATGATGAGATTAAAGCCACTTGTTTTTTCCATGGACCCTTTTAAATCCTCGGAGCTGATGGTTTCTCTCCCATATTTTATCAAAGGAACTGGGATATTGTAGGTCCAAGTCTTAGTCATTTCGTGAAGAAGGTTTTCACTCGCTTGAGTTATTCTTGAAGGAGGCTAACAAAACCCTGATCACTCTTATTCCAAAGAAAGATTTTCCTAATATTGTGAACCATTTTCACCCTATTTCATTATGCACTGTTCACTATAAGTGCGTTTCTAAACTTCTTACTCACAGGCTGAAATCCGTTATGAATGACTTGATCTCACCATATCAAATGAGTTTCATTAAAGGTCGACAAATACAGGATAACATTATCCTAGGGCAAGAAATTATCCATTCAATGAAGAAGATGAAGGGTAGACGCGGCTTTATGGCAATGAAGGTGGATTTGGAAAAGGCTTATGATCGCTTTAGTTGGAAGTTTTTAAAAGATGTGTTAGTGGCTATTGGATTTGATTGGGGCTTAGTGAGTCTTATCATGGAGTGTGTCTCTTCGGTAGAATACAATGTGCTTTGGAATGGAGATTGTTGGTTCTCTAGTTGTGTTTTGATGATGATTAAGGTCAAGAACAACTTGTAATCAAATGTTAAAAACAAAACAATTTTATCAAAGTCAAATTCTTGCCTAAATAGAGAAAAACGTTTGCTGTCAATTTGCCTCTAGTCCGTCTTTGTTGCCTCGAGTCCGTCCATCGCCGATTAACACTTCAACTCGAGTCCGGAGTTTCGCTCCTCGAGTTAATATCATTTAAAGACTCAAAAGCAATACTCGGTTGTTTCATTGCTCACTCGAGTCTCCACATATCTCACCTCGAGTCCGGGCGTACCTCGAGTTGGGACGAAGCATAACTCGAGTCTCGTGTTCCCGATTTAAACGAAGTCTTCTATATTCATCGAAAACTCAAATCAGCGCTTTCGGTGCCTCGAGTCAAAAAGAGCTCTCTAAAAGCCTTTTGAATTCAATTAATCAATCACCTCGAGTCTGCGCAATATTTGTGCCTCGAGTCCGTCAAGACTTCATTCCTTATCTAAATACCCGTTCAACTCGAGTCATGCTTATATCTAACTCCGGTTTTCAGACTCGGGTCAGGGAACCTTGTGCCTCGAGTTAAGATGCATCCTAGAAATATCATTTTGAATCTAATTAATCAAAGTAACTCGAGTTGACTGTTTGTGTGCCTCGAGTCAAGGACTGAGATTGTTGAGATTCACCGTATCCGAAATGTTGGGCTCTTATCAAGAGAATCCGGATTAATTCCAAATGATCTTATAAACATTATACAACATTTATTGTAAGAATATTGATCATAATGTTGAGTGATTTTCAGATAAATCAGCAACGGTTAGATCTTCAATCGTGGGAACTTTGAGGAACAGAGACAAGCAGAATCAAGTCATTAAATCCAATTGAGGTGAGATTAGCGCGAATGATTAAATGCTAACAACAGTCATAATCAAACGGGTAAATTCATATCCTACCAAACGGCTAGTTCTCCAACTATTATAAATTCATGAAGAACAAAGTACATCAACACGACTACGACCACCTGAGACAATAGCTTCTAAAAGTATTCGGTTCTTATACTCGTTCATACCTTGTGTTATAAGTGTGCCTCGGTGATTATCAATTACTCTATAACGAGCTTTTTCAATTGTATTCAGTTTAGATCAAAAATCTCAAGATAGTGGTATCTTGAGTACGGTTGCACAATTACGATCGATAAGGGGGAGTGATTCTGGAGAGTGAGAGTCATTCGTATTACAAAGGTTGTGATTGCATTTGTGAGATAGTGAAAATCCCAGTGTCTGGGTGCGGACGTAGGTCAAAGAGTTAGACCGAACCAAAGATAATTCCTCTGTGTTGATTCCTTCTACCTTTCATACAGTGTTTCTCATACGCCCAAAAGAATAATTTTTTTAATCACCTATTCACCCCCCTCTAGGTGATATTCCTCTGTCAAAGATAAAACTGAATATTTTGCCCTAAGGACCTCCGCTAAGGAGATCCTCTTTCCCCATATCTCTTTGTGCTCTGTTTGGATCATTTGTTGCATCTTATAAACGATTTAGTGACTCACAAGAGATGGGTTCCTTTTAGAACGTCTAAAACAGGACCTTTAATCTCTCATTTAATGTTTGCAGATGATATACTGTTTTTTGGAGCTGCATCTACTGATCAAGCAGAATGTATGATGGAGTGCCTTGACAATTTTTGTGAAGCTTCAGGTGAGATGGTCAGTGTAGAGAAATATTCTATTTTCTTTTCCCCTAAGGTTCTGAAGGTATTAGAAGAAGAGGATCAGCTATAACTCGTATGAAGATTTCTGATGAAATTGGAGTTTATTTGGGGTTCCCCATTTCCAAGAAATGAAAACCAACGGAAACCTTTAGTTACATTGTGGATAGAGTCAATTCAAAGCTTACTGCTTGGAAGACTAAATCTCTATCCATGGCTGGAAGAATCACATTGGCAAAATCAGTTCTAAGCTCAATTCCTATGTACCCAATGCAAGTGGCTCGATTCCTAATTCTATCTCGCAGGATGTTGAGCAACTGCAATGAAATTTTATTTGGGGATCAATTGGTTCTCATAGCTATCATAATATTGGGTGGTCCTCCTTAACACTCCCCAAGAAGTTTGGTGGATTGGGTTTTAAAAAACTAACATCTATGAATCGGGCATTTGGGTGTAAATTAGCTTGGAAACTTGTTGAGGAAGCGGGAGGTTTATGGAAGGAAACTGTGTTCCATAAATACATGCTTAGATGTGAGCATGATTATTTTATTCATAAACCAAGAGACTTTGCGCTCTGGTTTTTTATTTGTGAACAGAAGAATTATATTGAAGAGGGTATTATTTGGAGAGTCCGTAATGGTATGTCAGTGGATTTCTTTATGGACAAATGGCTAATGTGGGGGTTATTATAGGGGATAACTGTAGGAAAATACTGACTGATGAGGAAAAACAAAGTAAAGTATCAGATTGGGTGACTGATGGTTCATGGAATATTGATAAGCTTATTTCAATTGTCTGGAGTGAAGTTATACAGAGGTTAATTGCAACTCCACCTCTGATGAGCACTGCTGTTGAGGATGTTCTATGGAGTATTGCTCCTGATTGAACGACCACCTGCTAATTTGTCACACTCATGTTTTAATCTTATTTGGCGATGGTTGGGAATGGAGAGGATCCGAGTGTTCTTATGGCTGGCATTTCTTAATAGACTCCTAACCAATGAATGGAGGAGTAGGTGTCTGGTTCGTCACCTATCTGTCCAACATGTGATTTGTGTTCAAAATCAGTGTTACATATACTACGTGATCGTCAATTGCGAGGAAATTATGGATGGAATTTGTTCACCCGAAATTTCATTCTAGTTTTTTTGTAGCACAACCGAGAGATTGGATCAATTTGAATCTCGGGAAGGATGTGGGTAGAGAGCATTTATCAAATTGGCCCTTGTTGTCGGAGTTAGTGTGTGGAAGCTTTGGTCTTGGAGGAATCAGATGATCTTCCAGGATGATTTTGTTAGACCGTCGAATCCATCTGTTGCAATTTTAAATTCTTGGCACCTCTTTGTTCATAGCCAGAATGCTCAGAGAATATGGCTTCTAATGCTTAGCGGCCACTGTTGGTCAATTTCCTTGATGGCAAGTGAACCAGTCGAACAAGTAATAAAGTGTAAGTAGAGTATCGTCCCACAGAGACTGAGATACCGAGGAGTGACGCGCCAATGCTATGACAGTTGTGAAATCAGAAAGTAAATATAATAGGTTGAGGGATTTTGCAAGTATGCTACTAGCAAACGTAAACAAAATAACTTTAGACGAGAGAAGATATCAGTAAGAGGTTAGGCTGAACTCAGAATCATCCTTAAGTGCATCAATCCCCCAGTTGCTCTACTCAATGCTATAGCATCTATACTGTATAGCTTCCGCAATTGCTACAGCATAGCTACCAATTCCAAAGCTATTTGGTTAACCCACCTCTATAGTCTACCAAAGCTTCCGCGTTCGATACTTATGATGCTAACTATACTCCCTCCATATTCCAATGGCAACTTTCTAGTCAGAGGATCTGTGCTACGCTCAGGGTGTGATGGTTATGAGAGGTAGACCCATTCCTGAAGCCTATAATAATAGGTCAAGTTGTGCACAGGCTGCCTAGTAAACACTGTTTCTCAGAGGTCTAACCCCAACGCCTTGCCAGTAAGCTGAGGCCACAAATCTAGCCCTTAGCTTCCATTAACCGACTAGTGATTGAAACTCTGATATGCAAACCAAATTTATTGAATTAAGAACTTGCAACTGGGTTCATTCAACACTTAAAGACTCATCCTCGTCCAGCCATATAAAGTTTAGTTCATGACTAACGAGGGACACACAAAATAGACACTAACAGAATGACCCATGATCGAGAAAACAAAGATAAAAAGAAAGGAAAACAGAAAGCTTGATGGAATTTCTGACGGTGTGGTCGAGGTCCTGTAATGTCACCACTCTATGTTTTCTTCGTTCCGTCGTACTGTAGGGAAGGATGCTGGGTTGTCCTGGAAGTCTCGTGCTCTTGTGAAATCTCTCACTCTTCTCTTGAGTCTGCCGAAAGTTAGAATCTTGTTTTAGGGCTCTTCGACTTTGTTAGGGTTGGCGTGCTGTTTCCTTTTATAATCAGGCTTTTCTTGCGGTGTAAGTTACAAATAGTGGGCCTTTCCTAATCCGTCGGATCTATCATATCTCTTGATCCGAGTAGATTGCTTCGTTTATTCTGCGAGATTCTTCAAATCTTTTAGTTCCGATCCTCCGCATCTTCTATTCTGTTACGTCAGCAACCTATCTGTCAAATCGCCCTTTATTTTATTCTTGAAATCATCTGGGCAAAAAGGTCAGAAAACATACCGCATAGCATTGCGTCCTTTACTTTGCTATAGCATTCGTGGTGCCTTGTATTGCACTTTGAGTCGCTGTCAGAATGCTATAGCATCGTATCCGCTCTACTATACAATTTCCCTTAAGAACAAAGTAAATTGTTCCACTCTCAGCACATGCAAATGATTCCGTATAACTTTGCTTGCACGCCTGCTTTTAGTTTCCATCCCCTATTCGGCAATCCCACTGCCCAGTGCCAATCGCTCATAAAGCGTGGTATTGTTTAGATGAAGAAGTCTCTAGGGGCTCTCAAGTTCAGTGTTTACACTCTCTCACTTAGGGATTTTTTGATTTCTCTCTTGTCTGGCGGGCCCAGAAGATCCATAGCCTTGTCAAAGTTCTAAGATTGCTTCCTAGCAGATCCGGTTGACAAATCTTTTGGCCTCAACCGAGTTCTCCTCCTTGAACCTAATAATTCTCGCTGTTCTTTACTCTAGGTCTTTTTCTTGGGTTCTTCCTTCCTTCTCTCTCTCTCTCTCTTTTTTTACGCACAACTCTTCAGTTCCTTCTGCAGCTTTTCATGGGAGCACTCTGCCGTAGCATTTTTTTTTTCAGTTTTCTTCTAGTTCTCTTATCTAACTTGTTCTGCTATAGCACACTTAGATGGCTCAATGGGGTGGCAATGTGGAGATGGTGATAAAATGGGTTGTGTCTGGGAATAATGGGTATGACATGAATGCCTTTATCCTACAAACTTCAAACTCAGATGCCAGATAGTTTATCAAAGAACTAAGACAAATCAAAGATCAAACATAGGTTAGCAGACATGCACACAAAATAAAGCACTTAGGCTCAATTCAATCCTTCTATTGGGGGGTTCTTCTCTTTGAACTTCCTCATTGTCACTCTACCCCGCATCAGATTAGCTGGCACAGTGAATTTCCCAAGCCTAAAGGTTCAGTTCCCTTAGGCCTTTGTGCTATGCTCAGTTATTCAGACATGCATTCCATTGGTACAATATTCTATTCATGCTCTATCATGCAATTTAAAAAAAAAATTAGTATGTGCAAAAAGCTATATGCAGGGTGAATCGGATCACACACTCATGGAAACACTAGTGGCAAATTATATCACATATCCAATCAGTCCCCCCCACACTTAAACGATGCAATGCCCCCATTGCAATTAGAGAATAAATCAAAAATTGGTAAATAACCGAGGCGTAGGAAGGTGCTAGGCAAAATAAGTATAGCAAAAGTGACGGCACCACCATAGCATTCACAAAAGGACCCTAGGGCATACACCCGGGGTATTAGCAGAGTGTCATAAATGAAGAAAGAAAAGGATTAACAGAATAAAAGAACGCTATGGGGCAGGGGGAGCCAGAGAAGGTGGATGGCTGCTGGCCGTGTCCTCTTCAGCGGAGGCATCCTCAACTCGATGGCAATTTGCGCACCTCGATGGTGAGCGGAAGAGAACGTGTGCAGATTGCTATGGATATTCCTCAACTCCAAGCGCAGCTAGCGAATGCGGTTTCGGTACCGGCGCGGGTGGTTGGTATCGGTCTCTTGGTGCCAGTAGAGGGGAGCATTGGCAATGATGTACGCCTTGTCGTAGACAGAGGTAGGGCCTGGGGAACCAAAAGAGACAGAAGAGTAAGACGAGGACGAGGAAGTGGGTGTGGCAGGTCTGTGCACCGGTGGTCGGTTATCTTGGCGGCGGTGGCGGACCGGACAGTGTGCTTGGTGAAGCCTCGTTGTCTTTAAAGCCCTCGGCATGTTGGGTAGATGGTGTGTGATAATCTTTGAATTCATGATATTTTAAATGCAAAAAGAAGCTAAAAACTCTATCATTGTCATGCTTTAATGTATCAATTAGCTAAATATGTGATTTCATCTTCATAATGAGTTTTTAGACTTTATTTGCATTAATCTTGGTCACATCTTGAGTTTGGATTCAAAACTGAACTTTAGTCACATTCTTACTACAATTGGGTCATGAATACTGTTCGGTATTTTGGGTATAACTTGAGTTCCAGAAGTCCAATGGATCTTCAATTTGCATTTTCAGAAAGCTAAGAGGAAGCCCTACAAATCTTATGAAGAGCCCAAAATCCAAATCAGATGTTTAGAGGGCCAAAATGGGCCTGGAAGCCGAAACAGGCTGCTGTCACTGGACTCTGGAATGACGTTCGGTATTTGACCCATAACTGGAGATACAGACCTCCAAATTAGGTCCGGTTTTCGCGGTTGGAAATCTGACATTCAGGGCAACATTTAATATGAAGACCACGTGGTCTAGATCCGCCGTTTTCGGGGTGTAATCCAGCTTGCAAATGACGCGTTTTTGTCCAAATTGCAAATGACGCGTTTTTGGAGGTGGAAAGTGGTTTAATGATTCTTCCATATTTGCCACCAAGAAAAGTGGCGAAATTAGGTGCAAAATGGATGAATGAGATGCCCAATTTTCCTATAAATAGATGAAGAGGCTGAAGGGAAACGGACACATTTGGAGACCAAGATCTCTCCCATTCTAACTTCCTTCTTCTACTTCTTGCCTTCTACTTGGAATGGCTTAAGTCTTAATCTTTCCTTTTAATTATTTTATTTTGATTTTCTATTCTTCATCTCTTTCTGTAAGGATTCATTATGTTGTTGAGATTTATTTTTATATTGGAATAGAAGCTTTCATTTTCTTTAATTTTTCTTTATGTTCTTCGTGTTCATGATGAACTTGTTCATGTTCTTCGTGGTCATGATGAACATCTTTATTTCTGCATTTTCATTTGATACAGCCATGCTTGGCTAAGTTTCCGTGATCGACCCATGAGTTGAGGATTCCATGGTGTTATCTGGAGGACTTGCGCTTTAATCGGTAACTAACTTGTTTACGTACTTCAATCGGATTCGAGTTTAGATACGATTGGATGTTAGATCTAACATCCGTTGATATCCCAAGGATATAATTCGGATCAAGTTCATGTGAGTATTGTGCGTTCGTACGAAAACATACCATGTATTCGAACATATGCTAGGCGATCGTCTAGTTGAGGGAGTTTTTAGACAAATGCAGAGATTTCGGTTTGTCTAGAATCAATCATAAGTTCAGTTATTCTATTTTTGTTCGATGATGGAAGGTCTTGGAATCCCAATTCTGGGTTGATCCATTTTAATTTGATTTAATCTCGCTCTTTTCATTCTGTCTTTAATTCTTGTTATAATCCCAACAAAACCCAATCCCCCTTGTTTTCATTTCATTTGCATGACATCTAGATTACTTAGGATTCAATAAAAGGCTCCTCGAGAAGAGAGAACGATCCCGGGTTTGCCTATCGCAATCCTTGGTTAATTGTTGATTGTGGACCCCAAGGCTAATGACAAAAGGTCTACTATCAGTGTGGCAGTGGAGGGAAGAGCAGAGGGTATGGGAGAAGTCGCGGGAGGAGTGGATGAGCAGAATAGGATGAATAGAGAAAAGGTAGAATTTGCATACGAAGCGTCACGTCTCTTGGTGCGGTAAGCTGAGTTGGCTCGTCACAGGCCCACCAAGTGGCCTACTAAGCTACAGGTTCATACAGATGTTTACTAGAGCTGTTAGACGCGTACCTGGCTAACTTTGGGCCTTTGCTATGGTGTGGTACTGAGGCCTTGATGTCCGGCCCTATGCCGTAGCATGATCCTTGCTGGACCTGTTCCCTCCTGTTACGATGCAAAGGAACCGTGAACTTGGGCTGCCTCCCAGTAGCGCTTGCTTTAACGTCTTCAGCTGGACTTAGTGCCTGTGACTTAGGGTGATCGTAGATCAATAGCTGTCTTGTCTCTCTCAACGGGTTTTGACCAATAATGTTTAATTCTCTGACTGTTGACTCGAAAGCTATTCCCTGTCACTGGGTTTCTGAGGTCAACTGCTCCATGCGAAGTTAAGGCATCGATAACAAAGGGTCCTGCCCACCTGGATTTCAGCTATTGGGAATAGTTTCAGACGGGAGTTGTACAACAGGACTTCTTGGCCAACCTCAAAAGTGTGGGGAATCAGTCGCTTGTCGTGCCATCGCTTGACTTTTTCCTTGTAAAGCTTTGCATTTTCATATGCATCCAAATGGAATTCGTCCAGCTCAAGCAACTGTAGTAGCCGTTTGTCACCTGCTGTGGCGGGGTCCATGTTCAGCTGTGCTATTGCCCAATAGGCCTTATGTTCTACTTCAACCGGGAGATGACAGGCTTTTCCAAACACAAGTTGATATGGGGAGACACCTAAGGGAGTTTTGTACGCAGTGTAGTACACCCATAAGGAATCATCAAGCTTGTCGAACCAGTCCTTTCGGTTCGGGTGAACCACCTTTTCCAAGATACGTTTGATTTCTCTGTTTGAGACCTCTGCTTGACCATTTGATTGAGGGTGATAGGTTGTGGTGACTCGGTGCTTAACTCCATATTTGGCAAGCAAAGCTGCAATTTGTCGGTTGCAGAAATGAGATCCTTCATCACTAATTAAGGCTCGGGGGTGCCAAATTTTGTGAATATCTATTTCTTTAAAAACCTGCTCACGGCTCTGGAGTTATTTGTTGGTAAGGCGGTTGCTTCGACCCAGTTGGAGACATAGCCAACAGCGACTAGTATGTGCTGGTGACCTCTTGACGGAGGGAAAGGACCCATAAAGTCAATCCCCCATACGTCGAACACTTTGATTTCCAAAATAGGTGTTAGCGGCATTTCATGCCTGCGAGATATGTTGCCAGTCCGTTGGCAGTTGTCGCACTTGGATACAAATTGATGGGTGTCTTTGAACAGGGTAGGCCAATAGAACCCAGACTGGAGCACCTTAGCGGCCGTTCGAACCCCTCCATAATGTCCCCCGTAGGGGATGAATGGCAGTGTCTCAGGATATCATCGGATTCATCATCTGGTATGCAACGTTGAAGCATCTAGTCCAGGCATTGTTTGAACAGGTATGGTTCGTCCCAGAAATACTTCTGGATGTCATAAAGGAACTTTTTCCTTTGGTGATATGTTAAATCCGTTGGGACTTCTCCTGTGACCAAAAAATTCACGATGTCTGCATACCATGGTGTATTGATGCATTCAATGGCCTAGAGTTGCTCATCCGGGAAAAATTCTTGTATTGGGATGTTCGGCTTATCTGAGGTATGGCTTTCCAATCACGATAGATGGTCTGCCACTTGGTTTTCTGTCCCCTTTTTGTCTCGAACCTCCACGTTAAATTCTTGCAGTAGTAAGACCCATCTGCTTAGTCGTGGCTTGGCATCCTTTTTCGGCACTAGGTATTTTATGGCAGAGTGGTCCGTGAAGACTATTACCTTGGCGCCTACTAGATAGGACCGGAATTTCTCGAAAGCGAACACCACCGCCAACAACTCTTTTTCTGTCGTGGTGTAATTCATCTGGGCGCTGGATAGAGTTTTGCTTGCATAGTGGATGGAATGGAACACTTTATCATGTCTTTGACCCAGTACTGCTCCAACTGCTGAGTCACTGGCGTCGCACATGAGTTCGAAAGGTAGGTTCCAGTCAAGGGCTGATATGATTGGGGCAGTAGTAAGCTTCTTTTTGAGGGTTTGGAACGCCTCCAAATAAGTTGCATTGAAATTAAATGGAGCGTTAAGTTCGAGCAGTGCATATAACGGCTTGGTGATCTTGGAGAAGTCCTTAATGAAGCGCCGGTAAAAGCCAACATGTCCCAGGAAGCTCTTAATTCTCTTAACTGTGGTAGGTGGCGGTAGTTGTTCAATAACGCCTATTTTTGCACGATCAACTTCAATTCCTTTCTTCAAAATTATGTGCCCCAGTATTGAAGGTGGAATATCACCTAGAGGGGGTGAATAGATGATCTCAAAAATTCTTTTGACGTATGATGGATAAACGATGAAATCAGTAAAAAGGGAAAAGAGAAATGACACGAGGGAATTATACTTGGTTCGGTCCAACTCTTGACCTACGTCCAGTACCCAGACACTCTGGGATTTTCACTATCTCACAAATACAATTACACACTCTGCAACTTAGAATGATCCTTTCTCACTAGGACTCACTCCCCCTTACAAGTTGTAATCGTACACCCACACTCAAGATACCACTACCTTGAGATTTGAACAAATGTAAATACAAATGATAAAACTCTCTCACAGAAACAGATGAATAATAAACACTGAAGCTTAGTAATATCCGAAGATATATTCAGAATAGAATTTGAACTCTATGTATGCTTTGACTGTGTATGCGTTGTTCATGTTGATGAACTCTATTCTTCGTGAATTTATAGTAGTTGGAGAAATAGCCGTTGGTAGGATTTGAATTCGTCCGTTTGATTATGACCGTTGTTAGCATTTAACCATTCGTGCCAATCTCGCCTTAATTGGATTCAATCCATTGTCTCTCGGTCGTCTCGTTTTACTGGAACTATTATTGCGACCGTTGCTAAATCATCGAAAATCACTCAACATTATGATTAATGATATCACAATAAATGTTGAATGATGTTTAGAAGTAGTATAAGATCTTTTGGGATTCATTTGGATGTTGTTGAAGAGAATTCAAGATTTCGCACACGGTGAATTAAAAAACCACAGAACCCAAGTTGATCTTTGCTTGACTCGAGTTGAAGAAACAACACTCAAGTTAATCGATTAATTGGATTCAAAGTATTGATTTGAGAAGTCTTTTTAACTCGAGGTAGAAGGATCCTTGACTCGAGGTAAAGTCTTAACTCGAGGTAGATATTATAACTCAAGGTGCCTGTGAAGAGGAAACAAGTTGAAGTCTCGTTGTAAGTGGTGACGAGACTCGAGGTGGGAAAGCTCAGACTCGAGGTGAAGGAAAAACTCGAGGTGTGGAAAAACTTGACTCGAGTTTGTGCATCGTTGAAGTCAGTTTGATCATTGGAAAATGCTATTTGACTCGAGGCATAAGCTTCGTGACTCGAGTTAATCAACTCGAGGTTGTATTTGAAGTGACTCGAGTGAATTCTTCTCATTCGTGGTGTATCAGATCTCTCTGACTCGAGGTAAAAAATGCTCTCCATTGTTCAAACTCTCGGGAAGGTCATTTGACTCGAGGTGGAGGTTCTGACTCGAGGTAAAAACCTCTCTCCATTGTTCAATCTCTCTGTCTGCTCCAAAAACTTGAGGTAAGCTTGTTGACTCGAGGTAAAAAGTGGTCTCAAAGTGTGATATTGAAAGAAACCCGAGGCTATGCTGAATTGACTCGATAAATTTGTGTGTCAACTTTTGAGGGCCATATCTCCCTAGTCTAAGCTTCGTTTTGGTTCATTTAAGTCTTGATGGAAATCTCTGTGTGTCTACTTTCCAATGGCACCAATTTTAGCTCAATTGGATTTGTATTTTGTGAGATACACTCAACACATTGAAGCTTGGTTCTGACTGTGACGGTGATGTTTGTGGCAACTTGTTAAATTCATATCTCCTTGATATGAACTCATTTTGGCTTCAATTATATATCAAAATGACGTGTTGGATGTTTAGTTTCATATGCCACTGGTTTGACATCAATCTAAATCCTTGTTTGAGAGATATCAGCAACTTACCGAAGGTCGCCGGAAGCTGAATGTGGAACGAGTGCACCAGAAAGGTCGTAAGTTGGTTTAACTCGAGGTACATGAAGCCTGCCTCGAGTTAATCATACCAGAAGGCGAAAAATCACTTAAAAAACACTGTTGACTAGAGGCTGAAGGGTGTCTGACTCAAGGCTGGACCCAGACTCGAGGTAGTGACTTTGTCAACTCGAGGTAATCATCCTAGATTCCCAAAACACCGTAGATAGACGTTCTAACTCGAGGTAAGCTACCCGGCTCGAGTTAGCTCATTGAGTTTGCTTATTTTAACTCCGATTTGAGCCGTTCCAACTTCCATATCAACTTGAGGACTTCTAGAATCAATCTAGGAACTTGTATGATGATTTTCTCATTCCAAAGAGCAAGTTCTTCCTTCTTCAATCTTCTTTCTTGAATATTCTTCATTATTAAACTTCATCTCTACATTAAATATAAGAATTAGTCAAAGTAGAAGAATTGTATAATATACAATCTTTTTGCTCTTAATGGCATCTATATAAGACATCATCAAAACTAATCATAACCAACAAGTACTACTCCTTCTGTTGCCATAAAGTGACATTTCTCCCGCCCGAGCCGATTCGTTTCCTCACAAATTGTGAAGGATCGATTCCGTGTTCGCATGCGATCATCATAAGAGTTTCCAAACACTGAAAAGTCGTCCATGAAAATTTCTATGGATTTTTCTACCATATCCGAGAATATTGCCATCATACAACGTTGAAATGTGGCAGGTGTATTACAAAGTCCGAAGGCCATTCTTCGGAATGCAAAAGTTCCATACGGGCAGGTGAAGGTGGTTTTATGCTAGTCTTGGGGTGCTACAGTAATCTGATTGTATCCGAAATAACCATCTAAAAAACAGTAGTACTCCTTACCTGCCAGCCTATCTAACATTTGCTCAATAAATGGCAGTGGAAAGTGGTCCTTGAGGGTGGATTTGTTTAGTTTTTGGTAATCCATGCATATTCTCCACCCAGTGACTGTTCGTGTGGGAATTAGTTCGTTCTTATCGTTTTCCACTACAGTAATCCCTCCTTTCTTGGGTACGCACTGCACGAGGCTGACCCACTCGCTATCAGATATAGGGTAGATAATTCCTGCATCCAACCATTTGATAATCTCCTTCCGCACTACTTCCTTCATGATGGGGTTTAGTCTTCGTTGTGGCTCAACTGATTGCCAACATCCTTCTTCCAGGTGTATTTTGTGCATGCATAGGCATGGACTGATTCCTTTTATGTCAGCTATTGTCCATCCAAAAGCTCTTTTGAATTTGGTATTTGATGAGGGCCTTTTTGTCTTTAGCCTTGGGGTCCACAATCAAAAAAAATAAACCAAGGATTGCGTATAGCAAATCTAGGATCGTTCTCTCTTACGAGGAGCTTTTTATTGAATCCTAAATAATCTAAATGTCATGCAAATGCAATTAAAACAAAGGGAAAATAGGTTTTGGCTTTTCAAATTAATAAACTAAAATAAGTTTGCAAATTAAATGCTAAACTATTGTTTTTGGTATTTTTAATAAAATGAAATGGAGTATGAAAATGAAATATGAATTATGGGTGTTCTTGGTAATGAAGAAATGACTTTCCTTGCTCATAAAAGATTATGGGAGTTAAAATTGCATTAAGTCTAAAGAACAACCTCAAGATACCACTTGAGTCTAATAATCTCAATTAATAGTAGCTCCTACAAACATAGCTAACCACTACCTCTTGAGAAATTGTTAAAAACCACTTAATGTGCAATTAAAATAAGAATAATGCAACATGAGTCTTCTTAAAATTGAGTACATAACAGTCCCTCAAAGGGCACAAATCAACCATATTAAGTAGACAATAACACGCTAATTAATATAATCTCATTGCAACCGCAAGAAATTAAAACAAATATAATCTTCACATTGCATAATCCAATCTCAATCACAATTATCAAACTAACGAGACAATAAACATTAATCTCGCCTCAATTTATACACAATGATTCCTAAAACTAGGCAACCTAAATTTATAAATATAGACTAATAGAATGAACAAATTAACTCCCCTTCGAAGCTTTGGAACTCAAGTCAATATCCACCACCAAGAAGCAAAAGTCTTAGCCACACATTGAACTCTCTTTCACCACCAATCTTGAAGTTGCATAATCCATGGAAAAGAGCAAGATAATAAAGAAGACATTAATGAAGAGGGTGGATTCTATGGGTTCTGTAAGGAAATAAAGGAGTGAAAAGAAAATCAAAATAAGATGATGAAAGGAAAATAAAGGATGGGTTAATGAAAAGAAGGAGGAGCCATGGTATTTATGGTGACTATGATCGGTGATGAAGAAGAAGATGATGGTGAACAGTGAGGGCGTGTGTGGTCGCTGATTTGGAGGTGTGTCTTTCAGTAGGAGAGGTAGAGGAAGAAGGTGGTTGTTGGAGGAGGAAGGTGGCTCGCTGGCGGCAAGGGTGGAAGAGGAAACTGCCGGCGAGAGGTTGAAGGACGAGGAAGGAAGGTGGCGATGGAGATCGATGGTGTGCCTCCGTGGAACGCGCTGCTCTATTTTTTTCCCTTTAATATGTCGGGTCCTACATTCATTCCACGGGTCTGCCGTTTAATGAATTTGAAAACCTAATTGCCAATTCAAAACGCATAGCTTAACACCAGGGATCTAAGTGAAAACTTAAAAAGTTCTGGAGTAGGGACTTAAGTGCAAATATATAAAATATTTTCAGGTCGAATATAATTTATAAACACTTTGGGTCCATTTCTTTAATTATTTTCTTGGTCCCTTTTCATTAATTCCTGGTCAAAACGCAAAGTTTGACTAGGGACTAAATTGCAAACCTTAAACCTTTTTTTTCACATAGGGGGACTAAACTGAAACTTTTATAATTTTGGTTCAAACTTTCATTTTCAAATTTGATTTAATTCCTTCAAGCATCCACAATTAAAATAATTAGTCTAAAATCAAATATTCTCAGAAAAATCAATGATTAAAAGTAATTACAATTTCTTTGACAATTTTTCCCTTTTTAGCCCTAATTTAACATATTTACTCTTAATCTCAATTTATCATAAGAAAAACATTTTAAGCTCAATAACTATGATAAAAGTGCATTATTAATCCCAATTTAATTATCAAAAATCATGTATAAATATGGTTCAATCGGTGAGTACTGCCAGGAGTTTGGTCTCCTGATCACTGGTGAGATGTGCAGAAACTATGACTGGCAGAGTTTGATTTTCTCCGAGATAAGCATATTTCAAGTTGTCAGGCAGCGGCTTGAGATCCAGAATTGGTGGCGCCTCTATGGATGGTTTGACTGGGTGCTTTTGTTGCTGGTCACTTTCTAATGATTCAAACCTCGCACTATTTGCCAGGTTAGGATAGGTGTGATCGGTACCATTTAGCATTGCTGCCTGAATGGGAACTTCCTCACCTGTTCCTAATTCCAACTCTCCGGGCTCCCTGTCATACGATTCCTGAAAAGCCTCGTGTATGACTTCATCCACTGCGTCTAACGCCGAGCACGTGTCTGAATCATCTATGTGCTGCATTGCCTTACATAGGCTGAAATTCACTCCCTTGCCATTTATATTTAGTGTGATTTCTCCTTCATTTACATCCATTAATGCTTGTCCCAGAGCTAAGAAGGGCCGTCCCAGAATAATTGGTGCCTCGTGTACACCACTTTGATCATGTATAATGAAATCCACGGGTAAAACCATTGTTCCGACTTGCATCAGGACATTGTGGATTTCACTGGTTGGGAGATCATTGTTCTGTCTGTCAATTGAAAGCCAACTATAGCAGTTTGCTCGTTACCGGTGGTCAACTATTGAGAAACTGCTCTTGGCATTATATTCACCTGAGATCTCGGATCACATATTGCCCTTATGGTGGTGTGATCACTTATTATGCATGGAGTTTCCAGGAGATCAGTGTCTTGTAGTTTAACTGTTCTTCCTGGCTGGCACGAATTTGTTCAAGTCTGAGTTAAGGGGATGATCTCAAATCCCAACCATTTTTTCTTTAGCGATATGGTGTCTTTGAGGAACTTCACATAGGTGGGCATTTTTTTAACGGCTGCTGCCGGTGCCATGTGAACGTGGGATCGCTGCATGAGCTCTAAGAATTTTCGAAACTACTGGTTGGAGATTAGTCTGGTGGCTTCGTTTTGTGTGATCAACTTAGTGGTGTCATCCCCCAGCATCCTTGGTGTGTGCTTGTTTATCATTATTGGTGGTGAACATGTTGTAGCATCGTCCGATAAGCTACCTGGATGTGACGTTACCTCTTGTGTGTTACTCTTGGTGGCTGCAATTGTTATGCTATGAGCTACGGGTCCTGGGAATTCTTCAGTGAGAGCTGCAATTTGACTGATTTGCTCTTCTAACTTCTGAAGTGTGAGCTGTTGACTTCACATTTCTAAGTTGTTTCTTGCTATGTAGTCCCCAAGAATAGCAATAGGATGCCTTCTCAGATCAGTGTGCGTGCCATCTTTCAGGCAGTTGTTGCAAGTTAATGAACTTTGGAGATTGGCTTGTACGACGGGACTGAGTGGTCCTTCAATAGCATTAGTTAAAGCTGTCATCTGGCTTGTAAGGGTCATTAATACATCCATCATGCTAATACTTGCGACTTCCTTGCATGGGATCCTGCTGTTGTCAGTCCATTTGTAACCCTGTGCTGTTATTGTTTCCAACAGTTGGCATGCCTTGTTGCATGGCTGCATGAGAATAGACCTGTTTGCACAGGCGCCCACAAAGGCTCAAGTATTACTATTCAGTCCACAGTAGAAGGTTTCCAATTGAGCCCATTCTTGTAGTCCATTTTGTGGGCATCTGTTAAGCAGATTCTTGAATCGATCCCAAGCTTCATGGGCTAGTTCCTCAGGATTTTGCTTGAAGTTGGCTATATCTTTCCTTAATTGAGCATTCCTTGTTGGTGGGAAGAAGTGAAGCAGAAATCTTCTCCCGAGGTCCTCCAAGGAAGTGACGAGCCGGTAGGTAGATTATTGAGCCACTTTCGAGCCTTGTCCCTCAGGGAAAATGGGAACAATTTAATTCGAATGGCTTCGGGTGTAACTTCTGGGATAACAAAAGAATCACACACCTCCATGAAGGTTTTGAGATGAAGATGCGGATCTTCGGAAGGAAGTCCTCCAAATTGCCCGACTGCATTCAGCATCTGAATCATGACACCTTTAATTTCAAAGTGCCCAACATTGATGGTTGGTGGTGTGATGGCCAAGTTTAGCTTGTTTAGATATGAAAACCCGAATTCCATGATGGCCTTGTTCACGTTTGGGTTTGGAAGTGGAGGGACCTGGTTATCCCTGTTTATTAATGGGCGCTCTTGTTGCTCCCACTCGTGGTAGACAGGCACATCCGCCATGTTTGCTCGGTTAAAAGATTGACTTCGTCGCTTCTGCCTTCTACGCCTTTGTTTGTAGGTGCATTCTATCTCAGGATCGTAAGGCCCTAGATTGGCTGGAGACGAGTTGCACATACACTACAGAATGTACCAAAAATCAAGAGCAGAGAAAGTGAGCTCCTTTATTACGTAAATCACAACTATTAAGCAAAGGGGCGTCATCACAAAGGGTATCAGCAGTCCCCGGCAACGGCGCCAAAAACTTGTTGGTCGATTTCCTTGATGGCAAGTGAACCAGTCGAACAAGTAATAAAGTGTAAGTAGAGTATCGTCCCACAGAGACTGAGATATCGAGGAGTGACGTGCCAATGCTATGACAGTTGTGAAAGCAGAAAGTAAATATAATAGCTTGAGGGATTTTACAATTATGCTACTAGCAAATGTAAACAAAATAACTTTAGACGAGAGAAGATATCAGTAAGAGGTTAGGCTGAACTCAGAATCATCCTTAAGTGCATCAATCCCCCAGTTGCTTTACTCAATGCTATAGCATCTATACTGTACAGCTTCCGCAATTGCTACAACATAGCTACCAATTGCAAAGCTATTTGGTTAACCCACCTCTATAGTCTACCGAAGCTTCCGCGTTCGATACTTATGATGCTAACTATACTCCCTCCATATTCCTATGGCAACTTTCTAGTCAGAGGGTCTGTGCTACGCTCAGGGTGTGATGGTTATGAGAGGTAGACACATTCTTGAAGCCTATAATAATAGGTTAAGCCGTGCAAGGCTGCCTAGCAAACACTATTTCTCAGAGGTCTAAACCCAACTCCTTGCTAGTAAGTTGAGGCCACAAATCTAGCCCTTAACTTCCGTTAACCGACTAGTGATTGAAACTCTGATATGCAAACCAAATTTATTGAATTAAGAACTTGCAACTGGGTTCATTCAACACTTAAAGACTCATCCTCGTCTAGCCATATAAAGTTTAGTTCATGACTGACGAGGGACACACAAAATAGACACTAATAGAATGACCCATGATCGAGAAAACAAACATAAAAAGAAAGGAAAACAGAAAACTTGATGGAATTTTCGACGGTGTGGTCGAGGTCCCGTAATGTCACCACTCATGTTTTCTTCGTTCGTCGTACCGTAGGGAAGGATCTTTGGGTTGTCCTGGAAGTCTCGTGCTCTTGTGAAATCTCTCACTCTTCTCTTGAGTCTGCCGAAAGTTAGAATCTTGTTTTAGGGCTCTTCGACTTTGTTAGGGTTGGCGTGCTGTTTCATTTAATAATCAGGCTTTGCTTGCGATGTAAGTTACAGCGAGCTGGGCCTTTCCTAATCCGTCGGGATCTATCATATCTCTTGATCTGAGTAGATTGCTTCTGTTTATTCAATGGGATTCTTCAAATCTTTTAGTTCCGATCCTCCGCATCTTCTATTCTCGTTACGTGAGCAACCTATCTGTCAATTCTTCCTTTATTTTATTCCCGAAATCATCTGGGTAAAAAGGTCAAAAAACATACCGCATAGCATTGCGTCCTTTACTTTGCTATAGCATTCGTGGTGCCTTGTATTGCACTTTGAGTCGCTATCAGAATGCTATAGCATCGTATCCGCTCTGCTATACGATTTCCCTTAAGAACAAAGTAAATTGTTCCATTCTCAGCACATGCAAATGTTTCCTACTCTTTAGCCCCTATATCATCAATGTATGCCTTTTTGCTTAGATTATCTACAGTTACACTTGTGTTTAACATTCAATTCAGTAAATGAGTATAGGGAAAACATGGTGCGATTTGTGCTCATCAGCCACCGCCTGTTAATTGGATTAAGATTAATGTCGATGGAGCTGTATCATTGTCTAGTTGTATGAAAGGACTCTATTCAGCAGCAAGACCTATGCTAGGAAATCTAAGAAGACAAAGTATCATCAGCAAAGGACCAACATACTTTTTTAAGGTTATAGGGTTGACTTTCCATTTTGATGTAATAGTAGGATATTAGCTATCAGATAGGGTGGCTGTTGGGGTTCTGTGAAAGTTGTTTACTTTTACTATATTAGCCGTTAGGAGCATTAGGGAAAGGTGTGGAATATTTTGTGAGTTGTAAGAGGAGTGGAGAAGCAGGTTTTGCTCAAACCTGAGACTATCGCTTAGCTGTGAAGGGGCATTTTGTGCTCTTAGCAGATTGTTATAACCTCCATATCGCATTATCTAGCCGATTTAGTGGTGTTTTTGGGTGCTATTTTGTTATCGAGCACTTTAGAAGTTGGGGGAGAGAAACTCTTTAAAGAACTCTTTTTTGGATGCGATCGCCAAAACATAAGAGTCTCAAATGCATAAGCATGAGACTAAAGATGCTTTAGAGAAGGAGAAGAAATCGGGGATACAAGGAAAATATATTGCAGCCAAAAGAGAAAAAACCGAAGTAGGAAAAAATAGAAGACAAGATAGTTGAAGTCAAGAGAGAAACATGTAGCGACTGGATAACAAAGCTACAACCTTTTTCATCAAAAGAAAATATTGAAGAAAATTTTGGTGACGACCGAGAGAAAGGTAAAGGCATTTTCAAATTGAAGATACTTGTTGTCGGAGCCTACTTATATTGCAATAGTGAGGAATGAGGAGAGGATGGGATGCTAAGAGAGTTTGGCCTCGACGGTGGGAAATTGTTAAGCAAGAGAGAGACTGGGTAAAGTGTGAGTTGCCTACTCAAGAACACTTAAAGTTGTCATCTTTTTCATCAGAAGAGAAAATAGAAGTAGTTTTTGGTTACAACCCAAGAGAAAAGATAAAAATTGAAGCTTTTCAAGTCATGGAAGCAACCAAAACAACGAAACAAATTCCAAAAAAGCTCATCAAATGAATGTTGTTGTAGAAGAAGTGAGAATGGGGATGACGAGAAGCAAGAATGTCGAGGAGACTTGAAACATGGGGAATATGATAACGGACAAAATGGGGAAAAACGCCATTGATTAGAGAAAAGTGGATGAACCGGGTCAAACAAATCAAATGGGGATGGGGTAAAAGCTCGAAACTTGATAAGAAAAAGAAGGAGAAAGATGAACAGGGCTTTAGGGTTAATGTAACCCAACACTCCAGAATTGGGCCTAAGTCATTTTTTGCCCAACTCTACTGCCATCGAGTAAGACACGCGGATGAAGGCAGCAAGGGCATCGTTTCTGCGATCACAACTCCTGAAAGCTTGTATCAAAAAACTTTTGAAAGCTCGACAAAGACAAAAATGCACAGGGACACAACGTCATCTTCCTCTGTCACGTTTGCAAGGGACAACGTAAAGAAAATAGATGCGACAACATTAAAGACAAAGACAATCAGCAAGCTAGTGGTGCTTTCTTACTCTTTCAATGACGACACCGCCAGAAGAAATGAGTTCAAGGTTTCTCTCTTTAATTGTTGGGTTCTGGTTTCAAAATTTTCTTGGCTTTTAACTGCTGAAGCCATGAGAAGACAAGACAGGACAGATGCATCACTGTTGCTGGTAGCATCGATCAAGCCAGCCATAAAAGATAGGAAGAATGAGTGCAGAATGGTCGATAGAGTTTTTCAGAGTGCCTTAAAAGAGCAATTCCTGTAGCAAATGAGAGTTCTTTCTATCCAGAAATCTTTGAGGGGGATGGCATATGGAATTGTTGTTGCGGTAAGAGGGTAGGTATGTTAGTGTCTTTTATTTCTATGTTAAGAACCTATTTGATGCGGGAGTATTGGGATTCCAGGTTTCTACTAGGCCTCTGGATTCTATCAACACCCAACCTGGTACTTTAATATTATCAATGGATTATAGGGGAACAGATGGTGTTATTTATTTTATAAGGAAGGGTGGTCAAGCATGCATTTTAGAAGATGATGAGAATCCGCATAAGGTTGTAAGAGTGAGCATGAAAAGAAACTCTAAAAAATTATTATTTCTTTCTCTTATGATGCAAGATGAGGGGGAGAAAGTGTACCATGAGTCCATGGGAGGCTATCTTTCCTCTCCTAAGAAGCAAAATAGAGGTTCTGGTGCTAAAGCCACCATCGAAATTACAACCCACGATTTTATAGTTGCAACATACATACTTCATGTGATTCTCAACGAAGAAGAGAATTTGCTTGGTGTGATTACAGCAAGCTGGGAATTGGACGTCAATGCAAATGCCAAATATTTCAAGAAATCAGCAATCACTGATTTTCATAGAACATCCAACGTTCACTTGGCAAGCCTACTTGATTTCACCCTTAATGGAGCATTGATAGCCACAATTCTCTATTGTGGAAGGAATGGAATGAACATACAAACAGCCATTGTTGTCTATTTTGAAATGATGGGACTTAGTCACCTTAGTTCTCAAAAGATCATTGAGCAAGCACCTATTGAAGGGATATCACCAGTTTTCATTTTCAGTTTTCACCTTGAGGACAAGGTGAAGCTTTTAGGGGAAGGCAATGATAGGACTCTATTCAGCAGCAAGACCTATGCTAGGAAATCTAAGAAGACAAAGTTGTTGGAAATTATGCCCTAGGGGCAATTCATTGTACTTTGGATATTTAAGTTATTTAAAGTATTCTCTTTAGTTATCATTTTCGTTTGCATGTTCGTATTGATAACTGCATCCCTGGATACATCTTATAGATTATCCTAAATGTCCCTGGTCGGTCATCTACGCGGGAGCGAAGATGAATTAAGACCAGTATGACTTTGATGAGGTATGGAGATACAATCAAAGTCATGGGCACTTGTAAGAGTACAAGGTGCTGGACCGACCCACTATGAGAAAGCTGCATGGATTAAGTCATAAGCTTATCTCATGTATAACCGCGTCACGACGCCCTATGACTGAGATCATCATGGATTCCTACATGATGAGTTACTGACCTTGACCTAGTCAAAAGTCACCTTTGACCGGGTGATGATAAAGGCTAGGATCGGGATCAATGATTTTCATGCGGAGGGATATGAATGGTCAATATGGAATTTGTCCCTCACATTTGTAGAGAGATAATACTGGGCCCCTCGATGAGTGAGTCTAAGAAATGTATGGCCATACTGTGATGGAAAGGAGTTTCCATTTCACTTGTTAGACTACTCGAGAATCGAGAAAGTAATGGTCAAGAAAAGGAAGTTGACATTATCCATGCCTCATCCTTGACCACATTATCGCGTGACAAAAGGGACGTGACATGGTTGTACGATAGGTGTATCGTGTCATCGATCCCCATGTGAATTGGGTAGTCGCAATGTCTTGCTAGAGGCCGCTTGCGATTTGTGGGCTGACACGCATTGGCCCACCGCCAATCTCACATGGGCCTGAGGTCGCACACAAGAATAATCCAACACGGGTAAAAGTGTCCAGGGTTCATTGAATCTCGATTAATCCGAGATTAATGAATACCGAGTTTAATCTGGGTAAATATATATATATATATATATTTAAATTCGAAAATAATATAATGATATTATTTAATTGAGATTAAAATATTATTATTATATTATTTGTTTTATGTTTAATTTATTTGATAAATTAAATATCTAAAACAAACGAGATATTGTATCTCATTTAATTTTCGAATAAAGATATTATTGTCTATTTAATTTAAATTGAGATATTAGTATCTCGATTTAAATAAATAGATAGATATCATTTCTCGGATTTAATTTATTGAGATAAATTAAATCGAAGGCTTTTTAAATTTGGATTAAATAAATAGGTTGGATTAAATCTATCGATAGATTTAATTAACTATTTTTTAATCTAGATTCGAATTCGAAATTTCAGATCTGGTTTTTAATTCGATTAAATAAATATTATTATATTAGATCTATCTGATAGATTTAATTAATATATATTTAATCCAGATCTAAAGTTTGAATTTAAAAAGTTAATACGATTAATTTTGTATTAAATACGAAACGTTTTTAGAAAACCTACGGGACTTTCAGTCGAGCGTATTCTGAAAAAGCCGCGAGAAACCCTAGAGTGAAAAATAGAGAGAGACGCAAAAGAGGCGCTAGCACGCTGCCGTAGCCGTGTTCGTGAATTATTCGTGTGGATACCGGTGGAGGAAGCCGATTCTACGAGTCGTCTTCGCGATCGAGGAGGTAGCCCACCGTTCAACGAAGGAGAAATCGCGTACGAGTTTTTAAAAGGTAATATCCGTTCCTTAGTCTTGGTTTAAACGCACCCGAGTGATCCTCGACGGATTCGTAGAAATTTTAATCCGCTGTGTTGTACGGATCCCAACAAAAGTATCATCAACAAAGGACCAACATGCTTTTTTAAGGTTAGAGGGTTGACTTTCCATTTTGATGTAATAGTAGGATATTAGCTATCCGATAGGTGGTCATTGGGGTTCTCGAAAGTTGTTTACTTTTACTATATTAGCCGTTAGGAGCATTAGGGAAAGGTCTCGAATATTTTGTGAGTTGTAAGAGGAGTGGAGTAGCAGGTTTTGCTCAAACCCGAGACTATCGCTTAGCCGTGAAGGGGCATTTTGTGCTCCTAGCAGTTGTTGTAACCTCCATATCGGATTATCTAGCCGATTTAGTGGTGTTTTTGGGTGCTATTTTGTTAGTTCCTAACATAGTATTGCAGTGTCTTTGGAGGGGCTTTATGCGGTTGTCATGGCTTATGGATTGCTTTGGTTTTGCTTCATGGTTAGGCATTTACAAATCAAAGGAAGTAGAGGAGTGGGCTTTCCTTAAGGGTCTCGCAAATTGGGTGGAATTTAAACTACCGAGGGTTTTAATTGAATCGATTCTCAAGTTCTCATTGATTCCTTGTAGGAAGAGAAGAGTAATACCGAAAGTTTAGTCATGCTACAAATCAGTGACTTTATGAAGAGGAACTGGGAAGTTACTTTTGGCTATGTTCCTCGTGGTCAAAATTGCGTTGCGATAGATTAGCAAAGGAAACATTGTCGGCTTTGATGAATGTCCTAATTTTCCTAGGACTCTAGTTCTCTACGATTGTATGGGAATTTTTTCCCCTTCTATTTCCTTTAAATCTAAGGCTTTGCCTCCTTTTATACCAAAAAAAAAAAAAAAAAAAAAAAAAAAAACTTAAAGCCCAAACTACCAAGATCATGATAATATATGGGAAATTTAGAGCAAATGACCTAGAAGAAATGATATTAATTAGAGAGGACATAAAAATATCAATCATTTTGATGAATCAAATACAAAAATTTAAATTTAAAAATACTAAATTGTTCAAAACTCGAGCCCTTATAATTACTACCAAACACTATATGTCATGCGTGCACAATTACTATGCTAATGAGTAGATTTTTAATACAAGCAACACACAATATACTCCCCACCTTTTAATAAATGTTTTTAATCTCTTTTATAAGGTATCATTTTATCGTTTTAAGAAGTATTAAATATTTTTTATATATACACATGTTTAATAAGGACAATGGGGAGTAAAAATTAATACGATATAAATAATTTAAATGAAATTAATTAAGCAATTTATAATCTTTAATGGAGTATCTATAATAGTTTTATAGGCTAAAATATAGGATTTAAAAATAGATGATATGTCGCTATAATTTTAAAAGAACCCTGAGGAGTTGAAAAGAAAAAGAAACTATGAAGAGAGGTCGCATTTGACCAATTCTTGTTAACAAGTCAAGTTTATAACAACTTTAAATTTTTATATAATTTTAAGATAATTTAATGTTTGGTTCGTACCGTTTATCTCATTGTTGTTTTTGTCTTTATAATTTCAAACTATAGATTTTAGTCATTGATTTCGTTTTCAACTTTAGTCTCTGTAATTTAATAAGGACCAAAATTTAGAATTAACGATATTAAGTTTGTTGATTAGTCACAAATGCCACAAGAAAAGGCTGATTGGACCTATGATTATAATTTAAAAATAAAGAGGCCAATCTTCAAGCCACCTAGGCAAGCTTCTCTGATCTGCAGAAACAAGGGAAGTCTCACGAAGCCGACGGCTAGTCCAAAAGGTAGGCGCGATCGAAAGCATCTTCAAAAGATTCTCGGTCGGTGGCGGTGAGGGAATCGGGGTCCTTTTCCTATCGGATCGACTTTAGCGGACGTTAGCGAGCCATAATGGGATGGGGCTTTGGATGATCTGTTAGGGCATATACAGTTCTAGTGCATATGTTTATGTTTAAATTGCAAAATATATATACAAGTCCGCTTATGAGAGTATATACAGAAAGTGAGTAACTGGTAGTAACAATTGAGACGTACTTGAAAGTGGAGCTATATATCCAAGAGGGGGTGAATTGGGTGTTTTAAAAACTTTTGTAAGTTGATCTGTTTTTAGACAAAGAAAAACAAAGATGAACAGTAAAGGGAAGAACAGTGACACGAGAGATTTATACTTGGTTCGGTCCTAACAACTTGACCTACATCCAAATCCCGACTCTGGGATTTTCCACTATCACAAAGATTACACACTCTGTACTCAAAGAGTAGTTCTCTCTCTAGAACTCACTCCCCTTACAAGTTGTAATCAATGAACTCCCAAATCACCAAGTCCCCTGACTTGTGATTCTTTACAATAAATGTTTTTCAAGTAGAAACTCTCTCTAAGAGTAGATAAGAATAATCACTCGAAGTGCAAAGTATCAAAAGATACGGTATAGTTGAAAACTAAAAGAATAAATGCTAGACTTGAATGTATTTCGTTTTCAGTTGTTGTAGTTGTTAAGAAGACTTGAATGCATCTCTATTTATACTAAGAGAGCATTAATTGACCATTGTAATCTTCATTATTACCGTTGCCTTGATTAACCAAAGTTCTGGGTAAGGTAAGGTCTTCTTCTCTCTCTGATCTGTACTTAATCCAGCTAGGTAGAATATCGTAGTTGACTCTCTGCAAATTAGTCCGTTGGAATAGTAGCTACTGGATGTAGAAATCATTCTTTAATCCCTTGTAGGCGTGTGCAGATAGATTACCCAAAAGAATGCAACTTTCTGGGTTTGCTTTTAATGTGCTAACATCACTTTTGCTTTTGCTTTAAACCTTCAATGTACATTTTCTAATCATTCGAAACTCAGCAATAAAGTGATTAAACATGTCTAGGAACATTAGAGAATAATCATAGGAAGTATTAGGATCAAACAAGAAGGTATAGCAAAATTGTCAGATTTGATTTTCAAACGTAGCGTTCAATACTCGAGTATGTGTATCAATACTCGAGTTTGTCACTGCGCACTTAAGTCAATACTTGAGTATTCATTCTGATACTTGAGTATTCTTCTTACATAGAAAAATCATTGAGATTTGACTTTGGATCTTAATATTGAAATAGGGTCAATACTTGAGTATCCAAATCTATACTCGAGTTTTGAACTTTTGATATGAAAATAAGTTTGAGTTCAAAACCTCAATGCTTGAGTATTGATTCCAATACTTGAGTGTCCAAGTCATTGACAAAGGGGAAAGCTTTCTGTATGCCCAATACTCGAGTTTTTAGCTCAATACTTGAGTATGCATTCATTTTGAAAAACTTTGTGAAGGCTTTCCCAAGTCAATACTTGAGTATTGAAATGAATACTTGAGTATTCAATATATGCATAAAACTTTTAGTCTTTCTGTCAGTCCAATACTCGAGTATGTATATCAATACTCGAGTATTCAAGATGCTTGAAAACTTTGATAAATTGATGTCAAGTCAATACTTGAGTTTTCAAATGAATACTTGAGCTTTCATAAAAGAGTGTTAGGTATGAAGGCTTTGTGAAAAACCAATACTCGAGTATGCCGAATCAATACTCGAGTTTCCATAAGATGGAAAAACTTGATGACTCTCTGTATGACCAATACTTGAGTATTCGATTGAATACTTGAGTATTGAGATCTTAAGTCAATGTTGAAATTGTCTCTCGTGTGTTCCATACTCGAGTATTCATATCCATACTCGAGTTTGGCTCGGGTGAAAAACTTGGAGTGCTCTCTAAAGTCCAATACTCGAGTATTGTGTCCAATACTTGAGTATTGCTCTGTAATTTATTTGAGCAACTCTTTGTCAAGTCAATACTCGAGTATTGAGACCAATACTCGAGTTTTGTCGTGACAATAAGAATTTCAACTTACCAAAGACAAAACCATATCTTGTGTTTACAAATGGCAGTTATCATCAAAACCTGTAGAGAACTAACAGTACTTATTTAGCTTAATTTCAGAAGCAACTAATGAAACGTGATATTCTTTTAGTAATTTACCTCTATGCTTAAGATAACTCATGATAACGTAATGAACATATTCCCTGTTTCTTCAGATCGGCAAGTTTTTGTAGAATGCTTGAAGCTTTCTAATTTTTTTAAAAAACATTATTAGGGAAAATTAATGTTTGAGAAAATTAGAATGAAAAATGTAGAGGAAAAGATATTTATAGAGAATGACCACAAAAATTGTAAGTATTTAGAAGAACTAAATATAAAAATATAAAATTAAAAGTATTAAAATGCCCCCAACAAAATATTCTGCATTCTCTTCTCTATTTTATTTTTAAAACTAATACAAAATTCTAAGTTTTATGATCTCGTCATTTGTGAATCTTTGTTGTTTCAAAATGACATTGAACATTTCACTTCCCTTAGTGAATTTCTCAAGTGCTTTTGTAAGATAAATATTCTTTTTTCTCAAATCAAGACAATCTTCACAAACAACGTTTTCAAAAGAAGAAATATTTTTTACTTGTTGTTCAAGAGTTATATTCTTCTTTTTTAAAACAATTTATTTTTCAGCAAGTTTTTCAAATTCAAATTGTATAAGATTGTATTCAGCAAATAACTCATCGTAAGTTGGTTGCGAGTCATATACCTCACTGACATTTTTAGATTGCTCTTCTTCTTGAGCCACGAGGCATATGTTGGCTCTTTCCTCATCTTCAGCTTCATCTTCATCGGATAAGTTGTCTCCCCATATAGCTTACACATAAGCTTTCTTCTTGAAATTGTTGAATTTCTTCTTTTCTTTATCTTTGTTCTTCAACTGGGACATTTTGACTTGATGTGGCTAGGCTTCTCACATTCATAGCAGATGATTGGCTTTTTCGTTTCAAAGCTGGAGCTACCCTTGTGAAACATCTTGTATCCTTGGTCCTTCTTGTAGAATTTCTTGAATCTCTGGACCATCATGCCTAGCTCTTCATCTTCATTTGATTCCTTTGCTTCCTTAACAGCTTTGAGGGCAACTTCCTTGTTCTTTCCACTGATCTCATCAAGTCGTTTTTTGAACTTGATTTTTCCTTCATATTCGGACAAGTTGCCAAACAAGGCTGCTATTGAGCTCATTGACTCTCCACGAGCTTCTTCTATAGCAATAACTTTAGCTTCTCATTCCTTGCTGAGGATATTGAGAAACTTCCTCACATGGACAGGTTGTTCATAGTGTTTTCCCAAAGCAGCAAGTTGGTTGATCAAGTGAGTGAACCTTAGTTGAAATTCAATAATGGATTCCCCAGACTTCATACGGAGAAGATCGTACTCGGTCATGAAGGTATTGCCTCTGTTCTCCTTGACTCCGGTTGTTCCTTTATGGGCTATCTTCAATGCATCCCACATAGCTTTAGTAGACGGCAATGTGCAAATGCGAAAATATTCTTGTTGACTTAAAGCACTTTGCAACATGAGGATAGCTTTACTGTTGAGCGTGATATTTCTCCTATCATTATCATCATAGGTATCTTCAAGCTTTAGGACTCTGAGACAATTTTCGAGAACGGTCGGATTGTAGTCTCCAATCTCGAACACACTCCATAGGCCATATTTAGAAGCCATAACAAAAACTTTGAATTTGGCTTTCCAGAAAGAGTAGTGCTCTCCCCTGAAACCCGGGGGTCTGTTGATCAAAGCTCCGTCAGGCAATATTCCTTCCATTGGATCTTTTATCTAGGACGTTAATCCTCAAGTAGATAACCAGCGCTCTGATACCAAATGAAGGGTAGGAATATCACCTAGAGGAGGGTGAATAGGTGATTTAAAAAAAAATTCGCAAGTGGCACGTGATTGTTGAAACAGAGAAGAGAGAAAGACACAAAGCAATTTATACTAGTTCGGTCTAACACATCAACCTACGTCCAGTCCCCAAATCCTTTGGGTATTTCACTAATTACAAATGGTCACAATTACACACTCTGTACTTGAGACGATCCTAATCCACTAGGACTCACTCCCCCTACAAGTTGTAATCATACACCCACACTTAAGGTTCCTCAACCTTAAGGTTTAAACCGAAAATGGAATAAGTGTTTAAATAACTCCTCATGAGTGGATAATAAATGAACATTGAAGAACAATGAATATCCGAAGATATTAATGAAACAGTTGAAACAGAAAATAGCAATAAGTTCGAATTGAATGCACAATGTTTCGGTAGTTGGTGAATTCAAGGCTTCAGGTATTTATAGATGAGCTCATTTATGTCCGTTGAGACTCTGTAATATGTTCGTTAGAGATGAAGCACGTTAGTTTGTATAATCATGTCATAATATTCTTTTATTCTTTTGTTCCTAGAATTATGACAATTGGAAGCAAGCAAAGAGAATGAAACAATCTTGTCTTTTGATGTCCAGAGGTATGTCTGCTCGCTGAGAGTCTCAAACAGGTAAGTGCATTAAATGCTCTGACACGTCGGATTGCTTTATTCAAAATCTGAGTTAATGCTTGTTCTAATCATCTGTAACTCACTTAGCAAACTGATTAAATGAAGTTAAGAACATTGATGATAGATGATATGAAGAATACATAAGCATACTTAGAAACTTAAGATTGTAGATAAGCATTCGCAAAAACAGAGATGAACTTGGCTCGAGTCACCATTTACTTAGGCTCAAGTCAACGCATCATTAAAGAAAGTATAAACATGTGAAAATCCTATCTGACTCGAGGCACATATTTCCTTGGCTCGAGTTTAGGCTTAGGCTCGAGTCACCAATACGTGAGGCTCAAGTCAATCGTAGATGACTGATCAAAGATGATGAAGATCTTTGACTTGAGGCAGAATATGAGGCTCGAGTTAGACTCTAGACTCGAGGAGCAAATAGGCTCGAAGTCGCTGAGAAGACAACCATTTGACGTTCATTAAGCAAGTCTGCGACTCGAGGCATATGGTGTTGGAAATTATGCCCTAGGGGCAATTCATTGTACTTTGGATATTTAAGTTATTTAAAGTACTCTCTTTTGTTATCATTTTCGTTTGCATGTTCGTATTGATAACTGCATCCCTGGATATATCTTATAGATGATATCCTAAATGTCCCTGGTCGGTCATCTACGCGGGAGCGAAGATGAGTTAAGCCAGTATGACTTTGATGAGGTATGGAGATACGAATCAAAGTCATGGGCACTTGTAAGAGTACAAGATGCTGGACCGACCCACTATGAGAAAGCTGCATGGATCTAGTCATAAGCTTATCTTATGTATAACCGCATCACAACGCCCTATGACTGAGATCATCATGGATTCCTACATGATGAATCACTGGTCTTTGACCTAGTCAAAAGTCACCTTTGACCGGTGATGATAAAGGCTGGGATCGGGATCAGTGGTTTTCATGCGGAGGAATGTGAATGATCAAGATGGAATTTGTCCCTCACATTTGTAGAGAGATATCTTGGGCCCCTCGATGAGTGAGTCTAAGAAATGTATGGCCATACTGTGATGGAAAGGAGTTTCTATTTCACTTATTAGACTACTCGAGAATCGAGAAAGTAATGGTCAAGAAAAGGAAGTTGACATTATCCATACCTCATCCTTGACCAAATTATCGCGTGACAAAAGGGACGTGACATGGTTGTACGATAGGTTGTATCGTGTCATCGATCCCCATGTGAATTGGGTAGTCGCAATGTCTTGCTAGAGGCCGCTTGCAATTTGTGGGCTACACGGTGTTGGCCCACCGCCAATCTCATATGGGCTGCGGGTCGCATACAAGAATAACTCAACACGAGCGAATGTGTCCAGATTCATTGAATCTTAGATACGTCTAAGATTTAATGAATACTAATTTAATCTAGGATATATATATATATATATATGTATATATATATATATATATTAAAATTAAATTATATATGTTAATATTATTAATAGAGATTATAATATTAATATATTTGTTTGTATTAAATTTATTTGATAAATTAAATATCTAAAACAAATTGAGATATTGTATCTCATTTAATTTTTGAATAAAGATATCGTATATCTATTTAATATTAAATTGAGATATGGTATCTCAAATTTAAATTAAATAGATATTATTTCTCGATTTAATTTATAGAGATAAATTAAATCGAAGGCTTTTAATTTGGATTAAATAAATGCATTTGATTAGATCTATTAGATGGATTTAATTAATACATTTATTTTAATTCAGATTCCAAATTCAAATTTCAAATCAGCTTTAATGAGGATTAAATACGTTACATCATATTTGATTGATGTAATTAATGTATTTTAATTCATATTTGAAATTTGAATTTCAAAATTAATGAGGAGTAATTTTATATAATGCGCTGAACGGGTTTAGAAAACTCACGGGACATTTTGTCGAGCGCATAGAAAGCCGCCAGAAAAATCCTAGAGTGGAAAATCAAGAGAGACGCACAAGAGGCGCTAGCACGCTGCCGTAGCCGTGATCGGGAGTTGTTCGTGTGGATACCGGTGGAGGAAGACGATCCTACGAGTTGTCTTCTGCTGATCGAGGAGGTAGCCCACCTGTTCAACGAAGAACAAGCCGTAAACGAATTCTCCTAAGGTAATTTTGGATTCCCTAGCTTAGGTTTAAACGCACCTGAGTGATCCTCGGGACGGGATTCGTAAGTTTTTAATCCACTGCGTTGTACGAACCCCAACAGTGGCTTCAGAGCCAACTCAACGTACGTTTAAATCAGGCTTCTTTTGTTTGATTATTATATATGGCAGATATATGAATATCAAATCGAATCCTGATCTTTTGTTTCTAAGTTCGCGTTAAGGTTTTCAGTCGGTTCTCTAAAATGGAGCCGCGGCGGTTTAATCAAGTTCAATCGTTCAGACGTAGAACAATCGTGGTCGAATCGTTCATCCACTCGAACCTAGGTCGCGTTTCAAAACGTTTGGAAACTCGATCGCATTGGGACGTTTGGAAAATCGATCACGCTTTGGAATCGTTGGGGTCGAATCATCGACACGCGTTTGATGGCATCGAACGTTGGTGATTCTCGGATGGCCTGCTGTTCGCGTATTGATCGGATTCTGAAACGTTCGAAGATGATGATCATACGCGACGTGGGTTGAAAGCTGAGTCGAACACATCTGGATTCACGAGGATGTTAGGGTTCATCCTTCAACGTAGTTTTAAGGCTATCCAGATTTAACGATAGTCATGTTAGACATGGTCTGCGTTGGACGTTCGATCAACGGCGTTGGGGACGGCCTTCTTCATCGACGCGAAATCAGGTTTAGTCGACGCCTTTTTGAGGTTAAAATTATTTTTTACGAAAGAAATTTTCTAAAGAAATATGACGTTTTGATTAATTAATTAGCGGGACCGCCGTAGGGTCCGCCTGATTGTTCGTAACGCGATTAATTAAATCATGGCATATTATATATGTATTATATAATATAATATAAAATCAGAGAATTTTATCATGAATTAATATATATATATATTAATTTACCTTTCAAAGTGTTGTTTGGGTATGGTGAACAACATGGCTCTAGAGATTTTACAAGAGTTGTAATTTAAATATGGCCTGTGTGCCATGCCTCTCTCTCTCTAAATGATCTCGATGTACATTCTCTTCTCATCTCACTCCCCTCGAATGTTAAAAGAGGTTTCTCTATATGTATTTTCTTTTATTATTTAGAGAAGTCCCCTCTTTGGCTTGAGTGGACTCTAGGTTAGATGAGCCATGTTGTGTCACGAGTTTTTCTTAATTATGTTTGATGTGATCATATCATAATTAAATTAGACATTATATGATATACAATGAGGATTGCATTCATATAGGTAAAATTAATAATATTAATTAGTTAATATCAATAAATACCCTCTAAAATACAATCTTAAGTCACAATGCCGTCAATAAATGAATACTTGTCAAAACCTAGATCACCCATTTGTATGTTCCACCAAAGTGGATGCATTTGAGTTATCTTGGTGAGGCAAGAGAGAGTAATGGTGATACTCTATATTCATTGTTGTCTTGACTTAATTGAGATTATCAAAACGGTTTTGGATCTCAAGGCATTGGATGGGATTAAACATGCTAGGTCATATGATGATCAAATCCCATAAAGATCTAAGAGTTACATGTGATGTAATTGGCAAAGTAGTTGCCTACCTAAATAACTTGGTTTTAAGCGTCCTGCCAAAGCGGACTTAAGATCAAGCCAAATATGGATCTTAGCCCACTAATTAGAATGAGGGTTGTTAATTCAGTGGGAGAACATTAACTGACTTTGCATAATTTTAATTGTAGAATCATGTCGAACACCAACACCGCTACAACACCACCGCGATTAATCCTTGAGAAGGAAAAACTGAATGGGACAAACTTTCTTGATCGGTTTAGAAACTTGAGAATTGTTCTCAAGCGGGAAAGAAAGACTTATGTCCTTGATCAACCCATTCCCGAGGAGCTGCGAGCTAATGCTCCAAGAGCTCGAGAAAGATGCTTACACGAAGCATACTAATGACTCTCGTGGATGCAAAGATGCTGCTGATGCTTGCCACCATGGTTCCGTAACTCCAAAGAGATCTGAACATATGGAGGCTTTTGAGATGATTGCTCATCTCAAGGAAATGTTCCAGCAACAAGCAAGGCAAGAGAGGTATGAGACCGCTAAGGCCTTACACTCTTGCAAGATGGCTGAAGGTGCATCAGTTAGCACTCATGTTTTGAAGATGAAAGGCTATCTTGATCACCTTGAGAGGCTGGGATTTCCCATGAGTCCGGAGTTAGCTACGAGATATGATCTTGAACTCACTCCGGACGCTATGACCAGTTTGTCATGAACTATAATATGAATAACATGGAGAAATCAATTTAAACCGCATGGGATGCTCAAAATGGCCGAGCAAAGCATTAAGAAAAAGCCCAAAGACTTTTTGATGGTTCGAAAGGAAAGGGTATGAAAAAGAAAGGCAAGGGCAAAAGATGGGGCAAACGCTCACCGGTAAGACCAATGAGCCACCAAGCCCGAATCTAAGCTCGAAGCCAAGAAGGCAAAGCCTCCGAAGGATGGGGTCTGCTATTTCTGCAATGAACCGGGTCATTGGAAGAGGAATTGCAAACTCTATCAAGAAGGTGTGAAAAAGAACAAGACGGATAGAGGCGCTATCGCTTCAGGTATCTATGTCATAGATATTCATTTTTCTACTTCCTCTACGTGGGTATTTGATACTGCATGTGGATCTCACATTTGTACAAATGTGCAGGGTCTCAAGGAAAGTAGGAGATTGAAGAAGGGCGAAGTTGACCTACGAGTTGGAAACCGAGCAAGAGTTCTTTGCGCTTTAGCCGTAGGCACTTATGAATTAGTTCTGCCCAGTGGGCTTTTGTTATTGTTGAACAATTGCTTTTATGTTCCTGCTTTGAGTAGTAACATTATTTCGCTTTCTTATTTGGATAAGGAAGGTTATACTTCCATTACTGGGAACCGTAAATGTTCGATTTATCATAATGATGTTTTTTATGCTCATGGAGATTTGCATGCTTTGGTCATTATGTACTAAATTTAGAACATCCTAATAATGGACGAATCTATGACATAACTACTAAAAGGTTCAAGTCAAATGATTTGAATCCGACCTACCTATGGCATTGTCGTCTAGGCCATATAAATGAGAAACACATTTCAAACTCCATCAAGATGGATTTCTGAATTCATTTGATTTTGAATCATTTGATACATGTGAGTCTTGTTTATTGGGAAAGATGACAAAGTCTCCTTTTATCGGACACAAGTGAGAGGGCAACGATTTATTGGGCCTCATACATACCGATGTATGTGGACCAATAAATACATCTCGCGAGGAGGTCATTTGTACTTCATAACATTCATAGATGATTTCGAGATATGGGTATATCTATCTAATGAAGCATAAGTCCGAATCTTTTGAAATGTTCAAAATATTCCAAAATGAAGTGCAAAACCAACTTGGCAAAACAATTAAGGCACTTCGATCTGATCGAGGTGGTAAATATTTGAGCCAAGAGTTCATTGACCATCTTAGGAGTTGTGGGATCATCTCACAACTTACTCCTCCAGAACACCTCAATGGAATGGTGTTTCTGAACGGAGGAATCGAACTCTATTAGATATGGTTCGATCTATGATGAGTCAAACAGAACTTCCACCTTCCTTTTGGGGCCATGCCCTAGAAACAGCTACGTTCACACTAAATCGTGTTCCATCAAAGGCAGTTGAAAAGACACCATATGAGATATGGACTGGGAAGAAGCCCAGTTTGTGTTTTCTCAAGATTTGGGGATGTGAGGTTTATGTTAAACAACAAGCCTCTGATAAATTATCATCCAGATCCTCAAAATGCCTTTTTGTGGGGTATCCTAAGGAAACTAAAGGATACTATGTCTACAATCCCACCGATCACAAAGTGTTTGTTATTCAGAATGGTATCTTTTTGGAAAAAGAGTTTATCTCTTAAAGAACCAGTGGGAGTAAGGTGAACCTCGAAGAAGTTCGAGAGTCACAGGACAATGTAGAACAACGATGGAAACCGGAGAAGACTCACAACAAGAAGTTGTTGAGCCTCGCTCAAGTAACACAAGGCCCACGAAGGTCCGATAGATCACGACTACAGCCTCAGAGATATGGATTTCTGATTACTAGAAGTCGTGATGTTTTGCTCATTGAACAGAATGAGCCAACTACCTATCGAGAGGCCGTGATGGGGCCAGACTCCGAAAAATGGCTTGATGCCATGAAGTCTGAAATGCAATCCATGTACGACAATAAGGTATGGACCTTAGTCGATCCACCTGAAGGTTTAAAAACCATTGGGTGCAAGTGGGTTTTCAAAGAGAAAACTGACATGGATGGAAAAGTAAATGTCTTCAAGGCACGGTGGTTACAAAAGGTTCACTCAAACTCATGGTGTAGACTATGATGAAACCTTTTCCCCGGTTGCAATGGCCAAATCAATCAAATCCTTCTTGTCATTGCATCATATTATGAGTATGAGATATGGCGATGGACGTCAAAACAAAGCATTCCTTAACGGAAAGCTGCTTGAGGATGTGTACATGACACAACCTGAGGGTTTTGTGCGTCCAGAGGACTTTGGGAAAGTATGTAAGCTTCAAAGATCCATTTATGGATTGAAGCAGGCATCTCGAAGCTGGAATCATCGTTTTGATGAAGTAGTCAAAGACTTTGGATTCATTCAAAACATGGATGAACCTTGTGTTTACAAGAAGGTTAGTGGGAGCACGAATCGTATTTCTAGTGCTTTATGTAGATGACATCCTACTCATTGGGAATGACATTCCTACCTTGCAGAGTGTCAAGTCTTGGTTAGGAAAGTCGTTCTCAATGAAAGATTTAGGCGAAGCCTCTTATATCCTAGGGATCAGGATCTATAGAGATAGATCCAAGAGGCTGATAGGCCTAAGTCAGAGCACATAGATAGACAAGATACTGCATAGGTTCAGTATGCAGGATTCTAAAAGGAGTAACATGCCCATGTCTCATGGTATTCATCTCGATGGGATCTCGTGTCCTAGTACACAAGATCAAAGAGACAAAGATGAGTAAGATTCCATATGCCTCCACCATTGGGTCTATCATGTATGCCATGTTATGTACTCGACCGGATGTGTCATTTGCCTTGAGTATGACTAGCAGATATCAACAAGATCCCGGTGAGGATCACTGGACTGCTGTCAAGAATATCCTTAAGTAATTAAGAAGGACTAAGGACTTATTCTTGGTATATGGTAGTTTAGAGGATGAGCTCTGTGTGACTGGTTACACAGATGCGAGTTTCGAAACTGACCAAGATGATTCAAGATCGCAGTCAGGATATGTATTCCTGTTGAATGGTGGTACGGTAAGTTGGAAGAGCTCTAAACAGCACCGTAGCTGATTCTCGCAACTAAGCGAGTATATAGCAAGATCGGATGCATTGAAGGAAGCAGCTTTGGATCGAAAGTTCATCACCGAACCGGGGTGGTTCCTACCATCTCGATCCAATAAATTTGTTCTCGTGACAATAACGGTGCTATTGCATAGACAAAGGAGCCTAGGTCACATCAAAGGACCAAGCACATACTCGCGATTTCATCTCATCGAGAAATCAATGAGAGAGGTGATACTAGCATATGCAAAGTACCAGGGGGAAGACAATGTAGCAGATCCTCTTACTTAGCGGCTTGCACAAGCGACACATGAGCGTCATGTTAGGGCAATGGGAATTAGAGTAATTAATGATTGCACCTAATGCAAGTGGGAGTCTGTTGGAAATTATGCCCTAGGGGCAATTCATTGTACTTTGGATATTTAAGTTATTTAAAGTACTCTCTTTTGTTATCATTTTCGTTTGCATGTTTGTATTGATAATCGCATCCCCTGGATATATCTTATAGATGATATCCTAAATGTCCCGGTCGGTCATCTACGCGGAGCGAAGATGAGTTAAGCCGCATGACTTTGATGAGGTATGGAGATACGAATCAAAGTCATGGGCACTTGTAAGAGTACAAGATGCTGGACCGACCCACTATGAGAAAGCTGCATGGATCTAGTCATAAGCTTATCTTATGTATAACCGCATCACGACGCCCTATGACCTGAGATCATCATGGATTCCTACATGATGAATCATTGGTCTTTGACCTAGTCAAAAGTCACCTTTGACCAGGTGATGATAAAGGCTGGGATCGGGACCAGTGGTTTTCATGCGGAGGAATGTGAATGGTCAAGATGGAATTTGTCCCTCACATTTGTAGAGATATCTTTGGGCCCCTCGATGAGTGAGTCTAAGAAATGTATGGCCATACTGTGATGGAAAGGAGTTTCTATTTCACTTATTAGACTACTCGAGAATCGAGAAAGTAATGGTCAAGAAAAGGAAGTTGACATTATCCATGCCTCATCCTTGACCAAATTATCGCGTGACAAAAGGGACGTGACATGGTTGTACGATAGGTTGTATCGTGTCATCGATCCCCATGTGAATTGGGTAGTCGCAATGTCTTGCTAGAGGGTCGCACACAAGAATAACTCAACACGAGCGAATGTGTCCAGATTCATTGAATCTTAGATACGTCTAAGATTTAATGAATACTAATTTAATCTAGGATATATATATATGTATATATATATATTAAAATTCTAAATTATATATGTTAATATTATTAATAGAGATTATAATATTAATATATTTGTTTTGTATTTAATTTATTTGATAAATTAAATATCTAAAACAAATTGAGATATTGTATCTCATTTAATTTTTGAATAAAGATATCGTATATCTCATTTAATATTAAATTGAGATATGGTATCTCAAATTTAAATTAAATAGATATTATTTCTCGGATTTAATTTATAGAGATAAATTAAATCGAAGGCTTTTAATTTGGATTAAATAAATGGATTTGATTAGATCTATTAGATGGATTTAATTAATACATTTATTTTAATTCAGATTCCAAATTCAAATTTCAAATCGGCTTTAATGAGGATTAAATACGTTACATCGAGATTTGATTGATGTAATTAATGTATTTTAATTCATATTTGAAATTTGAATTTCAAAATTAATGAGGAGTAATTTTATATAATGCGCGAACGGGTTTAGAAAACTCACGGACATTTTGTCGAGCGCATAGAAAGCCGCGAAAAATCCTAGAGTGGAAAATCAAGAGAGACGCACAAGAGGCGCTAGCACGTCGTAGCCGTGATCGGAGTTGTTCGTGTGGATACCGGTGGAGGAAGACGATCCTACGAGTTGTCTTCTGCTGATCGAGGAGGTAGCCCACCTGTTCAACGAAGAACAAGCCATAAACGAATTCTCCTAAGGTAATTTCGGATTCCCTAGCCTAGGTTTAAATGCACCTGAGTGATCCTCGGGACGGGATTCGTAAGTTTTTAATCCGCCGCGTTGTACGAATCCCAACATATGGATCTAGGCTCGACTCAAGAAATTCATGCTTTGAAATTCATTTTAAAAATTGAGACCTCGGCTCGAGTCTCTTAAAGTTTTGGATCGAGTCTAGCCATAAACTCGAGGCAGGCTATGTGTAGGCTCAAGTCAAATGATTTGTATTTTGAAAAATATTTTAAGATAAAAATTCATTAGCTCGAGTCTCAGAACAACCAGGCTCGAGTCAAGACCCAGACTCGAGGCACTCTTTGGACAGGCTCGAGTCAACGTGAAACTTCGAGAGATGAATGTACAATGATTGACTCGAGTCTCGCAACATTGGCTCGAGCCAATCTGACAGTAAAGAGTTTTCTCCGATAGAATGTGATTTTTGATTGAGTCAAAATTATTTTGCTTTCATTTCTTGAACATGCTTTGTTTCCAAACGTAATCGTCATCAAAACACAAATAGGTAACTAACACCGGAGGGGTTGCCTCTACAACCAGTGAATAAGGATGGGATGATTCCTCTATAGTAGCTGATCGATAGCATGCCGTGACGACGATCCCGTATTAGACCGGGTGAGTTTCGTTCGGTTCGGACGAGCCAATAAGGACATGGACAGTTTTAAAAAATTATTTCTGAATAAATAATATTTTTTGTAATTATTGTAATGTTTCATATCTTATGCAGGCTCGTCTTAGAGGAACACTAGAAGCTAGTTGCGATGAGGATCCATCACACGATAGGATCCAAGACATTTGTTTTGACCTACAAAATGGGTACTTTTTGAAGTTAAACTAATTTTAGCTTTATATTAGAAAATTATTAATTTTTTTATTTTTGAAATAACAAAGTTCATATTCTTTTAATTTTTTCATGAGAGGAAGGCTAAGGAGGAGAATCGTCAAACGAACTATAGGAAGTTATTCACATACATCCATAGATACCACGACGGGATGGCGACCTCTTAAAGTAGAGGATGTTATTGTAAGTTACATGCAAGAGATTTATTTAATTTATGTGATTTATTTAAATTAGATGAAATTGTTTCATTAAGTTATTTAAATTAAATTAGATGAAATTTATGTGACGTCTCGCACCACGGAGTCACAGTGTGGATCCTATTGCCGCTTTGAAAGCCGCCATAGGCCCGGTTTAGCATCTTGGGTTCGTTAGGGGTATGGGATAGGTGCCGTGCCGAGTGATAAGTCATACTTTTGCGGTATATTTCCTACATGCTATTACTATTTTGCATGTAGGAAATATACTGCAAGATCAGTGGCCTTAGCTTACTGGAAGGGAGTTAGGGTTAGACCTCTATTAAGAAGTGTGTACTAGGAAAGCTTATACATTGTTAGTTCTATATGTGTTTTTGATGATAACTGACCATTGTAAACAAGTATGGATGTTTTTGGATAAGCTAAATTGATTTTGAAACTTGTGGATTTCAACCAAAAACATTCTCGTGAACGTCAAACTCGAGCCTAGATTGGCAAACTCGAGTTTGCCACTGACAAGGAGCAAAACCTCCAGTTTGCATTTTAAACTTGAGACTTAATTTTTCAAACCTCAGGTTCACACCTCCAGTTTAAATCTTCAAAGAGTTTACAAACATGTAAACTCGAGTTTGCTTATGACAAACTCGAGTTTGCTTCTCAAGGGAAGAATTTTTCAAATGAGATTTTCATGAACCTCTGGTTTGCTTCCATGAACCTCAGGTTTGCATCAGGCCAAAAGTTTTCCAAAAGTTTTCTAAGTTGAGCAAACTCGAGTTTAAGTTTATGAACTCGAGTTCGTGCCTTACAGAGAGCAAAATGATTTTAACTTGAGAAAACCTCTAGTTTACACTGGAAACCTCCGATTTGTGTTTTGAGAACTAAAACTGATTTTTGACATGAATAGTGTCAAACTCGAGTTCATCACTTATAGACTCGAGTTCATGTTTTATTCAAAATGTGTTTCAAACTGATTTCCCGATGGTTTGCTCGATAGAAGTCTAAACTCGAGTCTAAAATGCAAACCTCGGTTTGGCCCTGAACAAATTTTACAAACCTCAGGTTCTCTACGCAAACCTCAGGTTTGGTCCAGACAAAGGTGAAACTTCATTTTTAATGTTCAGCAAACTCGAGCCTAAACATACAAACCTCAGGTTTGGTCCATACAGAGGCAAAGATTCATATTGAATACTTGAGCAAACTCGAGCCTAACATTATGAACTCGAGTTTGGACCTTCAAAACTGATAAACGCATTTGAGTTTGAAATGTTCAGTTTGATTTTAACATTGGCTTGATTCTGTGAATTGGTTGTATATGTTTTATATGATTCTTATCTATATTTCTAACCAATCTTAACCAGTTTGCTTGTGAGATTTCAGAAGATATGGATTTGATTTAAAATCAAATAAAGCTTCTCAATGTGCAAGTTGCAATATTTAAATATATCTTTTCTAACCAAGCAAATGGAAGACACTGAAAGGAAGACAACCATTTCTCAATGCAGATAACAAAGCCTCCACCAACTAAAGCTGGACATCATCATACTTCAAACAAGACAACATGGGACACAACCTTGAAGAGCCAAAATTCAAATATTCAAATCTCAAGTGTTCCCCAACAGCTATATTCAAACAGCAAGTTGTCAGAGCAGATAGATCCATGAAGAAACACCCATAACAGCTATATTTTCGAATGGGTTGAAGCCTCAACGGATCTATAACGTTCATCTACTTCAAATCACTATAAATACATGAAGATTTGAAGTTTGACAGCAGAGAAGACACACACAGAAAGCTTACATGAAAATATCGGTCTTTTGCTCTTTGCTTATTCATTTGATTGTATCTTTGATACATTGAGCTTCAGTGTTTATCAATATCTACTCTTAGAGAGAGTCTATTTCTTTGTATATCATTCATTGTTAGAATCTCAAGTCGTGGGACTTGGAGATTGGGAAAATCAGAGTACAACTTGTAAGGGGGAGTGTATCCTAGGCAGAGGATAACTCTTGAGTACAAAGTGTGTATCTGATTGTATACAATTACAACTTGTAAGGGGCAGTGAGTCCGTAATGACCGTAAAATTTGTTAATTTCTAAAATCTGCAATAATTAATTAATCTAGTATGTTTTTTTTAAAAAAAAAAAAAATTTGTGATGGTCCTACAATTTGAATAAAATAATTATTTCACTTTTAGTCAATATTTAAGTATTGGTATTATTTAAACTGGTTCAAAAGTAAATGGTGGGTTAGTAGAATTTGTGTTGTTGCTCATCCTTATTACTTAGATCTGAATCCTCTCTTTTTCATAAAAGGTTATTTTATTATTATTATACTCTGAAATTACCATAAAATCCTTGCAAATAGATAATGGGGACCATCAGAATTCTATATATTCCTCTGCCTTTTCCTTATTGTGGTCGAGAGAAAAACTGAGGGAAAAAAAAGAAGAAGCTTCGAGACACGGAATCTTGAAGTCCCATCTTTGTTGCTTCTTCCATCCTCCTTCATCCGTGTTGTTGCCGGTGGTTTTGCGTCATCCGTTCGTCTATCATCGCCTTCCTCCTTGTTCAGATTTCAATTTATTGTTCCTTCTTGCTCTGTTCGGCACTCAGATTCTCCATTTTTCTCAGCTAGCTCGTAGTAGTGTAAGCTTTAGTTTCCCTTGCATTTGTTTCTTTGATTCGTTCTTGTTTCTTATTTTCATGGAGTATGGGTGTGCTGCAATTAATTTTCTTTTCTCCTCCTCCATTATTGATCGGTGCTGAAGTGAGTAAATTATTTTCCCTTATTTGCAAAGGCGTGCGTCAATTAGCCAATGGGGTTAATATATATACACATGGATATTAGTTTATATGTGGGTGCGTGTGTGTACATGTAAGTCAGAAAAGGGGAAAAAGGAGAAAGAGCATAAGCTTGTTCAGTTTATTTCTCTGTTATGTATAATAGATGTTTGATAAAATGTGAGGATCTAAAGTTAAAATGAACAACTGCATAGGATTAAATGTTATATACTAAATTCTGGTTTGAGATAATCTTGAGTGCCCATTAGGTGTTTGATGAAATGTCTGAAAGAAAAGAGACTTATTTAAAGGCATGCTCCTAAAGTATCTTGATGGTTGAGGAAAATTATATAAGACATTGTTATGACTGTGATTCAAGTATTGTTTAGCGATAAAACTTTAATGAATTAAGATGATGTTTGGGAGTTTATGGTCGCTGGTTTGTGAATGTAGATGTATGTACCTTCATGACTTAGTTTGGATTCCTATAAAGTGTTCAATGAATTGTGTGGTGTTTGGAAATTGGTTACTATATGTGTTGTTGGTCAATAATTTGAATGTTGATTCATATAAAATATTCGTTAACAAGTGGAAATTGTTTTGCTTACTTGAACTCTCATGTATATGTATTAGAGTTGATAAGTAATTTCCCTTTTCACTTAATGGAGTGGTAGTTACAAGTTTCGGGAATATTATTGTGGTGGCCAAGTTTTGGGTATTAAATTTAATCTTTGGACGCGCATCTAAGAGGGGAAAAAAAAGGAATATTCGTTCCTCTAAGCTTGAAGCTTAAAATTTTTGGTAAGGACTGTAAATAAAAAAAAATAATAAAAAATTATAACGAATAATTTTGTTGAATGAGTTGTTGTAGAAAATTCTTGTAAAGTTACAATTGGATAATGATGTTTTGTTTTGGGACACTAGGGGAGTAGGAATTAATAGATCGGAAGCGGCTAAATGGGAGAAGGAGATTTAAGTAGGCGTTCCAGGTGAGTGAATAACGTCCCATTATAAATTGTATTTGAATTGTTTCATTTTCACATTGATATTGAAATAAGTAAAGAACAAGGATCTTATTTAATGTTTTTGCTCTTCTTGAGTTTTATATATAAATTTTTCTTGCACTTTGAACTTGAACATGATCCTCTAATATATGGAGTATTTGATAATTGTGATTCACGCATGGAGATGGTGAAAGGATTGTTTCTAAAAGAAAAAGATGTTGAATTTTATTGAAAGGAATTTGAAAGATTTAGACTCTATACATGTTTGAAAGTATTTTTGAGTTATTATCTTGAAAACCTTCATGCTGGGATCACTCATGAAATATTCCTTATGAGTTTTCAAGATTAGATCTTTCTCATTTACAAATGGTAAACTGATCCCACGCATGCTTGAAACTTTTTGAGAGGACTGTATACAGAACGCTGGTTACTAACAGCAGTACTGTTAGTCCTTGGTGCACCATGGTTAACCTCGAGCTCGCTTGACATTCGTGGGTACAATGCTCACGCTTGATATTCGTGGGATTTATTCTCACGCTTGTTATTCGTGGGTTTTTACCTACGCTTGTTTTCGTGGCTTCAAGCCGCGCTTGGTTACTTACCCTCATGGACTATGTGTCCATGCTTGTGTTCTTGGCCTTGAGCCGCGCTTGGTTAGTTACCCTCGTGGACTGTGTGTCCACGCTTGTTATCCGTTCTGTTGAAGTCCTATGAAAAGATAAGATTTGATAATTATTGTTTTAAACTGATTTTATGGAACAAACTATTTTATTTCGTACTTGAGTTCATTCAAGGAATGATCTTTTATATAGTTTCATTCATACTTGTGATTTTATATTGTGGATACTAACATTTATGTTCATGAATTATTAAAAGCTGAATTTGTTTAAATTATTTTCTATATTGTTCCATTAATTTATTTGTATGGGACGTTATTCACCGGAAAACTATTTTTGGCCTCAGATAGTGCAGATGATCGTGTTTCTTCTTCTAAGCGATGAAGGGTTATGCTGTTGTCTTGAAGTTGAAGAATCATATTGAGAGATTCCTAGTTAATGTAAAACCTTAAACTCATACATTTACTTTTGTAGCTTAGGTGCTCCATGTATGCTATAGTTAGGATCCTCGCCTTATCTAGGTATTGTGTATTTGTTATTATGGAGCGGAGCTCCTCTTGACGATATCAAGTAGTTGTAGAATTTTCCTAAGGTCTTACTCTCGGAGGAGACTCTAAAGAAATTTCTTTAGAAAGCCAATAATTTTTGTAAAATGAATTATAATCATAGTCAATATATTATGAGTTGCAAACATGTATATATATATATATATAAAGTATGAAATGTTTCATATGTTTAGGGCTTTAGGGATGTGGGTTTTCTCATATTCCGTGGCTATCACATCTCGATTTTTAGGGCGTCACAGAGTCCTAGGAAGAGGATCATCCTGAGTACAGAGTGTGTAATTGTTATTGAGTGATAGTGGAAAATCCCAGAGTGTCTGGGTACTGGACGTAGGTTAAGGAGTTAGACCGAACCAGTATAAATCCTCTGTGTTAAGCTCTTCTTCTCTATCTCCACTTTACCTTGGTTCTTATCTGTTGTGTGGGTGACTGAAAAAGAATTTTAAAATCCCCAATTCACCCCCCCTCTTGGTGATTTCCTTCACTTTCATACATGGCTCGATCTAAATTGTAAGGTATAGAAATGGGTTTACCTCACATAGCCAATACACCTAGCTTAAACTGACGTTCAAAGCCCGAAAATCGCCAAAGGAATATGGGAAAAGTAGAGTATGAAGATGGAATATCACCTAGAGGGGGGTGAATAGGTGATCTATAATTCTTTTTGCAAGACTCACACGAGAGCAAGTAAAAATAGAAACGAAGAAATGAAACAGACACGAGGCAGTTTATACTGGTTCAGTCCAAAAGCTCTGACCTACGCCCAGTCCCCAGAACACCTGGGATTTCACTATCTGTCAAAAGACAATTACACTGTACTCAGATGATCCTCTCACTAGGACTCACTCCCCCTTACAAACTGTAATTGTACACCCACTCTTAAGGTTCCACAACCTTAAGCTCTACAACTGAAACAGAATAAGTGTTTAAATAACTCCTCACGAGTTGATAATAAATGAACACTGAAGAGCAATGAATATCTGAAGATATTAATGAAATAGTTGACATAGAAAAATGCAATAAGTTCGAATTGAATGCACAGCGTTTCAGTAGGTGACGAATTCAATGCTTCGACTATTTATAGAGGTTGTAATTAATGACCGTTGATGAATGTTCGAAGACTAGTCGTTTGAGAATCTTGAATGTGCCCGTTAGATAGGTGAAGCTTCTGTTACGATTTTCGTTGTTTGAATAATCACGGTGGATTTGCAGTGACGACATTCTCTTCATTCCTTTTGTTTTGCCCGTTATGAAATAGCATTTAATGCACATCGAATATCGGTGGAAGCTTTACTTAGATCGAGTATTGGTTTTCGAGAGTATCACTGGTTTTGGCAACTGCATTTAATGCTTCTCTGACACATGATTTGCTTTATCCAAATCTGTAGTTAATCTATCGATAAATAATCTGAAACTTATAAACAAACTGGTTAAAAAGCATTTTGTAATAGTAAAGAGTAATAATCTGAAGAGATGAAATTACACTTGATGATTCAAGTTTTCTGAAGACAATGATTTGAAAACAGAGATGACTTTGCTCGCGCAAGATCATATGTGTGCTCGGGCAATAGCAAAAAGATGTTTCTGAAATAGGTTATGATTGCCCAATGCTCGAGCAAGACATTCATTATGCTCAGGCAAGCTATTCTAAAGATTGACAATTTTTGTCAATGCTCGGGCAAGACAAAGATGTATGCTCGAGAAAGCTTATTTGAAGGCTTTTGAAAAAGGGTCTTTATCGATGTTGCTTGAGCAAGCCAAATTCCATGCTCGAGCAAGTCTATCGCCAACGCTCGAGCAAACTACCAAAGCTTGCTCGGGCAAGGGCCATACAGAGACAAGAAGATAGGTTGCTCGAGCAACCTCTTCATGCCTGCTCGAGCACCATGCTCGAGTATGCTTTTTTACCTTGCTTGAGTATGACAACTTTACCCTGCTGTTCCTCTATTCAGGCCGATGATGCTCGAGCATACTAAGACTCCTGCTCGAACAATCCTCCAAAGTCTTCACAGAGCCATTACTTGATGATGCTCAGGCAGTCTTATATATTGCACTCGAGCATGGTGTTCCAATTCAGAGGATTTTGCCTGAGCCCGATGTTGCTCGAGTACTATGTGCTCTGCTCGAGCAAGCCTTCCCTGAAGTACATGATTTTGCCTAACACATAATGTTGCACGAGCATTCAAAAAGCTCTGGTCGAGCAATCTTACCCTGAAATACTTTTAACAGTATATCAGTTGGTCTGTGATCGAGAATGTAATGATCTTTCCTTGAGTATTCCTTATTTTAAAGCATGGATTACTTAATTCAATAACTCAGAAATTGTGATCATCAAAATTCAACAGCTAACATTCTCCCCCTTTTTGATGATGACAATTCTAAGGTTTAATTTCAACGTTATTGAATTGAGTAATGTAATATTCATGTCAAGTAGGTTTGTGGGAAGCAATTTTGCACAATCAACATAACTTTAACTGAGTCAAACGACAACATCTATTGATATGAATTTAATCATAACAGAACATCATTGATTACGATAAGTGACAATACAAAGTTTGACAGGCTATGAAAAACGAAAAGATCACAAACGACAACTACATAACCAACTACAACTACAACTACATAAGCTACTCTCCCCCTTTGTCATCGGCAAAAAGGGGACCCTGAACAGATGGAGAAGGAGAAGGAGAGGCACTATCAGAGGAGACAGAAATAGATGGAAGAGGGAAAGTGGAAGGGTCGAGGGGAGGAAGAGGAGGAGGAGTAGGAGCAGTGTAAAGAGCTGAGGCAGAGGGAACAAGAGAGGTAGAAGCAGGTGTAGGCAAGTCCATTGGACCATCAAGACCAAAACTAGTCACAAAATTGTCTAGTGAATAGTTAAAATTATGAACTACCTTGTGAATACCATATTGTTCGTTAGAGAGACGCTGAAGTTCCTTCTTGATTTCTTGTTATTGATCAAATATGACAGAGAAGCGTGTGTCCAATTTTGTCTTAAAGTCTTGCAAGTCTGTATCCATTTGCATTCCAAGATTAGCCTTCAGATTCACCATTTCTTCAGAGAAGGCCTTAATCATCCTAGTAGTGAGTGTCTGATAAAATTCCATAGACCGCAAGACAGGTGCCATAGCTTTCTAGATGGAAGACTCAACAATAGTCTGTATTGCTGCTTGGGTAAAGGATGGGGTAGATGAGGAAGGACCAGCCTTAGAAGATTCAGCTTCATCAGGAGCCTGTGAAGTAGATGGCTTGGAGATAAGGGCTGAGAAGATGAAAGAGGAGCTTTACCCTTCTTCTTCTTGGATGAAACCTCTGTGAAGGAGATCCTCAGATGATTCATGTGTTCCTTCCCAAATAGTAGAGGATACTTTTCTTTGTCATCCGAGAGGTACCATATATTGTTGGCTTCCAGTATCCAAGAAACCAGCGACGGATAGGTAATGGTAGCATGAAGCCTAACCTGAGCCTCAGAAATAAAAGATATCATCTCCTCCATAATCCACTTGCCTAGATTTCGTGGCTCCATGGCAATAAGGAGGCAAAAACGCTCAAAATCTCTTTGTACGAAGTGAGTGAAACTCTGGCCTTTCTAAACTAGGCTTCGACTGTACACATACCAGAGGACTCTGTATTCTTCCTTCATCATAGCTGGAGTCACATTGACCTTTTTTCCTTCAATTGGTACATCCGGAAGAAGAATATGATGACACTCAACGGGAGATAGCTTAGGAGGATCCTCAGGAACTTCGACAATACCTAGAATCACGTTGAGATCATGAGCGGTAAGCTTGATTTCTTGGTCACAAATCTTTGTGATCAAAACATCCTCATCACCTTCTTGAGTCTTTTCCTGCAATCGCATGTTGTGATAAAATACTCACACGACTTCAGGAGAGAAGGGCTTGCGAATACCAAGAAGTGGCATGAATTGTAGCTAGTCAGTTAAATCCAAGTTGCACTCCTCCTTGAAGTGATCCAAGTCAACAGATACTATCGGACAAAAGGGTCTCGTCTTGAAGTATCGCTCATAAAATAGATGATCGTCAACAGCAATATCACTAACGGTCATACCCGATGAAGGTTCAGGCAATTGTCCATCTGGAGGGCGATTTGTCGATACGCACTCCTTTTTGCTTTCGGAACCTTGAGATTTTAGTGAGAATGAGACCCTTTGCCTCTTGCTTCCAGAGCCTTGTGATTTCTGATTGATAGATGTCTTGAGAATCTGAGGTCGATCCTCTTTTGCCTTTGACCATATCTCATCAACCGTCTTCTCGGTGTCGTTGGTCTTAGAAGAAGGTGGAGATAGCGACCTTGTGCGTTTTCCCTTTCCGGTAGGAAGAGACCCAGTCTGGAATCTAGTCGTCAGCTTTGGAGATTCCTGAATTACCACATTGGTCTTTGGCTTCTCTATCGGTTTAGGCTTGGTGGTCGACTTCGATGGCTTCGACGAGGATTTGGGTTTTGAGGGTTTTTCTGAATCTGTGACTTTTGGCTTATAATTGAAGGTGGAATATCACCTAGAGGGGGGGTGAATAGGTGATTTTAAAATTCTTTCGCAAATTGCTGAAGAACACTTAAAACAGAGATAGAGAGAAGAACAATGAACACAAGAGGTTATACTGGTTCGGTCCAATTCTTGACCTACGTCCAAATCCCTTTAAACACTGATTTCACTATCTCAATCCTTGATTACAAACTCTCAGTAACTCTCAAGTAATCCTCTCACTAGGACTTACCCCTCTTTACAAGTTGTAACCAAATAACCCGCACACAATTACACACTCTATAAACGAAGGATGATCCTTTTACTCTCGGACTCACTCCCCCTTACAAGTTGTAATTTTACACCCACACTCAAAATACCTCTATCTTGAGATTTGAATGAATTGTAATACAAATGATAAGACTCTCTCACAGAGTTGATAAATGATAAACACTGAAGCTCAATGATATCCTAAGATATATACGTAATATAGATTGTATACTTTGAAAGCTTTGTCTCGTATGTGCTGGTTCTTGTAGATGAACTCTCTTCTTCGTGAATTTATAATAGTTGGAGAAATAGCCGTTGGTAGGATTTGAATTCGTCTGTTTGATTTTGACCGTTGGTAGCATTTAACCATTCGCACTAATCTCGCCTTAATTGAATTCAATCCGTTGTCTCTGGTCGTCTCTTGTTTTACGGAACTATTGTCCGATCAAGTTGCTAAATCATCTAAAAATCACTCAACATTATGATTAATGATATCACAATAAATGTTGAATGATGTTTAGAAGTAGTATAAGATCTTTTGGGATTCATTTGGATGTTCTTCAAGAGAATCATAATTGCAAATATGAATTCTTTAAAACAGAGGAAGAGATAACTCGAGGTAGCATACTAACGTACTCGAGTTAATGAATCTTTAATATCCAAAATGCACAAACGAGGAGGCTTATTAACTCGAGGTGAACTTATGGAAACTCGAGGTAGGCTTTCGACTGGAGGCAGACTGACTTGACTCGAGGTTGGGGAAACTTGACTCGAGTTAATCCATCATTGAAAACTAAGAAGATTGATTTCCACATTATCCGACTCGAGGCAACACTTCGACTCGAGTTAAAAACTGCTCTCCATTGTTCAAACTTTCGGAAGGCCATTTGACTCGAGGTGGAACTTCGACTCGAGGTAAAAACCTTTCTCCATTGTTCAATCTTTCTGTCTGCTCTAAAAACTCGAGGTAGACTCTTTAACTCGAGGTAAAAAGTTCTCTCTAAAGTGAGATATAGAAGAAACCCAAGGTTATGCTGAATTGACTCTAGAATCACGTGTGTCAACTTTCGAGGACCATATCTCCCTGGTATGAGATCCTTTTTGGTTGATTCAACTCTTGATGGAAAGCTCTGTGTGTCAGATTTCCAATGGAACTGATTTTATCTCAATTGGGTTTTTAGTTTGTGAGATACACTCAAAACATTGAAGCTTGGTTCTGACTGTGACGTTGATGTTTGTGTCAACTTGTAAAACTCATATCTCTCTCATCTGAGATCATTTGGACTTATATTATATATCCAAATGACGAGTTGGATGTCTAGTTTCATATGCCACTGGTTTCGTCTCAATCCGATTCCGGGTTTGAGAGATATCATCCCATTACTGAAGGTCACCCGAGCTGAACGTGGAACAGAGTGCACCAGAGTTGCTGAAAGTGCACTTTAACTCGAGGTAGTAAGTGACTGACTCGAGGTAATCATCCCAAACAGTGAAAACTCGAGGCAAACATGTCTTGACTTGAGGTAAACATCTCGAGACCAAAACTCGAGGCAAATAGGTCCTGACTCGAGGTAAAATGTGCCTGGGAGCGAAAATCACCCGGAAATCACCCGACTCGAGGTGGGGATGTTCTTGACTCGAGGTAACTCATTCCAAAAGACCAAAACACCGTAGCAAACCATTCTAACTTGAGTCTAAACATCCCGCTCGAGTTAGCTCAATGAAATTGCTTATTTTCACTCCGATTCGAGCCGTTCCAACTTCCATATCATCGTGGGGACTTCTAGAATCAATCTAGGAACTTGTATGATGATTTTCTCATTCTATAGAGCAAGTTCTTCCTTCTTCAAATTAATCTCCATAATTCATCTTGGACTATTCTACATCAAAAATATTGTAGTTAGTCAATATACAAGATAAGTATGATATACATTCTTTTTGCTCTTAATGGCATCTATATGAGACATCATCGAAACTAATCTTAACCAACAATAATATCTGAATTTCTTTGCAGAAGAGTGTTTTGACTAAGATTTGTTGCTAGACCCAGCCATTGAAAGAATCAAAATTGAGAAAGTTTGAAGTTTTTGGTGATGGGTTCGACGGAGTGAGTGGCGAAATTGGAAGGAGATGGAGAGATTTAAGGAAATGAATCAGTTAAAATGGTTATTCTTGCTGAATTGAACAATCGTAACGGTGGAATTTAGAGTAAGGATTCGCAAACGGACATAACGGTTGAAGGAATTTGAGAGGAAAGGACCTAGGGTTTCGACGGAAGCGAACAGGGAAAGTGGTTAAGTTTCGACGAAGTGAAACGATGCAGGCCTTTTGAAACCCTGACAACCGATGTTGCTCGAGCATAGCTTTCTACATGCTCGAGCATAGGTCTTGCTCGAGCAGACTCCTTGTCTTGCTCGAGCATGTATGAACACGTGCACTTTAATTCTTAATTAAATGACTAAAGCTAACCTCCCATCAAGTGTGAACGATGAGCACTTGATTAATGGATAATACTTGAATCTTCAGTTATTGAGATTTAATCTTCCTCTCTTAAAATTTTGTCCATTAGCATTATGTGCTCGAGCATAAATATTTGGATGCCCGAGCATCGTTCCTCGCTTCTCATTCCTCTTGCACGTATCTCGTTGTTGCTAAGTAGGTTTGACAGATGTGCTCGAGCAGTGGCCTTTACTTTCTTAAGAGTTGAGGAGTCAACATCCGTTGTTGCTCGAGCATGCTGTACAGTGTGCTTGAGCATGTTTCTTCAGTATGACTATTCGACAGCATGTTTACTTTCTTAAGAGTTGAGGAGTCAACATCCGTTAAATAGTGTGCTCGAGCAGAGTTCTTTAACTCAGCTTTCTAACACGCTTTTCACTTTGTTGCTCGAGTAAGGGTTGTTTGAGTGCTCGAGCAAGGATTTCTCTGTTAGACTCTATTTCATTTATTGTGAACAGAACATCCTTCATAAACACAAACTAGAAACTCCGATGCCAAAGTCAGTGATCTCTTATTAAAAGTAATTAATTAAGAAGAATATACTCACAATTCGTTGGGATTAGCCATTCCCAATTCTCTACGAATGAACATAAATTGCTCTTTAGCCAGTAGTTTGGTGAAAATGTCAGCAAGTTGCAAATGTGTGGGTATGAACATCACTTTTACATCTTTCTTTTGCACATGGTCTCTAATAAAGTGATGTCTCACATCAATATGCTTGGTCCTTGTGTGTTGAATTGGATTTTTCACCAAGCTTATTGTGCTTGTGCTGTCACAAAGGATTGGGATTTCTTTCAGATGGACTCCTAAGTCAGATAATTGTTGTTTTAACCACAGGACTTGTGCACAGCAACTTGATGCGGCAACATATTCAGCTTCAGTGGATGACACAGCTACTGTGGTTTGCTCTTACTAAACCATGATACGAGTGAACCTCCGAAGAACTCGCATTGTCCACTCGTGCTTTTTCTATCAGTCTTGTATCCAGTGTGATCAGAGTCTAAATATGCAACCAAGAATTCTTGTTGACCTTTTGGGAACCAAAGACCCAATTCCTTTATATCTGAGAGATACTGAAAGATTCTCTTAACGTGCTCGACATGTGACTCTTTAGGAGCTGATTGGAATCTCGTGCACATTCCCACATTAAATTGAATATCAGGCCGACTTGCAGTTAAGTAGAGTAATGACCCGATCATTCCTCTGTACTTAGTTATATTGAAGTCCTTGCCTTTTTCTTCATCCGCATCCAGCGAGGCCGTTGAACTCATTGAGGTGTCTGCACCATTGCAATGCTCCAATCCAAACTTCTTGAGCAGATCACGGAGATACTTCGTTTGTGAAATGAATATCCTATTCTTCCTTTGTTTGATTTGTAATTATCGACATTTCGAACTCACCCTGCATAGTCTTAGAGAAATCCTCGCAGAGAGATTCATTAGTTGATCCAAAAATAATATCATCCACATAAATTTGAACTAATAACACATCATTCATTTTATCAGTTTTTATAAACAGGGTTGTGTCCGCTTTTCCTCTTACAAATCCTTGATCTAAAAGAAATTTACTTAGACGTTCATACCAAGCTCTAGGAGCTTGCTTAAGACCAAATAAGGCTTTCTTGAGACGATAAACATGATCTGGATGATGATCATTTTCAAAACCAGGAGGTTGTTCAACATGCACTTCCTCCCGAATAAATCCATTTAGGAAAGTACTTTTCACATCCATTTGATAGAGCTTGAATCCTTTGATACAAGCAAAGGCTAAGAGTACGCGTATAGCTTCCAATCTAGCCACTGGAGCATACGTTTCCTCATAATCAATTCCTTCTTCCTGATTATAGCCTTTTGCAACTAATCTAACCTTGTTATAAACTATAATTGCAGGTTCATCTCGTTTATTTTTGAATACCCATTTAGTGCCAATGACCAAATGGTCTTTAGGCCTAGGTACCAAGTCCCAAACTTGATTTTTATCAAATTGGTGTAATTCCTCTTGCATTGCTATCACCCAATCATTGTTTGAAAGGGGTTCGTCAATCTTAGAGGGCTCAATCTCAGATATGAAGGCAAAAAACATAACCTCATTCAAGGTACTTTTTCTGGTTCTTACACCTTGATTTACATCTCCTATTACTTGGTCCAAAAGATGATTCCTAATGAACTTCCAAGCTCTAGGCTGAGATTGATCAGGATTTTAAAAAATATTTTGAGAATCATTTTCAAAAACATTTTCTGGGTTTTCAAGAGAGGCAGGAGTAGTTTTTGAAAAGAATTGATTTTTATAGGAAGCTTCCTCATCATCATCCAACGAATCATCAATCTTAGATTCACAAAACACAACATGTATTGACTCTTCAACTACACGAGTACGTTTATTAAAGACTCTATATGTTTTACTTCTATTAGAATAACCAAGAAAGATACTTTCATCGGCTTTGGGATCAAACTTACCCAGATTATCCTTACCATTGTTGTGAACAAAGCACTTGCAGCTAAAGATATGAAGATGTCCTAAGTTTGGTTTCCTCCCTTTATAGAGCTCATATGGAGTCTTGTTAAGCTTCTTCCGGAGATAGGATCGGTTTGATATATAGCTAGTCGTGCTCATAGCATCTGCCTAGAAAACTTATGAAGTCTGATTTTCATTTAACATTGTACGAGCCATCTCAGTGAGTACACGATTCTTTCTTTGGACCACACCATGCTGTTGTGGTGTCCTTAGAGTCGACCATATCATGGAGGTGAAGGAACAGAATTCTCCGAATGCTTGATTCTCGAATTCACCTCCATGATATGTTCGAATTGCTGTAATGCAAATACCTTTCTCATTTTGCACCTTATTGGCAAACACAACAAACAGATCAAATGTTTCATCCTTAGAAGATAAGAAAATAGTCCAGGAAAACACAAGAAATCATCGACAATGACTAGAGGGCCTTGATCATAGATCTTGCCCAAAGCCGCCAATTGATTTGTCAGATGAGTGTATCGAAGTTGAAATTCGGCAATAGTTTCTCCTGACTTCATCTGAAGCAAGTCATACTCGGTGGTCAGAGTATTGATACGGTTCTCCTTGTTACCGAAAGTTCCTTCATATGCTATCTCCAAAGCCTTCCACATTTCCTTTGTGGTTGACAGATTGCATATCCGAAAGTACTCCTTTCGACAAAGAGCACTTTGCAGCATCAGGATAGCCTTACTGTTGAGAGTAATGTTCTTTTTATCATTCTCATCGAACTCAGCTTCTGTCTTTGGAACAATAATTCCTCCTTCAATCTTTATAGGAACGTAATCTTCAGTTTCTATCACTCACCAGAGACCATATTCGGTAGCCATCACGAACACTTTGAATTTTGCTTTCCAAAAGGAGTAGTCTTCGCCATTGAATCCTGGGGGTCGATTAATTGAAGCACCATCAAGCAATATTCCTTCCATGATCTTTCTCGGGATGTTAAGCCCAACTGAGAAACCTATGCTCTGATACCAAATGAAGATGGAATATCACCGAGAGGGGGGTGAATAGGTGATCTATAATTCTTTTTGCAAGACTCACATGAGAGCAAGTAAAAACAGAAACAGAGAAATGAAACAAACACGAGGCAATTTATACTGGTTCAGTCCAAAAGCTCTGACCTACGTCCAGTCCCCAGAACACCTGGGATTTCACTATCTTTCAAAAGACAATTACACTGTACTCGGATGATCCTCTCATTAGGACTCACTCCCCCTTACAAAACTGTAATTGTACATCCACTCTTAAGGTTCCACAACCTTAAGTTCTACGACTGAAATGGAATAAGTGTTTAAATAACTCCTTATAAGTTTATCATAAATGAACACTAAAGAGCAATAAATATCGAAGATATTAATGAAACAATTGAAATAGAAAAATGCAATAAGTTCGAATTGAATGCACAGCGTTTCAGTAGGTGATGAATTCAATGCTTCGACTATTTATAGAGGTTGTAATTAATGGCCGTTGATGAATGTTCGAAGACTAGCCGTTTGAGAGTCTTGAATGTGCCTGTTAGACAGGTGAAGCTTCTGTTATGATTTTCGTCGTTTGAATAATCACAGTGGATTTGCAGTGACGACATTCTCTTCACTCCTTTTGTTTTTCTTGTTATGAAATAGCATTTAATGCGCAGTCAAAATATTAGTGGAAGCTTTATTTAGATCATAGTATTGGTTTCCGAGAGTATCACCGGTTTTGGAAACTGCATTTAATGCTTCTCTGACACATGATTTGCTTTATCCAAATCTATAGTTAGTCTATGGATAAATAATCTGAAACTTATAAACAAACTGGTTAAAAGCATTTGGTAATAGTAAAGAGTAATAATCTGAAGGGATGAAATTACACTTGATGATTTAAGTTTTTTGAAGATGGTGATTTGAAGACAGAGATGACTTTGCTCGAGCAAGATCATATGTGTGCTCGGTCAATAGCAAAAAGATGTTTCTGAAATAGGTTATGATTGCCTAATGCTCGAGCAAGACATTCCTTATGCTCGAGCAAGCTATTCTAAAGATTGACAATTTTTGTCAATGCTCGGGCAAGACAAAGATGTATGCTCGAGCAAGCTTATTTGAAGGCTTTTGAAAAAGGGTCTTTATCGATGTTGCTCGAGCAAGCCAAATTCCATGCTCGAGCAAGTCCATCGCCAATGCTTGAGCAAACTACCAAAGCTTGCTTGGGCAAGCGCCATACGAGACAAGAAGACAGGTTGCTCGACTTTGCTCGAGCAACCCCTTCATGCCTACTCAAGCATGCTTTCTTACCTTGCTCGAGTATGACAACTTTACCTTGTTGTTCCTCTGTTTAGGCTGATAATGCTCGAGCATATTGAGACTCCTGCTCGAGCAAGACTCCAAAGTCTTCACAGAGCCATTACTTGATGATGATTGGGCAGTCTTATATCACTTGAGCATGGTGTTCCAATTAAGAGGATTTTGCCTAAGCCCGATGTTGCTCGAGCATGACTCTGAAGTACATGATTTTGCCTAATACCCGATGTTGCTCAAGCATTCAAAAAGCTTTGCTTGAGCAATCTTACCCTGAAACACTTTTAGCAGTATATCAGTTGGTCTGTGCTCGGGCATGTAATGATCTTTGCTCGAGTATTCCTTATTTTAAAGCATGGATTACTTAATTCAATAACTCAGAAATTGTGATCATCAAAATACAAGAGCTAATAGAGTAAGGGATGTACTTATAGGATGTTGACTCTTCTCTATAATTTAGTGGTGGGTTAACTAAGTAACGTTGCGATAGGAATTTTGCTGTAGCATTGCGGAAGCTGTGCAGTAAAATGTTGTAGCAATGCGTTAGATGCAAACTGAAGGATTAATGCGATTTAAGATGAAATCTGAGCTCTACCTAGTTTGACTCTGAATTTTTCAACCAACTCATGATCATTTGTTTTATTTCTTTTTATTAGTAGTAATAGTCAAAACAACCATCATATCTATTTCCATCACGCAACTTTCTATCGAATACTGGCTACATAATTGGTGTTACAGTCTCTTTGGGAGGATACTCTACTTAGTCTTTATTACTTGGTCAACTGGTTCGCTAGGCACAAGCAGATTCTGACAAAAACCTGGCATTGTCTATGGCAGGATCGCACCTTTGAGGCTGCAACCTCTCCAACAAGGACCTCTGACGTGAGAAGGCCAATAGATCCGATGGTTCAGTTGATGATTGAAGTGCAAGGTTACGCGAAGGTTGACGCCATGAATCAAGAGATTTTTAGGAGGTTTTAGGACCAGGTCGACGCTTTGTACGCTCATCAGAGGCAGAGTTGGGATGTCATGGTCAATGCGTTCACACAGATATTTCCTGACAAGCATTTATTAGCTCCCCCACCTTCTCCTACATTCACCTTCGATACGGCCCCTTCGCCTCCTCCTATTGATGATGTGGGTGTTGTTACCTCTAGTCAGCACATTGTGTTGGGATCCGTACACGCAGCGGATTTAAAATTTTTTACAGATCCCATTCGGAGGATCGCTCAACTACGTTTAATCAAGGTTAAAGAGTCCGAATATTACCTACTGGTATCCACACTAATAATCTCCAAACACGGCTACGACAGAGTGCTAGCGTCTTTTGAATTTTGTGTCTCGCTCTATCTAGCTCTAGGGTTTTCTCACGGCTTTCTAATACGTTTGACAAAAGTCTCGTAGGTTTTTTCTAAACCCGATCAGTGTATTATATTCATAATTAAGCCTCATTAATTTTGAAATTCGAATTTTGAATCTGATTAAAAATATATTAATTAAATCTATTTAATAGATCTAATATAATCTATTTATTTAATCTGAATTAAAAGCCAGATTTGAAATTCAAATTTTGAATTTGGATTAAAAAATATATTAATTAAATCTGTCTAATAGATCTAATGTAATCTATTTATTTAATCCGAATTAAAATCCAGATCTGAAATTAATTATGAATTTGTATTAAAAAATATATTAATTAAATCTATCTAATAGATCTAATGTAATCTATTTATTTAATCCAAATTAAAAGCCAGATCCGAAATTCGAATTTTGAATCTGATTAAAAAAAATATTAATTAAATCTATCTAATAGATCTAATCTAATATATTTATTTAATCCAAATCAAAAGCCTTCTGATTTAATTTATCTCTATAAATTAAATCCGAGAAATGATACCTATCTATTTAATAAAATCTGAGATACTATATCTCAATTTAAATTAAATAGATATATGATATCTTTATTTGAAAATTAAATGAGATACAATATCTCTATTTGTTTTAGATATTTAATTTATTAAATAAATTAAATACAAAACAAATATTATATAATAATATTATAATCTCCATTAATAATATTAATATACTAATTTTGAATTTAATATATATATACATATATATATTTATCCTAGATTAAATACAAAGTATTCATTAAATCATAGATATATCTAAGATTCAATGAACCTGGACACTCTTGCTCGTGTTGGGCTATTCTTATGTGAGACCCTGTAGGCCCACATGAGATTGGCAGTGCACTAATAGTGTACCAGCCCACAAGTCGCAAGCGGCCTCTAACAAGACATTGCGACTACCCAATTCACATGGGGATCGATGACACGAAACAACCTATCGTACAACCATGTCACGTCCCTTTTGTCACGCGATAATTTGGTCAAGGATGAGGCATGGATAATGTCAACTTCCTCTTCTTGACCATTACTTTATCGATTCTTGAGTAGTCTAATAATTGAAATGGAAACTCCTTTCCATCGTAGTATGGCCATATTTCTTAGACTCACTCATCGAGGGGTCCAATATTATCTCTCTACAAATGTGAGGGACAAATTCCATCTTGATCACTCACATTCCTCTGCATGAAAACCACTGATCCTGATCCAAGCCGCCTTTATCATCACCCGGTCAAAGGTAACTTTTGACTAGGTCAAAGATCAGTGACTCATCATATAGGAATCCATGATGATCTCAGGTCATAGGGCGTCGTGACGCTGTTATACATGAGATAAGCTTATGACTAAATCCATTCAGCTTTCTCATAGTGGGTCGGTCCAGCACCTTGTACTCTTACAAGTGCCCATGACTTTGATTCGTATTTCCATACCTCATCAAAGTCATACTGGTCTTACATAACATAAATGTCTAAGGTACAATGAATTGCCCCTAGGGCATAAATTTCCAACACATTGATCCTGCCCTTGAGAGTGCCCTCCCTGAGAGAGGACCTGATGATCAGGCTCCAGATGTTAGCTTTTATTTATGTATTTGGAAAATTTTATGTATTTTTAAATTGTTTGTTATCTTTTATTTGTGATATGATCAGACATGTGATAATATCTCCGCTAATTTTAATACTACTACAATAATTTGTTAATACTTGTATTAATGTATTGTTATTAACGTTAATTATATTATATAACAATTGTGGTTGAAAATAGGAAAGGTGATATATATTTATATAAAAACATTTATCATAAGCTTAAGTCCAAATAAAGTTCACTTTTATGAATAATGGAATATATTTAGATAAATCAAAATATTCAGATCTCTCCCACTCAGCCCACTTGGCCATGCCCAAAGATTTACGGCATATAATGTCAATGGTTTCAAGTTTTGCACAGTTTCACAAGATCAATGATTACTAACCCTAAACTCAGGTGTTTATGGCACTTTTGGGACAAGGAGTTATGCGAGGCAATGAATGATGAACATGCGGTTCGTTGACATCCCGTATTATGCAAAAGCTACTTGATGTCGTCAAAATAAATTACCAAGGCTATTTTAGCATAATGTTGTTCAAGTGTTTGTAGGAAAATATGACAACTTCCCGGAGACTCACAACTGACGACTTAGGCATCACATCAGTGAATTTCTCCTAGCTTATTCACAATCGCCGCCTCAAGATGATGAGCCATATATTCTTGCCTTAAAGGCATATTAGGTTTATTATGTCGAGGATGAGAGGCACAAGGATTGAAATATGGTGGTTCACTTAAAGCCTCTGGACTTTTACGACATAGACGATGTTGATAACATCGCCTATAATAGTGACCCGTTCCAGCCCGCCAGTTTTGAAAACTTCTTCCTAGACGGCGATGACAATTCACCTATAGTTTGATGTGTTTTTTAAGATACACTTTATGAAACAATATTTAATTTAAGTTTAATCTGTGTTGAAACATATTAAACACACACGGGTGGAAAAAAGGCTTTTAAGACCAGACAAAAGAGGTATTGTAAGACCGGACCTGACACTGGTCTTGTTCCAACCGGTATTAAAAATCCGTAACTTGTAAGACCGGATTCGAACCGGTCTAAAAGAAACTTTTTTAGACAGGACATTTTAAAAGTTAGGTCTTAAAAGTCGTACTATATAAACCTGATATGTATTTTGGTCTGGCCTAAAATTCAACTTTTAAGACCAAACAAAACCATAGACTCGGTATAAAAATATCGACACTTTAAAGACCGGATAAAGAAACTCCAGTCTAAAAAATACCGACTTCTAAGACCAAACACCTAACTAATCCGGTTCTAAAATTAATTAAATTTAAAATTGGGTGCTTAATACATCCGGTCTTAAAAATTGAACTTTTTAGACTAGTCTTAATAAACAGCGGTCTTAAAAGACCAACTGTTATAAGATCGGCATGGACTTTTAAGACCAGACATATAAATTCATCTGGTCTTAACATTTGAACTTTTAAGACTGTTGCTATTATTTCCCGGTCAAAATTTTCCAGAATTTTTCCTTGTTCTGTTCTTCCTGATCATATATATATACACACATCCACCACCCAATCCAGCACAAAAAAAGTCGACACTTTAAGCTACAAGCTATGAACAATCCATTATGAATAAATTGAATTGAGAAAAGAATACAAATTTATTCACCATGAGTTATGTGGCCTCTTAATTTATACTATGGTATATATACAATAAGATAACTTATAACAAATACAATGATGAGTTACAAATACAGCACCATGCCTTCATCTGATCCCACCCAACAACGTAACATGATATCCCCTTTTATAACATATATATCGGATCCTGCCACAAAAATAAAACAAGAACAAAAGCTTCACAGTCAGTGACATTATTGTTTAAGAACATATAAGGAATAGATATAGTTAAAACCTTAAAGTTTTCAAAGAATTCTGCATATGAATATTACCTTATGAATTGACTCTTTTATAAAGGGATATCCTCCCATATCACTTCTTGATGATCATTTCTTATTCCGGGTTCATTATCCGCTTCATCTTCTTCGTTCATGTCCGGTAGACCCCTTGAAAAAGGAGTACTTTGAGGAAGACTGTAATTTGAATGAATTTCATCATCAATATCAATGACCCTTTTTCCTTGGAGAGCTACAGACCATATTTTATTTTCCTGATTGGTGATATAGAACACTTGTTTCGCCTAGTCTGCCATAATAAAAGGTTCATCTCCAAAACTTCTACTATTGATATCGACTAATGTAAATCCTAGCCGATTGATCCAAACACCATTATTGACATTAACCTACTTACATTTGAAAATGGGAATCTAATTTGAACATAGTCCACCTCCTAAATCTCTTCAATAACCCCATAATAAGGCATGACTGCCAATTTAGGCCTTTTGTCTTTCGAACTGGAGAAGTGCATAGATTCAGCCTCTAACATAACACCACTGTTCTGGACGGTGCTCCTATCATCTAGGGACTTCGTGAAAAATGTATAACCATTGATCACATACGAATTCCAACTTATGACATCAACCTCCGGACCACGTGCTAACCATTTGATTGTATCAGAAACACATTCCTCTCCCTCAACCTTTTGTTTGAACCATTTTGCAAAAGTTCTCGTTATGCTCCCTAATCAACCTTTGTTCAAATCGTTCTATGATTTTCTTTCCTTACGCTTCTTTATGTGCTTCTATGCTGTCTTGAACTTCATCAACATTATTCAAGATGTATAAGTGGACTTGTGACAATTCATCAGGATCCACACTCTTTACTGAAGCCCCTTGCCTACTCCCTTCAACATGCTGATGTTTAGGAAGTCCAATACGTCTTACTTTGGCCAAATAATTTTGACAAAATTCCATGGCTTCTTCAGAAACATATTTCTGAACAATTGATGCTTCTGGCCGGTATGCATTCTTCACGTACCCTTTTAGGAATTTCATAGATCTTTCAATTGGGTACATCCACCGTAAATCGATAGGGCCGCACAACTTTATCTCCCTCACTAGATGAACAATTAGATGAACCATGATGTCAAAAAATGTAGGAACAAAAAGCTTCTCAAGGTGGCACAAGATAAGATATCCTTCATTCTCCAATTCATCCAACTTTTCAATCCCGAAAACTTTACTACAAACCGCATAGAAGAAGAAACAAAGTCTAGTCAAAATGACTCGAAGATCATATTCGGCGATGCCTCGAATAGCTACTCGGAAGTAGCCGTTGCATCAAGACATGACAATCATGAGACTTTTGGCCTACTAATTTCAAGTCCTTCATCGATACAAGCCTCTTAAAATTTGAAGAATACCCCGAGGGAACTTTTGTGCCATGTAAACACTCACAAAAACTTCGTTTCTCATCCTTAGACAAAGTATGAGAAGCCGGGGGACAATAAGTTCTCTTCCCATATGGCCTTGGATGTAAGTCTTTGCGTATTCCCATTGCTTGCAAATCCAATCTTGCCTTCACACCATCCTTGGAACTACCTTGTATGTTGAGAAGCATGCCAACAATACTATCACATACGCTTTTCTCCACATGCATGACATCAATAAAGTGTCTCACATCAAGATTGCGCCAATATGGAAGATCGAAGAATACAGATCTCTTTTCATATATTTATTTCTTTTCTACTCTTGGCGTCTTCTTACCGAAGATGACAACGATATTTTTCACCTTCTCATAAACTTGCTCCCTGATCAATGCCACCGGAGCATCTTCATACTCTTGGCCACCAAAAAAGGCTTTCTTTAATCGACGATATGGGTGGCCCCGTCTAAGGAATCTCCTATTTTCAAGATAAACCGTCTTTCTTCCATGTTGGAGTTGATGGTAGCATGTGCCTTCTTCACAAACCGGACATGCTTTATGGCCCTTTACACTATACCCTAAGAAGTTACCATATGCTGGGAAGTCGTTTATAGTACAGAATATCATGGCTCGCAATTTAAAGACCTCCTTCTTGAAAGAGTCAAAAACATCAAAACCTTCTTCCCATAACTCCTTCAAGTCTTCGATCAAGGGCTCAAGGTAAACATCAATGTCATTTCCGGGTTGTTTTGGTCCCGAAATCAACATAGACAGCATGATGTACTTTCGTTTCATGCATAACATAGGAGATAAGTTGTAAATAATGAGGAGTATAGGCCATGAACTATGTATGCTACTAAGGCTTCCATTTGTGCTAAAGGCAAGCCTAAGGTTCCTAGGTTCTTCGCTGAAGTTCGGAAATAATTGATCGATTTTCTTCTATTGGGAAGAATCGGCCGGATATCGAAGCTTTCCATCAGAAATCCTCTCATCCACATGCCACCTCAAATTTTTTGCATCATTTTCATTAGCAAAAAATAACTTGAACCTCGGTATGATTGAAGATACCACAACACTTTTGCAGGCCCCTTATTTGACTTGTACCTTGAGGTTTCACATATTGAACAATTATACTTCTCCTCAAACTCTTTTATATACAATTTGCAATCATTTAGGCATGCATGAATCTTTTTGCACTTCATCCCTCGTGGACAAAGTATTTTCTTAGCATCATAGTATCGATGCGGCATCACCTTATCATCCGGAAGCATGTCCTTAAAAGCCTCAAGCATTTCAGAGAAACTATTATCGCTCCATCCATGACATGCTTTCAAGCTTACCAATTTCAATACAACGTTCAACAATTGGTATTTTTTACACCCAGGGTATAGCGGGGTCTCTGCATCACTGCACATATTACCATATGCATGTAATTGCTCAAAAGCCTCTTCTTCCTACATCACGAATAATGTCCTCTAGGAGATCATCCATATCCGTGTCATTATCATCAAATGCCACTTCCCTATGTTGAGACCCACTTGGCATTTTTTCACCATGCCATGACCATACTGTATAAGTCTTACAAAATCCTTCACAAATTAAATGTGTGTGTATAACTTCAGGACTTAGTTGCCTCTCATTCAAACATTGTACACAAGGGCAATAAAACTTCCCACTATCATCATGGGCATTTTGTGTAGCAAATTCTATAAATTCCCTCACCCCATTCTGATATTCAACACTCGTTCATAAAGCATTATTTATCCAACTGTGATCCATAGTAGAATTCCTATATATAGACGAGAAGATTTAACATACATACTCCGAAAAAATTGAAACTTGCATATAAAATAAGACAACTCCAAATGCATATATATGCTCAAATGTCAGTTATGTCTTTTTTTTCGGATAAACTTGCCCATTAAATGCAGAACAAAGAATCATTTTTGGTCATAAATGTATCATAGTGAATCCAAGAAGCAAAATAAATGCATGACAATGAAATTAAATGCATCGCATGAAGGTCTTGTGTCCTCACCTGTAGCATATAAATTCAAATGCGTTTGCTGAGTCTTTCTTCTCCGGCCATGAGCGTTGATGTTACAGACAACAAGAGTAACCTAAAAACACTAGTTGGTCATTTTGGTAGGTCTAAAGTGCAAATATAATCTTCAAAATACAATATTCATTAACAATAGAAAAACCCACAACAACATTTCATCGATTTCGTTCAATGCATGAAAAACCCGGAACCATAAGCGGAAAATCATTAAGTTATATAATTGAAACACCTCGTATAGCTTGGTCTATAGACGGTTAGCTAAGGAACAAGAAAGTGATTGTCGAGAGAGGAACGCGAAGCGCGACGACGTAACACACAAACACTGGAGACAAAACTTGAGTAATCACTTTCGATCGTGACAAGATAAGTTACGAGAGGAAATTTAATTTTCCCTCGCGACGAGACATGTTTTAGTATTTTGGATTCTATTAACACCGGTTAATTATAAAGTATCCGATCCTAAAGATATAATTTTATTAATTAATTTTTAAGACCGGTGGTTAACAATACTACGGTCCTAAATTTTACTATTCATTTAATTTTAAGGCCTGAGTTTTATAAAACATCTGGTCCTAAAAGTCAAATATTTATTAATTGATTTTTAAGACCAAGGTTAAGAATACTCCGATCCTAAATTTTACTATTCATTTAATTTTAAGACCGGAGTTTTATAAAAACGTCGGTCCTAAAAGTATATTACTTTTACTCTGGTGCACCTCTTCGTTTATTAATTAACCAAACTAAAAAAAAAAAAAAGGCTTGCCTTTTGCGAGCGCGGCAGAAACTGAATTAATAAAATAAATTAAAGGAAAACTGGAGAATATGAATATTAGAAAGACACAAGCTTAGTTCTTACTACTTCCATACATAACTGGAGAATATGCACGTACATAAGAAAAAAAGAAAGAAAAACAATAACTGAACATTATCAACAACAAGAATCTAACTAAACATCCTAAAGCTTATTATCCTCCAATGCCTCGGCGATATCGGCGTGAGCAGCGTTCCGGAGATCAGCAAGTTCCTATCTTACTCACATCAGCCACAATGCATCATTAGAGGAAAGAGGAGAGGGGTCAGTAGTAGGCGCGATGGGGCAAAGAGGTTGGAGAGGGGGAGCGGGAACCTCTTCATGGTCTGAAGGTTGAGGGGTGCGGCAACATCTTCATTATCTGAAATAACAATGGGTCCAACGACCCGATACTCTTCTGTCACAGTAGAACGCACTCTCGCTGGAGGAGGTGCACCGTATAACGATCTACAGAAGGCACGAGCATCACGAGTAAGAGTACCCCTACGAACAGTTCTCTTGTATCTAACCATGGTTTGAGCAGTTGGGGCAGAGAGGAGTTACGAGGTAGTGAGGAGTTAGTAAAGACAGAGAGAGAGATACGCAATTGATTATGATGTTTGTGTTTCTCCTTTAAGACCGTCCTTTTATCATATGTCCCGTCCTAAAAGTATATTATTTATTTTTTCAATTAAATTACTTTTAAGACCATCATTTAATTATATTTCCGGTCCTAAATGTCTACTATTTATTTTTTCAAACAATATTCCACTACTTTTAATACCGACCTTTTATCTAATATCCGGTCCTAAAAGTCAATTATTTTTTATCAATTACTTATTTTTGTAAAGTAAGAATTTTTCCTTAAAAAAATATTACTTTTAAGAATTGATCTGGCCGGTATTAAATGTTCAGTCACTTCAAAATTACTCAGATAGGATAGCATAGTCGTATCCTTACACTCTTTGACTTTTGAGGAACTATGCTCTCCCCGTAAACTGCCCAACTATGCGTCTCCTCGTATTATAAGGAACTATGCGTCTCCCTGTAATAAGTTTTCGGCGTTTCATATTCTTCAGGATGGGTTCTCTATTTAAACCCGTTGTTACTATAGTTTCTTCACATTCTTCTCCATCACTTATACACGGCCTCCTCCACCGCCTAGCCTCCACCGTAATGGCTGCTCCACCCCGGTCCTCCTTTTCCTCCTCCTCCTCTTCAACCTCGGCCCCTCCACCATTGCCTCCTCCAAATCCGACTGTCAAGCGGTTGGTGCGGAACGTGGTGGCCGCGTTGATCACATCGGCGACGCTTGGGCCAATTGTTTCGGCTTCGTTCATTCAACAACAACTGAACATGGTACTCCACGCAAATGACGTGGAGTACGATCCTGCTGAAAACTGGCATATTTTTCGAATGAGACTTTTAGGACCGAACATTTAGTAAATCTATGGTCCTAAAAGACTGGCATATTTTTCCAATGATAAACAAAGACTTTTAGGACCGGCAATTTAGTAAATCTACGGTCCAAAAAGACTGGCATATTTTCCTATGACTTTTAGGATCGAACACTTATAAAATCTGGGGTCCTAAAACAATAACATATTTTTCAAATGATTCAAGGATGATTGTTGATACATCATATATTTACGAATGAATTCACAAATCAATTATTTTTCTAACTTTCCGAGATCATCAGATGATACAGATATTCATATAACAAATTACGTGTGCGCTCAATATCACCATCAGGAAAGGGGTTAACACAGTCAAACGTCTGTAGCTACATCAAAGAAAGAAATATATATTAGTCGTCCTTCCTTGCATCAAAGGGGTTAGTGCACAGGCAAAGTTATGTAACATACATTTACCGTTTCAGTGATGGTAGTCACTGGTTGCATGACAATATTATACATGTGTGTCAAGACATAATGCCCACATAAGTTGGACTCCTTTGGTTGCTGACGGGTCTAAAAACGAACAAGAAATATATAAGAGCATATATTGCTACTAACCAAGTTCACAAGCCAGTGTGCCAGTCCAAATATATATGTACTAACCTTTGGTATGATTCATGTGGGCTCTTTGACCTCAGCCCCAAACCTTTTCTTGACCTTTTGTTGGAATGATTTCAAGGGCCTATTGTCAAAATCACTAATTTACTCAATAATGGTCACTGAAAATTTATAGCAGAGATTTCAGACTAGACAATGAAGATGACATATGCTTACTTGTTCACTATCTGTTGCAATGTAGGCGGTGGATCATGGTGAAGAGAGCATAAAAAGACCACTTTATTCTCATTCGGGTAAATTAGGACCAACTACCAATAGTGACTGAAAGTTCACAACAGACAAGTACTCAGTAATATATGTAGCAGTATTAAGGGAATTGCAGAAAAGAATTATGATATATACCTATTGTAGTATGGTACCAAGTACCACTTTCTCCTATTGGTGGACAACCTTGATGTTATGTATGATTGTCTCTCCGCTAAGGGTGGTTGACTTATGTACTGTGGGCACAAGAATCCAATATCTTGGGTTCTGCCCTGTTGTTCCAATTCACGATGCATGAACCTACAATAATGATGTCAGGGAATTAGTATATACGTATGTGAGTGTCTCACATTTATGTTATGTACTCATAGAAGAAGATACTTACTTTATAAACATGAGAATAATTGCATCAGTAAGCTCCTGTTTATCAAACAGCAAGGAAATTATATCATCTTGGTCAACCAACACTGGGTGCTTGTTTTTAAGACCTACTTCTGTATTGACAGGCCACTGATTAAGTCCAACTTGTTTATTGGATACCATAAGGACAAGCTTGTCCTTGGCACTCAACTTAGCCGTGCCAACCAATTCGAAGGGAGGCGGAGCTTCGGGAGGAGTAGAAACATGTACAAGCTTCACTGGCCACGAGATGAAGGTTCTAATGACATCACTCATAACCTTTACCTCACCAGTTGGGAGAGGGACAGGTGCATCAACGATGACCTCTTCAACTGACACTCTAAGTTCATCACCAGCCATTTGTTGGTGGTGTATAGTTGATCCCAAGTTGTGGACAGTCCCTTTTGCAATCAATCGTCTATCATGATGATCAGGACCCTCCACATAAAGGTCACAAGGTTGCTCTGACTATCCAACAATGCTGCTCCCTCTAGTGCTCTGCTGCATAGCTATAGGTGAGTGTGGCAAGGGAACACTGGTCTTTGCATGAAAGCTGAGAAGCAGCTTCATTTGATTCATTTCCTCCTTCATCTCGGCTTAGCCGGGAATAAAACATTGCAGTCAATGAAGCTTCTTTAGCCGCTGATTGCTCACTCATTTTGGCCAGCGTTTGTTCCATCTCCTCCCGGGTAACCATACTTTGTTTATGGCATTTGGATTTACCAAAGTATTCCTTCAGACCTACCCATCCTCCAATCCCCCTTACACGCCCCGAGTGATTCGATTTTCCGGTCGCAATGGTAAGAACATCATTCCTCACGTCGAAACAAAAGATCCCTCTGCTTCTTTCTTTTTTAGATCTTCCTATAAGATATAGATAATGAGAAGCTTAGTAATGAAACATGTTTAGTAACTAAAAATTAACAATAATCATACCTACAATTCTTTCAACAACTAGACGAGTCGTTCACTCGTGTAGGCGCCGCTTGGCTTTTGCCGAATATACAACCACAACTCCTCGCGACGCATTGGAGATGGCAGATCATGTATCGCATAAGGGTTGGATTCTGCTTCATCTTCTAATCTCTTCCGCTTGGCCGCTATCAATTCTTTTTCAGCCTTTTCATATCCGCCGCACGAAGCCCTATGCGGGCAATCATTCTTTCTCCCTATCTCCCGAGCTTGTTCCCTCTTTTTTACGTGAATCGAATTGAAAACAACTATTAATTATGAATTCCGGCATCTCACTAACAGAAATTAGAGAACTTCTGCTTGATATGAACCTCAAACACTAGTCAAATTCACTTCATCAAGTTTCAACATTTTATTTAAGGAAGATGTAGAATTGTAGAAGAAATTGGAGCTATGTTTTGTACTGCTAGATAGATAGGTTAAGAAACAAAAGAGAATTATGCTTACGTATAATACAAACTTGATCCTTTTTAAGGCATCCGAAGGGATGAGCAAATCCCCATTAGATAGTAACAATCGGGTATATAAAGTTTCCCCCTTTTAAGACTACTCATTTCCTCCTTTACACAGTTAACATACTAACTAACTAATAGCAATGTCTAACCACTACCTACTATGAAAGAACTAGCTAAGACTATAATAATGGTTTGACTCTTATGCCATTATTATTTCCCTAATTACCTACTTAGTAATTTACCTTTGCACAGTTTACATATCAGACTTGCATACAACTAAGACATGCTCCTCTTATGCAGGACAAAGGAGGGAAATATATACTTCTATTCACACGCCAAACCATCTAACTAACAGGATTAGATGAACACGTACAATAACATTCACAAATCCACAGAAGTTAATAAGCAAACAAAAAAGGGCAAACAAAACTAAATATAAACTCACCAAAGCTCTAGGAGTGGTCCGCAGCTAAACAAATTGTTGCCAAGTTTGTTCATCAATAAATGTGTACTTGTCCCAAGGATTATGGTCAGGCCTAACCTTCCTCTACCGATCAGCACAATAATACAATGTCTTGTCTTTCAACTTCGGGTAGTCAGGGACAGTGTATGTAAGTCGGATAGTGTCCCAAATAGGTTCCTTTACATTGTGAAGGTCCACATTTCTCCACTCATCTATCAAGATTCTAGCCTTGCTTTGCGTGTTAGATAGATGACAAAACTATTATATTTGCCTTTATTAGGACCGAAAAGGAGCCAACTTTTCATCAAACTGAATCTCGAGCTTTGACCCAGAGGTCCAACTTACGGATACGTCTTTCATTCGTGTGCCACTTCTACCACGATGTGCAGGGCGGTTATGAGGCTCGTTGTGAGATGAAGAGGGTTTGTTCTAACTCATATCAGTCACACCAAGAATCGGCGTTGAACGAACGGGAGAAGAACCATTTTCTCCCTTCATTTTTGAGAAAGGAAGAGAGGTTATGAGAGTGGTGGTGCGAAAGAGGAACGCTTAAGAGAGTGAGAGAGTAACAGAGAATGGTGGTGCTGGGCGACGAAGAGAGGTAATGTAACAGGAAGAGGGGTTTCACAACAACAACAAGGGGTTTCGAGTTCAAAGAGAATAACGTTAAGTCGTAAGGTAAGGTTTCACGCGAAGAAAAGTAAATTTGGCACTTTATTTTAAGACCGGATGAAGTAAACGACGGTCTTAAAGGTTACAATGTAAGACCGTCCTTTATTAATGTCCGGTCTTAAAAAAATTTTCGGGAAAGGAAGAGAAGTTGAGAGTGGTGGTGCAAAAGAGGAACGCCTGAGATAGTAACAGAGGATGGTGGTGGTGGGCGAGGAAGAGAGGTAATGACACAGGAAGAGGGGTTTCGCAACAACAACAGGGGTTTCAGAGTTCAGAGAGAATAATGTTAAGTCGTAAGGTAAGGTTTCATGCGAAGAAAAGTATATTTGGCGCTTTAATTTTAAGACTGGATGAAGTAAATGAAAGACCTGACTATCACCCAAGAGGGGGGGTGAATTGGGTGTTGGATAAAACTTTAGGAACTTTGAAAATCTTTTCGTAACTTCTAAATTGACAGTTAGAAATTCAAATAAGCATATACTAGAAATATAAAAGATAAGGGAAGAGAATATGCAAACTGTGATTTATACTTGTTCGGTCCAAAATCTCTGACCTACGTCGAGTCCCCAGAACACCTGGGATTTCACTATCGTTCAAGAACAATTACACACTCTGTAAACAAAGGATGGTCCTCTCACTCAAACTCCACTCCCCCTTACAAGTTGTAATTGATACACCCACTTGATTACACACTCTGTAAATGAAGGATGGTCTACTCACTCTCAGACTCCACTCCACCTTACAAGTTGTAATCAACACAACGTGTTTCCCACTCAAGATTACCCAATCTTGAGTATCTGTCAGATAAAATGTTTACAAACAAATCTTCTCTCTCAGAAGTGAATAAATAATCACTGAAGTACAATTCAAATCATTTCACTCTCTACGGTAAACTATATAAGAATTGAGAACAGAGAGTAGATGAATATCAGAGTATTGGCATTTTGACGCTGTCAGCTCGTGTCTCTGTTTTCACCATTTTGAATGTGTTTCTACTTATAACAATTGATATTAATCCGTTGAAGTATTTGTCTGTTGTAGATCACACCGCTACATATTTGAATATCGATCCGTTGGAGAAATAGCCGTTGTGAGCTAATTTGAATATCGATCCATTGAGAGATATTACCGTTGGAATATGACCGTTGGGATATTCAAGTCGTAGCATTTGAACCCGATGAACAAATTGAACATTCAAATTCATTGAAGAACATTATAGTTGAGTATTCAACTTCATTTCTTCAAGTTCCTTGTTGAATTCGATCTTCTCTGTCATTTCTGAAAATCTGCAGAAACTCCTTCTTCATGTTTGTGACAAATTTTGATTTCTGTCAAGTCTGATGTAATCTTAAACTTTAATCACCTGAAACTTATACACAAATGATATACACGATGTTAAGAAGTAGTATAAGTTCTTTGGAATTAATCTGGATGTTCTTGATGAAAATCCAAAATCTCGGACACGGTGATTTTCTGATGCAGGAAGGTTGACTCGAGTTATAATTGATGACTGGAGTCAGAGAGTATGACTGGAGTCATAAGGATGACTGGAGTCATGCATTATGACTGGAGTCATAAGGATTACTGGAGTCATGAACTTGACTGGAGTCATGTATTATGACTGCAGTCATTCGGCAATTTACATCAGTTCATCTCTGGCAGTTGCTACAATTGTCATTGATCCTCAATCCAAACTTTTGATCAACTGAAACTTGCTCATGAAGATTATTAATAACATTGAAGAGTATAGCAAGTAGATAGCAATAAGTTCGAATTCTCGAGACGTTGTGGGATTGAACTCTGCTGTCTGACTCGAGGTTGCATTTGATGGCTCGAGTTTTTTAGTCTGATTGTCTCTTCATAAGTTGCCCAATCTTTGATGTGGCTCGAGTTAAACAAATTCTGGCTCGAGTTCGTTGCAGTTGAAGATGCAGAAATGAAGTCTGAAGAATATTGACGCGAGGCAATGCATTTGAAATAGAATGACTGGAGTCATTCTTTGTGACTGGAGTCACATGAGGTGACTGGAGTCATATGGGATGACTGGAGTTAATAAAATGACTGGAGTCATTCTTTGTGACTGGAGTCACATGAGGTGACTGGAGTCATATGGGATGACTGGAGTTAATAAAATGACTGGAGTCATCTTTTCGACTGGAGTCATATTTTTGTATAATAAATCAGTTCATGTTCTCTGACACTCGCATGACTCGAGTTAAAATCTCATGGTTGCTTCCAAATTTAATGAAACACTTGTTGGATCTAGATTCATATGAGATTGGTTTCATTCCATTTGGTTGTATCTAGAAAGTTGTGTCTATGCTGAACTGAATCCAGAATCTTGAGTACCAACTTTCGAAAGCCATATCTCTCTGGTCTGAACTCCATTTTAGCCTGTTTAGCTCTTGATGGAAAGCTCACTGAGTCTACTTTCATATGCCACTGATTTCAGCTCAATTGGATTTTTAGTTTGTGAGATACACTCAAAACATTAAAAGCTTGGTCAGCAGTGTGGCGTGAATTTCACTGTCATGTTCTAAAATTCATAGCTCCCTCATCTGACATCCTTTGGACATGAATTTATGTCAAAATGACGTGTTGGATGTATACTTTCATATGCCACTAGTTTCGTGTCAATCCGATTCCTGGTTTAAGAGATATCGTTGAATTACCAGAGGTTGCCGGCTGAAACGCGAAACAAAGGTGGACAGAGTAGGATGAACAGTAGCTTACTCGCGTTTCATACTCGATATATGGAGTTCACTGTTCTTTTTTGCGGTTTACTGTTCATGTTGACTTTTCAACCGTATGGCACTACTCATACATACATTACTGTTAATATATACGGTCCTGTAGCTCAAAAATCACTCTTCATGATGATGCTCCAAATAGCTTAATTAAGTCTTTCTGACTTCCATTTTGATCATCGAGACTTCATGTATCGGCACTATTCATGTATACGGTATACTATTCACGTATACGCTACTATTCATACTTATGCTTCAGATAGCTTAATTTGACTCCGAATTAAGCTATTCTAACTTCTGCTTGATCATAGAGACTTCCAGTACCGCAAGAACTTGAATATTGATATTCCCATTTTATCCAGTAAGTTCTTCCTTCTTCAGTCTCCTTTCTTGGTTATTCTTCATTATTAAACTTCACATCTACATTAAATATAAGAATTAGTCAAAGTAAAATGTAAATGTAGTATGCAAGCTTTTTGCTCATAAGAATGACATTTATATAAGACATCATCAAAACTAATCATAACTAACTATAAACGACGGTCTTAAAGGTTACAATTTAAGACCGTCCTTTATTAAATTGTTGGAATCCGTACAACGCAGCGGATTAAAAAATTACGAATCCCGTCCCGAGGATCACTCAGGTGCGTTTAAACCTAGGCTAGGGAATCCAAAATTACCTTAGGAGAATTCGTTTACGGCTTGCTCTTCGTTGAACAGGTGGGCTACCTCCTCGATCGACGAAGACAACTCGTAGGATCGTCTTCCTCCACCGGTATCCACACGAACAACTCCCGAACACGGCTACGGCGTGCTAGCGCCTCTTGTGCGTCTCTCTTAATTTTCCACTCTAGGATTTTTCTCATGGCTTTCTCGAATGCGCTTTAAAATGTTCCGTGAGTTTTCTAAACCCATTTAGCGCATTATATAAAATTAATCCTCATTAATTTTGAAATTCAAATTTCAAATATGAATTACAATACATTAATTACATCAATCAAATCTGATGTAACGTATTTAATTCACATTAAAAGCTGATTTGAAATTCGAATTTGGAATTGATTAAAATAAATGTATTAATTAAATCCATCTAATAGATCTAATCAAATCCATTTATTTAATCCAAATTAAAAGCCTTCGATTTAATTTATCTCTATAAATTAAATCCGAGAAATAATATCTATCTATTTAATTTAAATTTGAGATACCATATCTCAATTTAATATTAAACAGATATACGATATCTTTATTCGAAAATTAAATAAGATACAATATCTCAATTTGTTTTAGATATTTAATTTATCAAATAAATTAAATACAAAACAAATATTACATATATTAATATTATAATCTCTATTAATAATATTAACATATATTAATTTCGAATTTAATATATATATATATATATATATCCTAGGTTAAATTCAGTATTTATTAAATCTTAGACGTATCTAAGATTCAATGAATCTGGACACATTTGCTCGTCTTTGAGTTATTCTTGTGTGCGACCGCAGGGCCCATATGAGATTAGCAAGAACCAACACCGTGTCACCACAAATCGCAAGCGGCCTCTAGCAAGACATTGCGACTACCCAATTCACATGGGGATCGATGACACGATACAACCTATCGTACAACTATGTCACGTCCCTTTTGTCACGCGATAATTTGGTCAAGGATGAGGCATGGATGATGTCAACTTCCTTTTCTTGACCATTACTTTCTCGATTCTCGAGTAGTCTAACAAGTGAAATGGAAACTCCTTTCCATCGCAAAGATGGTCATACATTTCTTAGACACACTCATCGAGGGGCCCAGTATTATCTCTCTACAAATGTGAGGGACAAATTCCATCTTGACCATTCATATCCCTCCGCTTGAAAATCACTGATCCTGATCCTAGCCTTTATCATCACCTGGTCAAAGGTGACTTTTGACTAGGTCAAAGGTCAGTGACTCATCATGTAGGAATCCATGATGATCTCAGTCATAGGCGTTGTGACGCTGTTATACATGAGATAAGCTTATGACTTAATCCATGCAGCTTTCTCATAGTGGGTCGGTCCAAGACCTTGTACTCTTACAAGTGCCCATGACTTTGATTGTATCTCCATACCTCATCAAAGTCATATCTTTGGTCTTAATTCATCTTCGCTCCCGCGTAGATGACCGACTGAGAACATTTAGGATAATCTATAAGATGTATCCGGGATGCGCTTATCAATACGAACATGCAAACGAAAATGATAACTAAAGAGAATACTTTAAATAACTTAAATATCCAAAGTACAATGAATTGCCCCTAGGGCATAATTTCCAACAGACTCCCACTTGCACTAGGTGCAATCATTAATTACTCTAATTCCCATTGCCCTAACATAACGCTCATGTGTCGCTTGTGCAAGCGGCTTAGTAAGAGGATCTGCTACATTGTCTTCTCCTGGTACTTTGCATATGCTAGTATCACCTCTCTCATTGATTTCTCTGATGAGATGAAATCGCCTGAGTATGTGCTTGGTCCTTTGATGTGACGTAGGCTCCTTAGTCTGTGCAATAGCACCGTTATTGTCACAGAACAAAGTTATTGGATCTGAGATGGTAGGAACCACCCCTAGTTCAATGATGAACTTTCTGATCCAAACTGCTTCCTTAGCTGCATCTGATGCTGCTATATACTCAGCTTTCGTTGCAGAATCAGCTACAGTGCTCTGTTTAGAGCTCTTCCAGCTTACCGCACCACCATTCAATAGGAATACATATCCCGATCACGATCTTGAATCATCTTGGTCGGTTTGAAACTCGCATCTGGTAACCAATCACACAGCTCATCCTCTAAACTACCATATACCAAGAATAAGTCCTTAGTCCTTCTTAAGTACTTAAGGATATTCTTGACAAGAGTCCAATGATCCTCACCGGATCTTGTTGATATCTGCTGGTCATACTTAAGGCAAATGACACATCCGGTCGAGTACATAACATGGCATACATGATAGACCCAATGGCGGAGGCATATGGAATCTTACTCATGCGGTCTCTTTGATCTTGTGTACTAGGACACAGATCCTTACTGAGACGAATACCATGAGACATGGGCATGTTACCCCTTTTAGAATCCTGCATACTGAACCTATGCAGTATCTTGTCTATATATGTGCTCTGACTTAGGCCTATCAGCCTCTTGGATCTATCTCTATAGATCCTGATCCCTAGGATATAAGAGGCTTCGCCTAAATCTTTCATTGAGAAAGACTTTCCTAACCAAGACTTGACACTCTGCAAGGTAGGAATGTCATTCCCAATAAGTAGGATGTCATCAACGTAAAGCACTAGAAATACAACTGTGCTCCCACTAACTTTCTTGTAAACACAAGGTTCATCCATGTTTTGAATGAATCCAAAGTCTTTGACTACTTCATCAAAACGATGATTCCAGCTCCGAGATGCCTGCTTCAATCCATAAATGGATCTTTGAAGCTTACATACTTTCCCAAAGTCCTCTGGACGTACAAAACCCTCAGGTTGTGTCATGTACACATCCTCAAGCAGCTTTCCGTTAAGGAATGCTGTTTTGACGTCCATCTGCCATATCTCATAGTCATAATATGATGCAATGGCAAGAAGGATTCTGATTGATTTGGCCATTGCAACTGGGAAAGGTTTCATCATAGTCTACACCATGAGTTTGAGTGAACCCTTTTGCAACCAGATGTGCCTTGAAGACATTTACTTTGCCATCCATGTCGTTTTCTCTTTGAAAACCCACTTGCACCCAATGGTTTTTAAACCTTCGTGGATCGACTAAGGTCCATACCTTATTGTCGTACATGGATTGCATTTCAGACTTCATGGCATCAAGCCATTTTTCGGAGTCTGGCCCCATCACGACCTCTCGATAGGTAGTTGGCTTATTTTGTTCAATGATCAAAACATCACGACTTCCAGTAATCAGAAATCCATATCTCTGAGGCTGTAGCCGTGATCTATCGGACCTTCGTGGGCCTTGTGTTACTTGAACAGGCTCAACAACTTCTTGTTGTGAGTCTTCTCCGGTTTCCATCTGTTGTTCTACATTGTCCTGTGACTCTCGAACTTCTTCGAGGTTCACCTTACTCCCACTGGTTCTTTTAGAGATAAACTCTTTTTCCAAAAGATACCATTCCGAATAACAAACACTTTGTGATCGGTGGGATTGTAGACATAGTATCCTTTAGTTTCCTTAGGATACCCCACAAAAAGGTATTTTGAGGATCTGGATGATAATTTATCAGAGGCTTGTTGTTTAACATAAACCTCACATCCCCAAATCTTGAGAAAAGACAAACTGGGCTTCTTCCCAATCCATATCTCATAAGGTGTCTTTTCAACTGCCTTTGACGGAACACGATTTAGTGTGAACGTAGCTGTTTCTAGGGCATGGCCCCAAAAGGAAGGTGGAAGGTCTGTTTGACTCATCATAGATCGAACCATATCTAATAGAGTTTGATTCCTCCGTTCAGAAACACCGTTCCATTGAGGTGTTCCTGGAGGAGTAAGTTGTGAGATGATCCCACAACTCCTAAGATGGTCAATGAACTCTTGGCTCAAATATTCACCACCTCGATCGATCGAAGTGCCTTAATTGTTTTGCCAAGTTGGTTTTGCACTTCATTTTGGAATATTTTGAACATTTCAAAAGATTCGGACTTATGTTTCATTAGATAGATATACCCATATCTACTTTGAAATCGCCTATGAATGTAATGAAGTACAAATGACCTCCTCTCGCAGATGTATTCATTGGTCCACATACATCGGTATGTATGAGGCCCAATAAATCAGGTTGCCCTCTCACCGTGTCCAAAAAGGAGCCTTTGTCATCTTTCCCAATAAACAAGACTCACATGTATCAAATGATTCAAAATCAAATGAATTCAGAAATCCATCTTGATGGAGTTTCGAAATGCGTTTCTCATTTATATGGCCTAGACGACAATGCCATAGGTAGGTCGGATTCAAATCATTTGACTTGAACCTTTTAGTAGTTATGTCATAGATTCGTCCATTATTAGGATGTTCTAAATTTAGTACATAATGACCAGCATGCAAATCTCCATGAGCATAAAAAACATCATTATGATAAATCGAACATTTACGGTTCCCAGTAATGGAAGTATAACCTTCCTTATCCAAATAAGAAAGCGAAATAATGTTACTACTCAAAGCGGAACATAAAAGCAATTGTTCAACAATAACAAAAGCCCACCGGCGAACAAGTTCATAAGTGCCTACGCTAAAGCAGCAACTCTTGCTCGATTTCCAACTCGTAGGTCAACTTCGCCCTTCTTCAATCTTCTACTTTCCTTGAGACCCCGCACATTTGTACAAATGTGAGATCCACATGCGATCAAATACCCATGTAGAGGAAGTAGAAAATGGATATCTATGACATAGATACCGGCGATAGCGCGCTATCCTTCTTGTTCTTTTTCACACCTTCTTGATAGAGTTTGCAATTCCTCTTCCAATGACCCGGTTCATTGCGAAATAGCGACCCCATCCTTCGGAGGCTTTGCCTTCTTGGCTTCGAGCTTAGATTCGGGCTTGGCCGGCTCATTGGTCTTACCAGCTGAGCGTTTGCCCCATCTTTTGCCCTTGCCTTTCTTTTTCATACCCTTTCCTTTCTGAACCATCAAAACAGTGCTGGGCTTTTTCTTAATGCTTTGCTCAGCTGTTTTGAGCATCCCATGCAGTTCAGAAATTGATTTCTCCATGTTATTCATATTATAGTTCATGACAACCGGGTCATAACCGTCCGGAGTGAGTTCAAGATCATATCTCGTAGCTAACTCCGGACTTATGGGAAATCTCAAATTTCTCAAGGTGATCAAGATAGCCTTTCATCTTCAAAACATGAGTGCTAACCGATGCACCTTCACCATCTTGCAAGAGTGTAAGGCCTTAGCGGTCTCATACCTCTCTTGCCTTGCTTGTTGCCGGAACATTTCCTTGAGATGAGAAATCATCTCAAAAGCCTCCATATGTTCCAGATCTCTTTGGAGTTCTGGAACCATGGTGGCAAGCATCAAGCATGCTGCATCCACAAAGTCATTAGTATGCTTCATGTAAGCATCTTTCTGAGCTCTTGGAGCATTAGCTGTAGGCTCCTCAGGAATGGGTTGATCAAGGACATAAGTCTTTCTTTCCCCGCTTGAGAACAATTCTCAAGTTTCTAAACCACAAGAAAGTTTGTCCCATTCAGTTTTTCCTTCTCAAGGATTAATCGCAGGGTGTTGTAGCGGTGTTGGTGTTCGACATGATTCTACAATTAAAATTATGCAAAGTCGGTTAATGTTCTCCCACCGAATTAACAACCCTCATTCTAATTAGTGGGCTAAGATCCATATTTGGCTTGATCTTAAGTCCGCTTTGGCGGACGCTTAAAACCAAGTTATTTAGGTAGGCAACTACTTTGCCAATTACATCACATGTAACTCTTAGATCTTTATGGGATTTGATCATCATATGACCTAGCATGTTTAATCCCATCCAATGCCTTGAGATCCAAAACCGTTTTGATAATCTCAATTAAGTCAAGACAACAATGAATATAGAGTATCACCATTACTCTCTCTTGCCTCACCAAGATAACTCAAATGCATCCACTTTGGTGGAACATACAAATGGGTGATCTAGGTTTTGACAAGTATTCATTTATTGACGGCATTGTGACTTAAGATTGTATTTAGAGGGTATTTATTGATATTAACTAATTAATCTTATTAATTTTACCTATATGAATGCAATCCTTATTGTATATCATATAATGTCTAATTTAATTATGATATGATCACATCAAACATAATTAAGAAAAACTCGTGACACAACATGGCTCATCTAACCTAGAGTCCTCTCAAGCCACGAGGGGACTAATCTAAATAATAAAAGAAAATACATATAGAGAAACCTCTTTAACATTCGAGGGGAGTGAGATGAGAAGAGAATGTACATCAAGATCATTTAGAGAGAGGCATGGCACGTGCCATATTTAAATTACAACACTTGTAAAATCTCTAGAGCCATGTTGTTCACCATACCCAAACAACACTTTGAAAGGTAAATTATAATGTATATTAATTCATGATAAAATTCTCTAATTTTATATTATATTATATAATACATATATAATATGCCATGATTTAATTAATCGCGCTACGAACAATCAGGCGGTCCCTACGGCGGTCCCGCATCATATTTCTTTAGAAAATTTCTTTCGTAAAAAATAATTTTAAGCCCAAAAAGGCGTCGACTAAACCCGATTTCGCGTCGATGAAGAAGTGTTAGTTCTCAAAGTGTTTTGATGATGATTGGAACAATTGTAAAGTCATCAAAGCCAAATTGTTCAGTTTTCTCTTGCAAAAATCGAATTCTTTATCGTCGGGAAAACTCGAGTTTTGGGTCAAAACTCGAGTTTTGGCTTGTCGAGGAAAATATGATCAAAGACAAAAACCGCGCTTTGGCAAAAACCGCGCTTTGAGTTTTCATGTGAACATATGAAAAATCGAGTTTTGGAAGCAAAACTCGAGTTTTGGTTTGGCCGAAAGCCTCGAAATTTCCAAGTTTCAAAACCCCCGCTTTTCATGATGCACTACCAGCTTTGAACTATTCGAAGCATCTATCATATTTTGTGAAATAGTTCAAAACTCGAAGTTTTGATGTCAAAACTCGAAGTTTTGATATGTTGCTCATGCACATGATTTTCAACATATGAAAACCGCCAGCTTTTGGGTCAAAACCTCCAGCTTTTCTTTTTACACAGTTTTCATTGAGTTTTCATTGAACATATGAAAACTCGAGTTTTGGGATCAAAACTCGAGTTTTGGGCAACCCGAGCATCGAAGTTTTTCACAAATGCAAAACTCAGCTTTGGTTGAAAACCGCGCTTTGATATGTTCACATGTTTTCTGAGTTTTCAAGCTTTAAGTGAAAACTCGAGTTTTGGGCAACCCGAGAGCATCAAGTATTTTCACAACTTGAAAACCTCCAAGTTTTGATGAAAACCGCCGCTTTTGATGTTTTGGACTAAATTCACATTTTATATACAAAAGTCCAAAACTCGAGTTTTGAGTTAAAACTCGAGTTTTGAGTTTTTATCGAAAACATGGTCTGAAGCTCAAAATCGCGATATTCCTCTCTGGAAGAGGAAAACTCGAGTTTCAGTTTGGAAATCGCCAGTTTTGGTCACACACAGTTCAAAACTCCAGTTTTGATTATCAAAACTCAAGTTTTGTAGCATCAGACAATAAAATGCATTTCAGTCTTTCAAATTGCATATTTTGATTTTTACTTCAAGACTAAGCTACGAATTGATCTTAAATGTTTTATATACTTCTTATCATTATAACTAACCAAATTTTAACAAGTTTGTTTATAAGTTTTTCGAGGATTTGAATCAAATGATATTTGAATTATTTTGACATTATCCTCAAAGACAAAAAGCAATGGAAGACAGCTGGAAGTGTTGGACAGATTTCTCACCAAACACAAGCAGCAAAGTCTTCACCAACTAAAGCCAAGTCTCAGCCTTATGAGACAAATTGCAGGAGCCAAAATTCAAATGTATTATTCTGAAAATACTCCTAACTGAAGAACTCATTCAGCAAGACACCATAACAGCTAGTTTGAGCTTGGAACAACTCCAACAACTATATTTTCGAAATGGATTCTAGCTCCAACGGATTTGTAACGTTCACATACTTCAAATGGATATAAATACTTGAAGATTTGAAGTCCGGAGAGTTATAAATTTAGTGTGTCTTGCTCTTCTTCCTTCATACTCTCATTTACTCTGTTTCAGCTACCATAAACAGAGAACTTCGAAAAGAATTTTTAAAATCCCCAATTCACCCCCCTCTTGGTGATTTAGCTTCACTTTCATTTGGTATCAGAGCAAGGTCTTCTCTAAAGAGCTTAACATCTCGAGAAGGATCACTATGGAAGGTATTTTACCAGATGGAGCCTCTATCAACCGACCACCAGGATTTAATGGAGAGCATTATTCCTTCTGGAAAGCCAAATTCAAAGTCTTTGTTCTAGCTACTGAATATGGCTTATGGAGAGTATTTGAAAGAGGTAACTATCTTCCAACTGTCTTGGAAGATGGTCTCAGGACTCCAAAACCTGAAGAAGACTATGATGAGAATGATAGAAGAAACATCACTCTCAATAGTAAAGCTGTACTTATGCTGCAAAGTGCCTTGAGCCAACAAGAATATTTTCGTGTTTGCACTCTATGTTCAGCTAAAGCCATGTGGGATGCTCTGAGATAGCTCATGAAGGAACAACTTGGAGTCAAGCAAAATAGAGTTAACACTCTTATGACAGAATATGATCTTCTTCACATGAAATCAGGTGAAACCATTAGTGATTTTCAATTAAGATTTACTCATTTGATTAATCAGCTTGCTGCTTTGGGAAAAGAATATGAGCAACTTGTCCAAGTGAGGAAAATCTTAAATGTCCTCAACAAAGAATGGGAAGCCAAGGTTACTGCCATTGAAGAAGCTCGTGGAGAATCTATGACATTTGTGGCTGCCCTCTTTGGTAGCCTTTCTGAATATGAAGCTAAGCTTAAATTCAAGAAAGGACTAGAAGAAGTTCATGGGAAGAGCAAAGGTATAGCTCTTAAAACTCCAAAGAGGTAAAATCGGATGATGAAGAAGATGAGGATGAAGATGCGAGAGATAGGCTTGATGGTTCAAAAATTCAAGAAATTCTTCAAGAAGGATCAAGCCTACGTAAAGTTTCACAAGAGTAGCTCGAAAGCGAAAACAAAGAAACCCATCATATGCTACGAATGTGGACAGCCTGGTCACATCAAATCTGATTGCCCACAACTGAAGAACAAGGAAAAGAAATCCAATAAGTTCAAAAGAAGAGCTTATATTACAGGTATTTGGGGTGATAGCTCATCCGATGAAGATGAAGTTGAAGAAGAAGATAGAGCTAACATTTGTCTTGTAGCTCAGGAAGAAAAATCTGATAGTAAAGAGGTAAATATTTCTGATCCACCTTATGATGAATTATCTTCAGAATACAATTTACTTTTCATTGAATTTCGAAAAATTGCAAAAGAACTTCTGTTTGCAAAGAAGAAAATTAAATTACTAGAGGAACAAGTACAATCTACTTCTTCTCCTGTTTTAGTTTACGAAAATATATCTCGAAAAGAATTATGAAAAGAATTCGAAGTAATTTGTGATAATATCTTTGTGTTTTAGAGAAAAGGAATTCATTTCTTACAAAAACTCTTGAGAAATTCACTAAGGGTAGTGAAATGCTCAATGTTATCTTAAAACAACAAAGATTCACAAATGATAAGTCGAATAGGCTATAGACCTGATTTTGATAAACAAAAAGGAAAGAAGAAAATTGGACGAAATCATATATGAGCTATTTTCGAAAATCAGTCCATTCTTCTAATCCTTTTGCTCACTGCAATTATTGCAATCGTAAAGGTCATGCTACTTCCTCATGTTTTCATAAAAAGGAAGGTAAGAGTAAACCTAGGTAATTATCAATGGGTGCCAAAAGGATCCTATAAGGTTCCTAAGACACAAACTAACCCAAGAGGACCCAAGAAAAAGTGGGTACCTAAGACTTGATGTCTTATATCTTGCGGTATGTCTTAGAGCATCAAAATCCAACAAATGGTTCATTGACAAGTGGATGCTCAAGACACATGACGGGGATCAATCTAAGTTTACTACAATCAAACCTAAGGAAGGAGGCAAGGTAACATTTGGAGGAAATCAATCCTAAGAAGATTGCTTTGGAATTGGAGAAGTTGGAAACAACGAAGGACCAAAGATTAAAGATGTTTACCTTGTGGAAGGTTTATGCCATAATCTCCTTAGTGTAAGTCAAAGCACAAACAAAGGTAACCTAGTTATCTTTAATTCAGAAGAATGTTTGATTGTTAGTAAAGATATTCTTCCTCTAGAAAACATTAATCCCAAAGCTTTATTTAGAGCTCCTAGAGAGGGAAATTGTTATACTCTTAATCTTTCCAGTAATGATTCAGCTTCTGAAAAATGTTTTATAAGTAATTCTGATGAAAGTTGGCTATGACACAAGCGATTAGCTCATGTCAATATGATTCAACTTGACAGATTACTTAAAAAGGATTTGGTGATTGGTATTCCTAAACTTCGTTTTAAAAATGACATAATTTGTGAAGCTTGTCAAAAAGGAAAACAGACCAAATCATCTTTTAAACCCAAAAATGAAATTTCTACTAGTAGACCACTTCAATTACTTCATATGGATTTAATTGGACCTGCCGGAGTTAAGAGTCTTGGAGGCAATCTATATACTCTTGTTATAGTTGATGATTATTCTAGATTCACATGGACCATATTTTTATCTTCTAAAGATGAAACATTTGATCAATTTGTTGCCTTTACTAAGAAGGTCCAGAACGAGAAAGGTTTTTCTATTTCAGGAATTAGAACTGATCATGGAGGAGAATTCGATAATCATGCTTTTGCTGAATTCTGTGAAAGCATGGGAATTGATCACAATTTCTCAGCTCCAAGGACTCCTCAACAAAACGGAGTTGTTGAAAGAAAGAACAGAGTCCTCACTGAGATGGCAAGAGCAATGCTAAATGAAAATAACACTTCTCAAGTGTTCTGGGCTGATGCAATGAGTACAGCTTGTTACATCTCTAATCGGACATATCTCCGGAAGAAGCTAGACAAAACTCCCTATGAACTATATAAGGCAAGAAAGCCAAACTTGGCTCATCTACATGTGTTTGGATGTAAGTGTTTCATCCATAACAATGGTAAGGATAACCTGGGTAAGTTTGATGCCAAGGCAGATGAAGGTATTTTTCTAGGTTATTCAAATAGAAGTAAAGCGTATAGAGTATTTAACATTCGAACACGTAATGTAGAAGAATCTGTGCATGTTGTATTCTGTGATTCTCATTCTAACAAACCTTTGGATGATGATGAGGAAGTAATTTCGAAAAATCAATTCTACTCAAAAACTACTCCTGACTCTATTGAAAATTCAGAAGATGTTTTCGAAACTAATCCTCAAAATAATTTTGAAAATCCTGATCAGTCTCAGCCTAGAGCTTGGAAATACATTAGGAATCATCCTCTAGACCAAGTGATAGGTGATGTCAATCAAGGAGTAAGAACCAGAAAAAGTACTTTGAATGAGGTAACATTTTCTCGCATTCATATCACATATTGAACCCTCAAAAATTGATGAAGCCCTTTTCGGACAATGATTGGGTGATAGCAATGCAAGAGGAATTACATCAATTTGATAAAATCAAGTTTGGGATTTGGTACCTAGGCCTAAAGAACATCCAGTCATTGGCACTAAATGGGTATTCAAAAACAAACGAGATGAATCTGCAATCATTGTCCGTAACAAGGCAAGATTGGTTGCTAAAGGCTATAATCAAGAAGAAGGAATTGATTATGAAGAAACTTATGCTCCAGTAGCAAGATTGGAAGCTATAAGAGTTCTTTTAGCCTATGCATGTGTTAAAGAAATCAAGCTTTATCAAATGGATGTAAAAAGTGCATTTTTGAATGGTTTTATACAGGAGGAAGTTTATGTTGAACAACCTCCAGGATTTCTAAATGAACATCATCCAGATCATGTTTATCGTCTCAAGAAAGCATTGTATGGTCTTAAGCAAGCTCCTAGAGCTTGGTATGAGCGATTAAGCAAATTTCTTCTTGATCAAGGTTTTGTTAGAGGAAAAGCAGATACAACACTCTTTATAAAAACCAATAAACTCAATGAAATTTTAATTGTACAAATATATGTTGATGATATTATATTTGGTGCTTCTAATGATGGTTTGTGTGAAGAGTTTGCAAAGAATATGCAGGGAGAATTTGAGATGTCTATGATGGGAGAACTCAACTACTTCCTTGGTTTGCAAATCAAGCAGAAGAGAGATGGAACCTTCATATCTCAGACCAAATATCTCAATGATTTGCTGAAGAAGTTTGGGATGGATCAATGCAATGGTGCAGACACTCCTATGAGTACAACTACTTCATTGGATGCAGATGAAAAGGGCAAGGATTTCAATATTACAAAATATAGAGGAATGATTGGATCATTACTCTATCTAACAAAAAGTCGCCCGACATCCAATTCGGTGTTGGAATGTGTGCAAGGTTCCAATCTGCTCCAAAGGAGACACATGCTTGAGCATGTAAAAAGAATTTTCGATACCTTGCCGACACAAAGACTCTTGGATTGTGGTTTCCCAAAGGTCAACCTGAACATTTGGTGGCATATTCAGATTCAGATCATCTTGGATACAAAACAGATAGGAAGAGTACAAGTGGACAATGTGAATTCTTTGGAGGTTCACTTGTGTCATGGTTCAGCAAAAAGCAAACCAGTGTGGCTGTGTCATCTACTGAAGCAGAATATGTAGCAGCTTCAAGTTGTTGTGCTCAAGTACTATGGCTCAAGCAACAACTTTCTGACTTGGGAATCAATTTGAAGGAGATCCCAATCTTGTGTGATAATACAAGCACAATAAGCTTGGCCAAAAATCCAAGACAACATACTAGGACCAAGCATATTGATGTGAGGCATCACTTCATAAGGGATCATGTTCAGAAGAAAGATGTCAAGGTTATGTTCATTCCAACTCATCTTCAGCTGGCTGACATCTTTACAAAACCATTGGCCAAAGAACAATTTAATTTCATAAGAAGAGAATTGGGAATGGTAAATCCCAATGAATTGTAAGTATTTCTTACTCAACTTAATGTTAGTTATGTTTTGATGATTGTTAGTTACTAACTTAAGCATCGGAGCATCTAGTTATGTCTTTTGCGGGATGCTTAATAATCGAGTTTTTTTGTAAAAGGTGAAAACTCGAGTTTTGGTTCAAAACTCGAGTTTTGGTTGTGCAATGTCGAGGACAGAAACAAAGCTGAGATTTCTGAAAAGATGAAAACTCGAGTTTTGAATCAAAAACTCGAGTTTTGGAGTTTCAATGTCGGGGTCAGAGAATGAGCATAAAACTTTTCAAACAGATGAAAACTCGAGTTTTGAAATGAAAACTCGAGTTCTTCACTCAGAAGGTCAAAGGTTCTCAGTACACCATTGACGTCCGGTTAGTAACCAAAGAGTCATCAAAACTCGAGTTTTGAAGTGAAAACTCGAGTTTTGGAATGTTTATATATATATGTTTGCTCGTGTTCTTCAAAACCGTTCTCATAACTGCCGGTTTTGCCTTAAACGCTCGGTCTTCCTTCTCTGATTCTCTCAAACTCTGACCAAAACCCACGTTAGAAACTCAAAAATGTCTGCAAAATCAATTCCTCCTACACAATCCGACACTAATCCACATCCGAAAGGTCTCATTCTCAATCATCTCCTCCTCCATCGGCCTCCCAACGTCCACCAAGAACAAAATCGATTCCGAGTAAGCTACGTGATGGAATTGATCGATCAATTCAAGGTATTAGGGGGAAATTCCGACACAACCTCAAAGGCAACTTCGCAACTCCATCCAAGTCTAAAGGAGTATCTTTTCAAGACCCAAAGTGGTTACTCCTTCAAAGAAACGAAAGGAAAACTCGGCTGAAACGAACCGAACCGGTCACGGGGAAAGAAGAAACCAAGGACTAAAAGGCCTCAAATTATGAGCCCGAAAAGGTTTCTAAGAAGAAGAAGAAAGCCTCGCTTCGCACACTAGAGGAAACTACAAGAGGTGAATCCTCTAGACACTCGAAGCTTCAAATCATCCCGAGCGGAGACTCCTTCAGTCATGGCCAATGCTATAGTCGACATTTATCGTAATCCCTCTCCTCCTAAAGATTTTATTGTTACCACTGATGGTTTGACTCCTAATCAGAATGCTAAATTCAAAGAAACTTATGCTAAGAGGGAATTTTGTGCTGTGGTGGCCATAGATTTCGAACAATTGCAGAGAGAATGCAATTTAGATTTACGACCCTGGGTGAACTTTTATGAAAATTTTGTTTCTATATCTGCTCCATACTCTCCAAATCTTGTACGTTTGTTCTATTTTCATATGGAGTATGATAATATCCTGGATTCAAATGGTGATCTAGTTGAAGAAAGGGTAACTACTTCTGTTAGAGGTACTAGGATCACTCTATCTGCCTCAATCCTAAACTCTATTCTGAAATTGGATCAGTATCCTATTCATAATACCAAATATAGCAATAGAGAGATATGGTCTGTACTTAGGCCAAATGAACCATTTCCTGAAGATCAGTCTGAATTATTATCTTTCAGACCAAGCTCTATGTCTGCTAAAAAAAGAGTCTTGTGGTACATTTTCTCTAGGAACTTCGTTCAGAAGGGTGGCAACTTCACCCATTTTGCTCAAAAAGATTATCCTTTGTTCACCACTTTTGTCAAGAAAACCCCTTTCAATCTTGGTCATCACATTTTTCAGGAAATGATCAAGTTCAAGTTTCCTACCAGAAAACTCTCCCACATGCCATTTCCTTCACCGATATCTCGTGATTCTCTTTTATTTCAAGATATGGTATGTTGGCTCACCGAAACCTTGAAATATCCTCCTTTCTTTGGTAAAACCCAACTGAATCGATGAATTTAACATTTGAGGGAGAAGGTTCAGGGAAATCTAGAGCTCCTACAAAATCCCAGTCAAGAGCTTCTCAAGCTCGTGCTCAATCAAGGGGGATTGATACTGCTCAGAACGAGGAAGCACAATCTGCTCCACCTCCTCCTTCCACATTGCCTTCAGATTTTGACACACGTGTGAAGGACATCATTAATTCAACTGTTGCAGCAATGACAATGAGGATAGAGTTTGAAATTGGGAAATTAAGGGCTGATCATGCTAAGGGAACCAATAGTTTGGTAGAAGTTCAGGATGCAATGAAGGAAGATTTGGTTGGAATCAGTGGACAGAATGATAAGCTGACAGAGTTAGTTGAAGATCATGATCTCAGGCTTACTACTCTGAGTATATCCAACTCTAGTCTGCATGACAAAATGGATAAGTTGTTGAAGCATTTCAACATTGAATCCTCTTCAACTTTTGGAACGACCTCTGATCCTAAGACTTCTGGATCATCCTCTCCAAGTCCTCAAAATAAAGTGCCTTCACCTCATCCAGTTACTCCTGCAGTCACTTCTCCAGCCACTCAAACCACTCCTATCTCAGATACTCTAGCCATTGTTCTTTATAACCCTCAGTCACATCCAGCTACTCCTCTTGTTGATCCTCTTTTTGAAGATGACAAAGGGGGAGAAGATCAGAGCTAGAAGATCGAGCTAGAGCAGAATTTGAGTAGCAGAATGAATTTTAAAAAAAAAATCTGACAATGAGTAGTGTCTTTTGAATGATTAGTATCTTTTGGTGTTTAGCTATGTTGCTGACAATGTTTAAAGTGTTTGTGTTTGTATGTTTAAAGTGTTTGTGTTTGTATTTCAGTATTGAATTTTCTGCACTTAACTTAATGAAATTGTCCAAGTTAATTTATGCTTCTGCTGTATATTTCATTTTTTTTTATGATTAGAAAATGTACAAAAAGCAATTTCATTTTAACTTGAAGATTTCAAAACATTTCATCTGTCCATCATATGTCAAAACTTTGGAATTTCAAATGATCAAGGATTTCTAATGCTCAATCATTTTTCAAAATCCAAATTTCCTCAAATTCTTGAAAGATTGGTTTACAAGTGTTGTCATCATCAAAAAGGGGGAGAATGTTAGTTCTCAAAGTGTTTTGATGATGATTGGAACAATTGTAAAGTCATGAAAGCCAAATTGTTCAGTTTTCTCTTGCAAAAACGAATTCTTTCTCAAGTCAAGGGAAAACTCGAGTTTTGGGTCAAAACTCGAGTTTTGGCTTGTCTCGAGGAAAATATGATCAAAGCAAAACTCGCGGTTTTAGGCAAAACTTGATTTTGAGTTTTCATGTGAACATATGAAAAATCGAGTTTTGGAAGCAAAACTCGAGTTTTGGTTTGGCCGAGAGCCTTTGAGTTTCCAAGTTTCAAAACCCCGCCATGATGCACCGCGTTTTGAACTATTCAAAGAATTTCTCATATTTTGTGAAATAGTTCAAAACTCGAGTTTTGATGTCAAAACTCGAGTTTTGATATGTTGCTCATGCACATGATTTTCAACATATGAAAACCGCCAGTTTTTGAGTCAAAACTTCCAGTTTTCGTTTTACACAGGTTTTCATTAAGTTTTCATTGAACATATGAAAACTCGAGTTTTGGAAGTAAAACTCGAGTTTTGGTCGCGCAAAACATCGAGTTTTCACAAGTCAACACCGCCGCTTTGGTTGAAAACCGCATTTGATATGTTTTTTTCATTTTCATGTTTTTAAGTGAAAACTCGAGTTTTGGGAGAAAACTCGAGTTTTGGTCCGGCCGAAGCATTCAAGTTTTTCACAATTGAAAACCTCCAGTTTTGGATTAAAACCTCCGATTTGATGTTTTGGACTAAATTCACATTTTATATACAAAAGTCCAAAACTCGAGTTTTGAGTTTTCGAGTTTTGAGGCAAAACATGGTCGAAGCTCAAAATTTTTCCTCTCTCGAAGAGGAAAACTCGAGTTTTTAAGTTTTTGAAACCGCCGGTTTGAGTTCCACACATAGTTCAAAACTCCAGTTTTGATTGCAAAACTCGAGTTTTGGTAATCGACAAAAAAATGCATTTTTACTTCAAATTGCATATTTTGATTTATACTTCAAGACTAAGTTACAAATTGATCTTAAATGTTTTATATACTTCTTATCATTATAACTAACCAGATTTAACAAGTTTGTTCATGAGATTTCAGAGGATTTGAATCAAATGATATTTGAATTATTTTGACATTATCCTCAAAGACAAAAACCAATGGAAGACAGCTGGAAGTGTTGGGCAGATTTCTCACCAAACACAAGCAACAAAGTCTTCACCAACTAAAGCCAAGTCTCACCTTATGAGACAAATTCCGTGAGCCAAAATTCAAATGTATTATTTTGAAAATACTCCTAACCAAGAACTCATTTAGCAAGACACCACAACAGCTAGTTTGAGCTTGGAACAACTCCAACAACTATATTTTAAATGGATTCTAGCTCCAACGGATTTGTAACCTTCACATACTTCAAATGGATATAAATACTTGAAGATTTGAAGTCCGGAAGAGAGAAGCAAGTTACAAAAACGCATACAAAGCTTTGAGTCTTTTTCTCGCTTACATATTTGAGTTGTATCTTTGATACATTATACTTCAAATCATTCTTCGATGATTATCATTATCTACTCTTTGAAGAGAGTTCGTTTTCTCAAGTAAATCATTCTTCGTAAGAATCTCAAAGTAGAGGACTTTGAGGTTGGGTTATTGATTACAACTTGTAAGGGGGAGTGTGTCCTAGGTTGAGGAACATCCTTTGTTTACATAGTGTGTAATCAATTGAGTTAGTGAAAATCCCAGTGAGCGAGTGACTTAAACCGCTTAGGATCCATGGACGTAGGTCAAGAGATTAGACCGAACCGAGTATAAATTTTGTGTGTCTTGCTCTTCTTCCTTCATACTCTCATTTACTACTCCTGTTTCAGCTACCATAAACAGAGAAACTTTGAAAAAATGAATTTTTAAAATCCCCAATTCACCCCCAAATCTCTTGGTGATTTAGCTTCACTTTCAATATTACATATATTAATATTATAATCTCTATTAATAATATTAACATATATTAATTTTGAATTTAATATATATATATATACACATATATACATATATATATATATCCTAGATTAAATTCAATATTCATTAAATCTTAGACGTATCTAAGATTCAATGAATCTGGACACATTTGCTTGTGCTGAGTTATTCTTGTGTGCGACCCTGTAGGCCCATATGAGATTGGCAATGAGCCAACACTGTGTCAGCTCACAAATCGCAAGCGGCCTCTAGCAAGACATTGCGACTACCCAATTCACATGGGGATCGATGACACGATACAACCTATCGTACAACTATGTCACGTCCCTTTTGTCACGCGATAATTTGGTCAAGGATGAGGCATGGATGATGTCAACTTCCTTTTCTTGACCATTACTTTCTCGATTCTCGAGTAGTCTAACAAGTGAAATGGAAACTCCTTTCCATCGCAGTATGGCCATACATTTCTTAGACACACTCATCGAGGGGCCCAGTATTATCTCTCTACAAATGTGAGGGAGAAATTCCATCTTGACCATTCATATCCCTCCGCTTGAAAATCACTGATCCCGATCCTAGCCTTTATCATCACCCGGTCAAAGGTGACTTTTGACTAGGTCAAAGGTCAGTGACTCATCATGTAGGAATCCATGATGATCTCAAGTCATAGGGTGTTGTGACGCGGTTATACATGAGATGAGCTTATGACTTAATCCATGCAGCTTTCTCATAGTGGGTCGGTCCAGCACCTTGTACTCTTACAAGTGCCCATGACTTTGATTGTATCTCCATACCTCATCAAAGTCATACGGTCTTAATTCATCTTCGCTCCGCGTAGATGACCGACGAGGACATTTAGGATAATCTATAAGATGTATCCGGGGATGCGATTATCAATACAAACATGCAAACGAAAATGATAACTAAAGAGAATACTTTAAATAACTTAAATATCCAAAGTACAATGAATTGCCCCTAGGGCATAATTTCCAACAATATTTAAATTTTTCCTTATTTTTTTGGACCGTAGAAAATATAAGTCGGGCTGTACGAGATTTCTCTAATAATGAATTGATATTTCAATTTTTTTAATAACATTTTTAAGACCGGTGGGTTTTTTTGCCGGTCTGAATAATATATTTAAGACCTATGAAAAAATGATCCGGTCCAAGAAGTTCTTTATATTTACAAAATTGCCACCGGTCATACCTTTAAGACCGTGGTGTCGATAGTCCCGGTCTAAATGAGGCGGTCTTAAAACGTTTTTTTGCACTAGTGACACAACTAACATTTTCTCCACACATTTTTTGTAGGGATGACGACAAAGATTCATTTAAAAAATTATTCTTATGATAACATATTTAATTTGTATAATTCTCTATTTTTTAACAAAAAAAACCAACAGTTTATAGCGGTTTTATAACCGCCAAAACTAAACCCAACTGCTATAAACACCGTCGCATCAAGCTACAAACGAAACCGCTACAATGAATGTCATCTCAACTTCTACAAGTGTTACGTAGATATCCCTATAAATACCCCAACAACACCTAATTTTATCAACTTCATTATCTCTTCCGACCTACATTTTTTCTCATTTTCTCTTCTCTGTCAACATTTTTTGAAGATGATAAGTGTTGATCAAGTAGATCAAGTATGATGAACATTTGTTAAAAATCTTTCTTTCTTTTTTTGTTTCTTCTAACTCTCTGATATTGATTATTTTTTTATTCACAATTTTAAGCATCTTGTTCAATATTCCTTCAATTTTCATATACATTAATTTCATAATCAAATATTATTTAATTTAGAGGACAATATAATTAAGTTTATATTATCTACACATTCTCATTATCATACACCTATATAATAAAATATAATCTAATATCATATACAGTATCAATTACTTTTAACATTAATTTTTATCATTAATATTTAAATTATTAGTTAATTAATAAAATAATCCAAAATGAACCATTCATTTTTTAAAAAAAATGTTTTTCGTTTGTAGCGATTTTCTTATTGCTACGACTTACGACATATAAATTTCATTGAACATTGCGCGGTTTTACAACCGCGACAAAATTGGATGAAATTTAAATAAAAGGCGCAAAATATTTTTCTCAAAATTGGAGGGAAAAGTTTCTAGCGGTTGTCAAACCACTACATACTAAATTCAAACTTTTAGCGTCCTTTTTGAGATTGCATCTAATTCTGTAACGGTTAAGGAACCGGTGCCAAATGTTGACGCCAATTTTAGAAATTTCATTGATGTATGTAGTAGCGGTTAACTAACCGCTACAAATGTGGATTCTTTCATATTGTAGCAGTTAGTAACTCACTATAAATTCTTAACACACGACGTCATCCCAATCGAGGCGGACCCAAAAATAACGAAGTGGGGCACAACTTTTGTAAGGAAAGTTTTAAATACATTAAAAAACAAAAGAATATAAACAAGAAAAAAAAAATATATCAAAAAAATATTTATGAAATCAAATGAATACGATGATGTAATAAGAGAGGAAATTATTTTACAAATCTGTCATTTTGAAAAGCAAGACTAAATACTATTAGAAATGTAGCTACATAAATTACAATGAAGGGTGGGAACTCAATAAGTTTAAGTACATATATTTTTATAAAAAAAGTATATTACAATAAAAATAATTACAATGTCATCCTTCTAGGCCTTATTTTTGGAATTCCATCATAATTGTCTTATTATCAATGCTATCAAATACATATTTTTCAATATAAGGCACTAAACAATCATTCGACTATTCATCCCCCATCCGATTACGAAGTGCAATCTTGATGTATTAAAAGAGGGCACTTAATTTAAGGGTGGACAATCATTCAAACATGTATTAATTCAAGGAAAGTAGACAAATAATGCTAATGCTAATGAAAATTTGAAACCATTATATTTAAGTTATTAATTCAAACTCCTTTAACTTGATTTTTTTATAATAAAAAATCCCAAATTTTTGGGGGGCACTTGCCCCCCCAACTATGCACGTAGGTCTGCCAATGATCCCAATCTCATCTCATAGCGTTTATGGTAAACCATTTCAATTACAATAGTGGTTAAGTTACATATAGTAGTGTTGTTTTAAAATTGCTACAAAGTTGCTTGCAATGGTGTGTTTTGCAGTGATTTTTCTAACTGCTACTAATGTCGTTTTGTAGTGGTTAAAACCGCAATAAATACACCGTTTTAACAGCTACAAATGGTCTTTTTTTTTTTTGTAGTGTGGGTTAATCATGGGGATGTTATAAGCACCCAATATTCAGGAACACCTACTCTCAAAGGAGACTTTGTCAGTGCCTTTCATTAATTTGTAGTAGCTTCCCCCCCCCAAAACAAAAAAAGCATTTAAAAAAAAAAAAACAATGTTCCTTATGCGAAAAGTTGTAATTCCAAGGTATTGTTTCTTCTATTGAACTGACAATAGCATTACCTTATGGTTATGTTATGATCTGAGGAGTCCATAAGTTATATTCTTACTTCAATTATATAGTTACAAATGCTTGTCCTGAAGGAAAAGAAAGAGAATTCATTATTTGAAATAGAAGAACATTGATTATAAAATTCCTAGATAGAGAGCAATGCACCACCACACCTAGATCATGTTATCAAGTTTTATTCAAGTTAATGTTTGATAAGAATGGGTCACTAAGCCAACAGCCTTAGACAATTGTAATAATCTCTTAACATCCCATGATCAAAGGATCGGCAAGTAATAAGTTCAACGATAAGATCGAAAAGAATATTAAGCTAGTCAATTTGTCTAGAAAAATTCAAATGCCCCTCCCTAAACCAAGCATTTCATTACATTTAATAAGGATCCTCAGGTAGGAAATAACTCAATTCATTTTTTTTTCTTGAGCTGTTGTAGATCCCCTTTTGACACGACCATGCATAAGGGTGATGCGCACTTAAGCATCGATTGTTCGATTACTCAAACGAGGCACCTCAAGAGGCTTTTAGCCCAAGTCATAAGCCTCGACTTTACCGTTTGATGTGAGTTGTGTTTCTAATTCTTTTTCCTTTTTTTTCACTTGATTCATTTCCCTAAACAAAATTTTTACTTAGCCAGCAAAGGTCATCATCTCATTTCCTAAAGAAATCATGTAGCAAAATATTCATAAACTAACAATCTATTGATCTTATTACAGACTACTCCCTATTCTCATTGTTCATCTCAAGATTGATACAAATATTCAAGTCTTAGAGGCTTAGTTGAAACATTCTTTTATATTTTAATTTTTAACTTGGTAAAATTTTCTAAGATGTGAAAGGCTCAAAGCCATGATCAATCCTCAACAATGCAAAAATTTCAAATTAAAAATTCTTTTCAAGTGTATAAGGACAAGCACAACTAGGAAAAAAAATCATATGCCTCCCCCACACTTAAATCAATCATTGTCCTCAATATTGCAAAAATCAATAAAGAGGGATAGGAGCTAGTACTCTCTTGGTTTGTCTTTAACTCTGATGTGGAGTTCTTCCTCTAGTACCGTCCATGATGTTTCAAATTCTGAGGGGAGAGAGAGTGCACAAGCAAGACTTTACAGCTACAAGAGAGGTGATCAACTTTAAACCTAAATAACAATGAAAGAAAGAAAGAAAATAACAATAATAATAAGAAGAAGACAAGATGCGAGCAAAATCATTAGGTTGCCTCCCAAGAAGCGCTAAATTTACAGTCTTCAGCCAGACTTCTCAAAACAAACCACTAATCATAAGTATCAAACACCTTAATTACCTTGTCTTCATTCCTTTTTAAGCAACAAGATGTCACACACAAAAATTGATCATTCCGAGGTTAATTACTTGTACTTCCTCAATCATAGACAATCATGGATTACAAGCATTTACTTGAATTCAAATAAAGCTACTACTACAAAAAAGGGTAACTACTTCCCTAAGAGACGTCCTTATTTTTAAAAAGGAAGTTAAAAGTGAACGTAGTGGCATTCTTGTAAAATAAATACGATATTCTCAAATTTGGCATCTGAAATAAGTTTTAGAACATCTAAAATAAATTAAGGCATCCTAAAATAATTTCAGGACGCCTAATTTAAACATTTTTTGCACCAAAATTAATGTTTTAGCGCTTTGGCGCCATTTCACGAATTTTTGGCTAAGCTTGAAGGAGACGGCCGTTGGTGGCGCAATATAGAGTTGACTCTACGTGCTCAAAATGTTCCTATTACTTGGGAGTTATTTTAGGAGAAGTTTAATGAACAATACCATCCTCTTTCCATCCGTACCATCAAGGAGTCGAAAGGCTGAGGAATAATTTTTTTTTTATTGGCGTTCTAATACAAGTTCAAGACGCCTTAATTAAATTTGTGGCGTCCTGACAGTGAGTCTTAATTTAAGAGTCTTAATTATGTAAGAAACTGCTTTCTCCGAAACTACCAAAATAAACAAACTACCAAAAGAAATTATGTAAGAGTCTTAATTTACGTCTTGAAACCGCTTTCTCCCGAATGTTACATAGAATCCTTTATCTAGAAGCTTTAAAGGTGAATAATTAGATTTGGTATGGAAAGTGAAATTTGAACATTGTTTTGTCAACTATCAGATGAATTGTGCAAGGCGACTGTAGTTTTTACTTTGCTCTTCTAAAATCTGGGATGGTAAAGTCGAACCTTGTATATAGACTAATTTCAATATCATTGAAAATCTAATTGTGATTTCCTTACTTAGTTCTTGATGTTAGTGTATTGTGCTTTGAATTTCATCTGACAATATTTTGTAATAATGTGTTATGACAGCAATTTGTGTATTGTATATTGATATTTTTCATTATTAAATTTGTATGATTTCACAGATTAAGTTGAATCACCAAAATTTATTGGATGGAATGATGGAAATTTGTGAAGTGCCTACCGCAAGGTTCAGAACTATATGCTCAAGTATTGACAAGTTAGACAAGCATTCTTTTGATCAGATATGAACGAAGAGAAATGGTGAGCACATAAGCATTTGCTTGTGTTTCTTTCCATTTGATTAGAGTATTACAAATGGGTTGTAGCCAATTTTTTTGGGATGTAATATGTTCCTTCTTTCAGTCGTTGAGAATGACGCTGTGTTTATGAAATTTCATTCTCAGGATGTAAGATATGTACCAAGTATTTCATTGCTTTGTTATTGGGATAGGACTTTGTTATATGAAATTAATTTGTTGGTTTTATTGGGATAGGCCTTCTTGCAGCCAGATTTTTTCCCACTGTTCTGTTATGGTTTCAATTTTTCTTTGTAATCAATGCCAGTAAGAAATAGCAGGGGATATTTTTTTAAACAAAAAATATCTATATAAGGTGTTCTGAATATTAGTGTAGGATGCCTAAAAAAGGCGTCCTATGCTTTTAATCAGGACGCCTTTTTTAAGGCATCCTGAATTCTTTATAGGACACCTTAAAAAAGGCGTCCTGAATTCTTCATAGGACACCTTAAAAAAGGCATCCTGAACATAAGGCGTCCTGAATTCAGCATAGGACGCTTTATATCTTATAATACAACTACCCACAGTGACGTCCTTTTTCCAAAAAAGATGTGAATTTCCTCTAATTTAGGATGTGAATATGCTTTTTTGTAGTAGTGAGCACAACATGCACATCCTTGCAAACAGATTTATGAGCTTCCAAAAATTTAGAGCATCCCACAAAATCCACTTGACTCTCATAAGTAAGGGTCAACAATTCAATAGGAGATTTTTGAACGACAACTCTTGGGATATCCATATCAAATTGATAATTAAAATTACAAATCTTAGGCCCCACAACCAAAACTTCTTCAAGACATCCAATATTCTCGACAAAATCAATTTCAAGCTCACAATCACTTTCTACATTATCCATAGTCTCATGTAATTCCACACCTTCAACTTTCTCATAATAATCATTATCAGCATAAGAAGTGGTCATCAAGTTTAAGGAAATAGTCTCAAGGTTTGAAACAATTTGACTCGCAGATACTTCAATATTTTGTACCTTTGACTCAAGTCTAATGGCAAATTGCTCTTGCTTTCTACTAAATCTCTCTGATGATTTCACATACTCCTCAAATAATATTTCTAAATTAGATTTTTCCTTATACCTATGGGGTGTTCTTCAATATGTGGATAAGAGTAGAAAGGAGTGGTATTTTCACTAGAACAATAGACATGTTGATCCCCAAACTTTTGTTGCTCAAAATTTTCACTAAGACAAAATGAATGATCAAAATAAGCCTGGTTCCTAGCAAAATCATCACACACAAAATAACTAGTTGTATTATATGGGCAATGCTCATATAAATGATTCTCTCCACAATAAACATAGGGCATGCAAACATATTCAGCAGAATCATTATATGGAATATAACCATCATTTATGCTCCTTTTATGTTACCTATATTCATTCAAATTATTTAATATAGCAATCAATTCATCTTGTATAGAAGACAAAGAATTCTTCTCTTTCTCAATACTAAAATCAGTTGGTTGCCATGTGAAATCCTTTTTTTTTTTTCCTTTTTTTCTAAACAAAAGAAAAGAAGCAAGATATTTACACACTCAAACTTAAACTACTAATCTTTGAATCAATTCCAACCAAAACAGTTGTGACACAAGTCCCGGCAAGAATCGCAAAAACTTGATAGGGAAAAACTTATAGCGTATACCTCCACAAGTATACGGGTCGTATCAAGTAATAAAGAGTGAGTAAAGTATCATTCCCATGAGAACTTGATACCCACAACTTCGAGTTAAGCATTAATTGGACACTTTCGTTTAAGTTGAGCAACCCAAATTGAATTTAATTAAGAGAAAAGAAATTAAAATAAACAAACTACGACAATAATCAATGAGAAACTCAAAGTCACTAATTCCTTAGTAACTTCATAAACCATGATTTGACCAATTTAATTAGCCTTAATATCAATTTTGTTAATCTCGAGTATAAATAGCTATAAGTGCTGTCGGTATACTTACAACCCTCTCTTAAGTATAAGTAAAAATTGTTATATCTAACATAATTACTCAAAAGGGGAAACAAAACTCGAATACACCCTTCAAATATTATATGACAATTATATGTGGCCGTGTAGGTATATGTCTATCTTAATCGCAAATTAATTTGTAATCTAAACCCATATTACTTAATCTTAGAGCCTAATTAAAATTTCCTTCATCAAGAGGAATCCTAATGCTCATATTCATATTCAATGGTGGTCGATCACTAAATAGATAAAGCTAAACAAGATAAAAGCAAATAACCAAAATTAATATCAAATTTAACTAAACAATGAAAACAAAGTCTAATCCACCTATAAGCTTAGAGGTCCTCTAGGTTGCAAAACAAACTAGCTACACAGGACTTTGATCCACATTATTGCAAAATCTGGAGTCAAATACAATAATTAAAAGGAAGAAGATAAGAAATAAGAGACAAAGCACTCCCAAAATGGCGTTTTTCCTCTCACTCTAATAGCATCACTGTCGCTTGCTATTAAATGAAGTAATCAGGAACAGTTATGGTGCTCAAAGCTCCTTTGCTCTCAGTCACTTCTCCTTTTCTTTCCTCTTTAGTTCAGCTCACAACTTTCTCTGGTTTTGATGGTGACTCTGGTCCTCACCTCTGTTGCCTATCACTCCCTCTGTTCAAGTTTGGAGTAGATGGTGGTGGATAATGGACGGTTGCCAACAACGATGGTGATAAGGGCAAGAGTCGTTGGCGATGATGGTGATGCGATGGTGTGGAAGGCAATGAAGGTCTGGACTTCCTGGTTCTTCGGCCTGCAGTGCTAGCTGTGTCTCTTGCGCTCTCATGCCCTAGTGAGTATGACGCTCATCTGTTTTCATTTAGATTTAGGTCTCCTCTCCCCCTCTCAATGACTTGGGCCGTGGAAGTTATATCTTGGATTCCTTTCTTTTCATTCCTATCAGCCCATGTCTCTTAATCCGCATCTGATTCTAAATCTCTTTTTTTAAAATAAAAAAAATGGCAAGCAAAGCTTGCAGGCAAGGATCAAACCCTAAACCAAAGCTATTAAAGCCTAGTGCCATACCACTGTGAAAGATGAAATATCACCAAGAGGAGGGTCAATTGGGTGATCTAAACTTTTCTTTGAAATGCTCTGAAACTTACTATCAAAAACAGAGTATAATAGAGAGGGATAGAGGAAGATTAAACACAAGAGATTTATACTGGTTCTATCCAATTCCTTGAACTACGTCCAGTCCCTAGACACTCCGAGATTTCACTAACTCAGAACTTCATTACACACTCCATAACTCTCGAGTAATTCTCTCACTAGAACTTACTTCCCCTTACAAGTTGTAATCAAATAATCCCAATCTCAAAGGTTCCACAACCTTGACATTTTTACAATAATGAATAAGTTCAGAAACTCTCTAAAAGAGCAAATAGATTATCATTGAATAATATAAATATCCGAAGATATTGCTTAAGTGGAAAAACAGTAAATGCTAAAATCTCATATTGAATGTGGAGAGTTTCGGTGGTTGGAGAATTGAATGCTTCTAGCTTTTATAGTTGATGGCAATAAAGATCGTTGAAAGATAATCAAGGAGCCGTTGAGTGAAATGAATATATCTGTTGAAGTCGAGCGTTACTCAGCCTCTTCAGATTCTCCAAAGATTCACTGTTATTCCACGTTGACATTCTTCATTCCATTTGTTCATTGAGAATCAGTGAGAATGTTGAATGGAAATGGCTGGAATGCTTTATGACTGCTCAGAAGATGGATTACCATATTTTTGCTTCGTTTCTACTCAGCATTAAATGCACGTCTAACATATATTTGCTTTAAAGTAATTTGGTGTTCAAACCAAGTTAAAAGCATCTGAAACTTATTAACAAACTGATTAAACATTGTTAGGAATACTAATAAGCAATCATATGAAGTACCCATATTATAAACAATGATTTATAGATTACGAACATAGGATTTCATTTTTCCAGAAGCATGACTCGAGTCATTTATCGTCGACTCAAGTTGCATGACTCAAGTCATACTCATTTGCCTCGAGTCACTGATTCATTTGTCTCAAATTGAGAAAACTAGAGAAGAGTTTCAGCAATAAATTGACTTGAATCACAAAGACCTAACTCGAGTTATCATTTTCAGTTTTAGATGAAGAGCTCTCTGCAACTCACTTGACTCGAGTAATACACACATGACTCGAGTTACTTTATTTCAAAATGAGAGAGCTATCGGGATTGGATCTGAAGAAGCTTGGAAACCACAATGACTCGAGTCATTAAATGATTTGACTCAAGTCATTTTCAATATTTAAAAATGCTAAGTTGAAGTACAATCATCTGACTCGAGTCAAAAGCCTTTCAAAAATTGTTTTTGCAAAACTGTAACTCGAGTCATATGAACCTGACTCAAGTCACATCATTCAAAGATCACTTTGCTTTTGACACAAAGAGGTATGACTCGAGATATAAGACTCTAACTCGAGTCATATCAACATAGAGAGATATATTGTTATTGAATCAAGTTATCTTTAAAAATAAAACACTTTCGCTTGAAACAATAACAATCTTCTAACACACTGCACCACCAAGGTGCTGGTAAATCTCTTTCTTTTGATTCAAATATATATTATGTGTTTCACTCCATCTGCGAAGATTGCTTTCATCTTTTTAGCATGTGGAGTCCACGTCTTTATCCTTTCATTTAACTGCAAGCTCCATGCCTTTTGTCTCTTCTCTTTCATATAATATCTCCTACACAATAAAGTAGGATATGAATGGATTTATGTCAAAATATCCTTTTATCCTATATTTAACTAAAAGATAGAAAAATATATAAAAGATAATTAAATAGGTATAAAATATTAATAAATCTAACTAATTATATCATAAAATATACACCTTTTTAATTATAAAATATATACTTATCAACAAAGCATAGTAAAGTTTCATTTAAATAATGCTAATAATGTATTATTCTTTTATATTAGGATTCATTTTATTGCTTAATGGTTTCCCTTATTTAAAATAATATGACATCAAAATAAAATTCTTTTAGATTGCTTTTTTTCCTCAAAATTTTAGACTAGCATTTGCATAATTAAGTACAAAAATAAACTTATAAGTAAAAAAGATTTCATAGGCTAGCAAGCGCTTGTTTGGCTAGTTTGGAGGTGTTTCGTAGGTAAACATAATGCTTGAGCTTAATTGTTTTACATTTTCACTCCCTGGTCCATTTAAATTAAGTACAAAAAATAAACTTATAACTTCCTAATGATGTATTTGTAGATGATCTTAAAAGGATGAAGGCGTTGGAACAAGAAACTCGATTACTGCATAGCAACTAGATGCTAAGACACAACTAGTGAATCAACAAGTGGAGATGATGAAGTAGATGCGGGAATAGCTCCAGGTCCTATTGAAGGACAAGAAGGAAAACAACAAGGATAAGGGGTTAGCTTCAGGTGATTATGATAAGGATGACCAAGCTACTAGTATATAAACTCTATTTATGATTTTTGTGCTTTTTAGTTCATTTTGTTGGTAACATTGTTTTTTATAATTCGTTTTATTTATGTTTTAATTTTTTAGGATTGCTATTGTATATATTTCTTCATATACACTTTTTTTTAAATACATTATTCTGTATTGTTTATTTCGTGATATTTTTTTCTTTATTTGAGTGGTTGCTGTGGAAGAGCTCTAATAATTATAAATTTTTTTCCTAAATCCTTAATTTGCGACAGATTTTTTCCATATTTCGTCACAATTTGCGACGGATTTACACAAATTTTCAAATGTGGGCGAGGCATGCATGTTGTGACCAGTTTACACAATTTTGAGTTCGAATATATTCGTTGCAATTTCTAACGGATTTTGGATGACACAAAATCTATTGTAAATTTTGTTTGCAACGAGGGTTTTTGCGACGAAGGTTTTTCCATGTAAATTCTGTCACAGACACTCTTTACAACGGATTTTGTCCGTCACTAAAGGCTTTTTCTTTTTGGTAGTGTATGGAGGTTAGGTACATTCCTTGATATATGATTAATTTACATAAGCAAATATAAATGCACAAACAACGACAAGTTAAATCAACTTATGCAAAATAACAAGAAAAAGTTTCTTTTTTAGTTCTCCACCTTCAAACCTATTCCGCTAACTTGTCCGTGCCTTAGAAGCACAATATTAATGCAATATATAATGTGCAATGATAATAAAGTAAGCATGTAAATAGCCAAATATAAGAACAACATCTTATGAGTACAAACACATGGCCATGACACAAACTCAAACAAGGATATTACATGTTCAAAGGTGTACCTGGAAAATAAATGTGCAATCAACCAATCACAAATTATATAAGTGTAAGTCTTACTACATTTTGAACCTTCCTCCTTTTCACTTACTCAATCGTCCTTTGCTTGTTGTTTCTAATTGTGCTTCGGTAGTGCTTGGGCACAAATTGAAACCTATGAATTGTATATGTGAAGGGCATATTAATTTACATGAAAAATATACTTCAATAGCATATTTAATCTTTCTCTTTTATTCCCAAGCTCTAACACCTTTGGATTATTAGCTTTCTAATTTTGGTCTTGTTAGTTTAATTTCAACTCAATTATTCTCTTACTTGGGAATTCCTTGCTTATGCTCACCCTATACAATTCGAGTTGGGGGCGCCTGTTGCTCCTTTGATGATGCGACCCTTGTAAGAAAATGTCTCATGTAGCTATTATAAATGCATACGATTTAATAATTAATGAAGGGGCTAAATGACTATTGGTAAATAACTTTTGGGATAAGGTTTCTTGACTGTTTGATCAGAGTAGCATATCCATAGGATGTAATGTCTTTTGGATACATAAGTTATATAAAGAATAGAAACTTGTCTATTCACTCTCTAACCATAAGAGACGCCTCTAGTTTTCTATCAAGAAGAAAGAGCGTGTAATGGAAGGTAAAGAGAATGATAAAGGTATCAATTATTGTGCTGCAAGTCACATATTGTAAAGTATCCATTCTACAATTATAGATAAAGGTTAGTACATTTTGACTTAAACATATAGCGTTGTGGAACTCATGAGTTCTTAAGATCCTTGTTCATGTTCTTATTATTTGACACTTGAACTTGAAATTATAAAAAACATAAATGTGGTATCGAGCAAAGATTTAGAATTTATGGTTTTCCAATTATGATGCCTGTATTGATACAAGAATACTACTTTTGAATTTGCTCTTGAATGAATTTATTAATCTTCAAAAGTATGTGAAATGAAATGAGTTAAACGAATTTAAAAACAATAATGACAAATTGTAATGTTATTTGTTGAAGTGGAAGTACACATATTACCGTTTTGTTATGTGTGGGATTCATGTTTGAAATAGGAATGCATATAACGCATTTATTTTTGCTTTATGAATTTTCGACGTTAACAATGTTCACCAATCTGCAGACTCTTGGGTTTGATCTTTTGTAGATTTGAAATGTGAACCATGACATTTTTCAAATTCAAATTTAATTTCTTAGTTTTGTAACTATTTGTTTCAAATTATGGTGGATGAAACGTGAAAATGATGAATGTTTCGGAACCCTTTTTTGGTCAGTCTTTGTTTTTTGAAATTGGGTCATGAGAAAACAATTTTATTAAACCCCAAAGTCAGTGTCATTGAAAAGATCTCAAAAAAATGAAGAGATAGACACCAAGAACGTGTAAAACTAACATCAGAAATGCCGGTTACGAGAAAAGATAGAGCCGGGTCCAAAGGACTCGACCCATCTATCCATCCAGGTCACAAAACCCGTCTAGAGGTTGAAGAAAGGTCGAACAGTTCGTTTTGTTTCAGAAAAACACTATTCAGTATGTAGGGATCCGTACAACGCAGCGGATTAAAAATTTCTACGGATCCGTCCCGAGGATCACTCAGGCGCGTTTAAATCAAGGCTAGGGAATCCGGATATTACCTTTTAGGAACTCGTTCGTGGTTTCTTCTTCGTTGAACAGGTGGGCTACCTCCTCGATCGCGAGAAGACGACTCTTAGAATCCTCTTCCTCTACCGGTATCCACACGAACAATCCTCGTACGCGGCTACGGCAGCGTGCTTTAGCCTCTTGTGCGTCTCTCTCTCGGTTTTTCACTCTAGGGTTTCTCGCGGCTTTTCGAGAATACGCTCGACCGAAAGTCCCGTAGGTTTCTAAAACTGTTCGGCGTATTTAATACAAAATTAATCGTATTAACTTTTGAATTCAAACTTTAGATCTGGATTAAATATATATTAATTAAATCTATCCGATAGATCTAATATAATAATATTTATTTAATCGAATTAAAACCAGATCTGAAATTTCGAATTCAAATCTAGATTAAAAAATAGTTAATCAAATCTATCGATAGATTTAATCCAACCTATTTATTTAATCCAAATTCAAAAGCCTTCGATTTAATTTATCTCAATAAATTAAATCAGAAATGATATCTATCTATTTATTTAAATGCGAGATACTAATATCTCAATTTAAATTAAATAGACAATAATATCTTTATTCGAAAATTAAATGAGATACAATATCTCGTTTGTTTTAGATATTTAATTTATCAAATAAATTAAACATAAAACAAATAATATAATAATAATATTCTAATCTCAATTAAAATAATATCATTATATTATTCTCGAATTTAAATATATATATATATATATATATATATTTACCCATTAAACTCGCATTCATTAATCTCGGATTAATCGAGATTCAATGAACCCGGACACTTTTACCCGTGTTGGATTATTCTTGTGTGCGACCACAGCCCATATGAGATTGGCAAACCAACACCGTGTCACCCACAAATCACAAGCGGCCTCTAGCAAGACATTGCGACTACCCAATTCACATGGGGATCGATGACACGATACACCTATCGTACAACCATGTCACGTCCCTTTTTGTCACGCGATAATTTGGTCAAGGATGAGGCATGGAGAATGTCAACTTCCTTTTCTTGACCACTACTTTCGATTCTCGAGTTAGTCTAATAAGTGAAATGGAAACTCCTTTCCATCACAAGACGGCCGTACATTTCTTAGACTCACTCATCGTGGGGCCCAAAGATTATCTCTCTACAAATGTGAGGGACAAATTCCATCTTGACCATTCACATCCCTCCGCATGAAAACCACTGATCCCGATCCTAGCCTTTATCATCACCCTAATCAAAGGTGACTTTTGACTAGGTCAAAGGTCGATGACTCATCATGTAGGAATCCATGATGATCTCGAGTCATAGGGCGTCGTGACGCGGTTATACATGAGATAAGCTTATGACTAGATCCATGCAGCTTTCTCATAGTGGGTCGGTCCAGCACCTTGTACTCTTACAAGTGCCCATGACTTTGATTCGTATCTCCATACCTTATCAAAGTCATACATCGGTCTTAACTCATCTTCGCTCCCGTAGATGACCGACTGTGGACATTTAGGATAATCTATAAGATATATCCAGGGATATAGTTATCACCATAAACATGCGTATGTAGTGATAACTTAATGGAGAACAATGACTTGCCCCTAGGGCATAATTTCCAACAGACTCCCACTTGCACTAGGTGCAATCATTAATTACTCTAATTCTCATTGCCCTAACATGACGCTCATGTGTTGCTTGTGCAAGCGGCTTTGTAAGAGGATTAATTACATTGTTTTCTCCCGGTACTTTGCATATGCTAGTATCACCTCTCTCATCGATTTCTCTGATGAGATGAAATCGCCTGAGTATATTTCTTGGTCCTTTGATGTGACCTAGGCTCCTTGGTCCGTGTAATAGCGCTGCTATTATCACAGAACAAGTCTATTGGATTCGAGATGGTTGGAACCACCCCAAGTTCATAAATGAACTTTCTAATCCAAAGGCCTCCTCCGCATCCTATGCTTTGCTATACACTCGACTTCCGTTGCAGAATAAGCTACGACTCTACTTAAAGCTATTCTAGCTTACCGCACCACCATTCAACAGAATACATATCCCGATCGCAATCTTGAATCATCTTGGTCAGTTTGGAAACTCGCATCCGTGTAACCACCACACGCAGCTCATCTTCCAAGCCACCATATACCAAGAATAAGTCCTTAGTCCTTCTCAAGTACTTAAGGATATTCTTGACAAGAAATCATGACCCACCGGGATCTAGTTGATATCTCGCTAGTCATACTTAAGGCAAATGACACATCCGGGCCGAGTACATAACATGGCATACATGATAGACCCAATGGCGGAGGCATATGGAATCTTACTCATGCGGTCTCTTTGATCTTGTGTACTAGGACACAGATCCTTACTGAGATGGATGCCATGAGACATGGGCATGTTACCCCTTATAGAATCCTACATACTGAACCTATGCAGTATCTTGTCTATATATGTGCTCTGACTTAGGCCTATCACCTCTTAGATCTATCTCTATAGATCCTAATCCCAAGGATATAAGTGGCTTCGCCTAAATCTTTCATTGAGAAAGACTTTCCTAACCAAGACTTGACACTCGCAAGGTAGGAATGTCATTCCTAATGAGTAGGATGTCATCAACATAAAGCACTAGAAATACAACCGTGCTCCCACTAACCTTCTTGTAAACACAAGGTCCATCGATGTTTTGAATGAATTCAAACTCTTTGACTACTTCATCAAAACGACGATTCCTACTCCGATATGCGTGCTTCAATCCATAAATGGATCTTTGAAGCTGACATACTTTACCAGAGTCCTCTGGACGTACAAAACCCTCAGGTTGTGTCATGTACACATCCTCAAGCAGCTTTCCATTAAGGAATGCTGTTTTGACATCCATCTGCCATATCTCATAGTCATAATATGATGCAATGGCAAGAAGGATTCTGATTGATTTGGCCATTGCAACTGGGAAAAAGGTTTCATCATAGTCCACACCATGAGTTTAAGTGAATCCTTTTGCAACCAGTCATACCTTGAAGACATTTACTTTGTCATCCATGTCAGCTTTTCTCTTTGAAAACCCACTTGCACCCAATGGTTTTTAAACCTTCAGTGGATCAACTAAGGTCCAAACCTTATTGTCGTACATGGATTGCATTTCGGACTTCATGGCATCAAGCCATGTTTCGAGTGCCGGCCCCATCACGGCCTCTCGATAGGTAGTTGGCTCATTCTCGCTCAATGAGCAAAACATCACGACTTCCGAATCGAAATCCATATCTCGAGGCAGTAGCGTGATCTATCGGACCGTCGTGGGCCTTGTGTTACTTGAGTAGGCTCAACAACTTGTTGTGAGTCTTCTCCGATTTCCATCTCGTGGTTCTACATTGTCCGGTGACTCTCGAACTTCTTCGAGGTTCACCTTACTCCCATTGGTTCTTTTAGAGATAAACTCTTTTTCCAAAAGGTACCATTCCGAATAACAAACACTTTGTGATCGGTGGGATTGTAGACATAGTATCCTTTAGTTTCCTTAGGATACCCCACAAAAAGGCATTTTGAGGATCTGGATGATAATTTATCGAGGCTTGTCGTTTAACATAAACCTCACATCCCCAAATCTTGAGAAAAGACAAACCGGGTTTCTTCCCGGTCCATATCTCATATGGTGTCTTTTCAACCGCCTTTGACGGAACACGATTTAGTGTGAATGCAAATGCTTTCTAGGGCATGGCCCCAAAAGGAAGGTGGAAGATCTGTTTGACTCATCATAGGTCAAACCATATCAAATAAAGTTCGATTCCTCCGTTCGTAAACACCTTTCATTGAGGTGTTATGGAGGAATAAGTTGTGAGAAGATCCCACAACTCCTGAGATGGTCAAATAACTCTTGGCTCAAATATTCGCCACCTCGACCAGATCGAAGTGCCTTAATTGTTTTGCCAAGTTGGTTTTGCACTTCATTTTGGAATATTTTGAACATTTCAAAAGATTCAGACTTATGCTTCATTAGATAGATATACCCATATCTACGAAATCGTCTATAAATGTAATGAAGTACAAATGACCTCCCCGGCAGATGTATTCATTGGTCCACATACATCCGTATGTATGAGGCCCAATAAATCAGCTTGCCCTCTCACCGTGTCCAGTAAAGGAGCCTTTGTCATCTTTCCCAATAAACAAGACTCACATGTATCAAATGATTCAAAATCAAATGAATTCAGAAATCCATCTTGATGGAGTTTCGAAATGCGTTTCTCATTTATATGGCCTAGACGACAATGCCATAGGTAGGTCGATTCAAGTCTTTTGACTTCATCCATTTTGTTGTTATGTCATAGATTCTTCCATTTTAGGATGTTCTTAATTAATCATACAATGACCGAATGCAAATCGCCATGAGCATAAAATTGTCATTAAGATAAATTGAACATTTGCGGTTCCTAGCAATGGAAGTAAAATAATGTTACTGCTTAAAGCATGAACATAAAAGCAATTGTTCAACAATAACAAAAGCCCACTGGGCAGAACTAGTTCATAAGTGCCTACGGCTAAAGCAGCAACTCTTGCTCGGTTTCCAACTCGTAGGTCAACTTCACCCTTCTTCAATCTTCTACTTTCCTTGAGACCCTGCACATTTGTACAAATGTGAGATCCACATGCAGATCAAATACCCATGTAGAGGAAGTAGAAAAATGAATATCTATGACATAGATACACTGGCGATAGCGCCGCTATCCTTCTTGTTCTTTTTCACACCTTCTTGATAGAGTTTGCAATTCCTCTTCCAATGACCCGGTTCATTGCGTAAATAGCGACCATCCTTCGAGGCTTTGCCTTCTTGGCTTCAGGCTTAGACTCGGGCTTTGCTGGCTCATTGGTCTTACCAGCTGAGCTTTTGCCCCATCTTTTGCCCTTGCCTTTCCTTTTCATACCCTTTCCTTTCTGAACAGACAAAACAGAGCTAGGCCTCTTCTCAAGACTTTGCTCAGCAGTTTTGAGCATCTCCTGCAGTTCAGAAATTGATTCCCTCATGTTGTTCATGACGTAATTCATGACAACTTGTTCATAACTTCCTGGGAGTGAGATCAAGATCACATCTATAGCTAACTCCTGGGATATGGGGAATCCAAGCCTCTCAAGGTGATCAATGTGGCCTTTCATTTTCAATAAATGAGGACCAACTGATTCACCTTCAGCCATCTTGCAAGAGAATAAGGCCTTTATGGCCTCATACCTCTCTTCCGTTGCCTGTTGCTGGAACATTTCCAAAGGATGATCAATCATCTCAGAGTCCTCCATATGTTCCTGATCTTTATCGAGATTTGGAATCATGGTGGCAGGGCATCGGCATCCCGTATCCATAGAGTCATTTTGATGCTTCATGTAAGCATCAGTTTGATCTCTTGGATCATTAGTGCAGCTCATTAGGAATGGGTTGATCGATGAGATACTCCTTTCTTCCGTGTTTAGGATCAACGCTTAAATCCTCAAACATGTCAGGAAACTTTGTCTCATCGAGTTCGTCCTTCTCAAGGACCGATCGTATTGATGGTGTTGGGGTGTTACTATTCGACATGATTCTACAATTAAAAGATATGCAAAGTCGTTAATATTCTCCCACTGAATTAACAACCCTCATTTTAATTAGTGGGCTAAGATCCATATTTGGCTTAAATTTAAGTCCGCTTTGGCAGGACGCTTAAAATTAAGTTATTTAGGTAGGCAACTGCTTTGCCAATTACATCACATGTAACTCTTAGATCTTTATGGGATTCGATCATCATATGACCTAGCATGTTTAATCCCATCCAATGCCTTGAGATCCAAAACCGTTTTGATAATCTCAATTAAGTCAAGACAACAATGAATATAGAGTATCACCATTACTCTCTCTTGCCTCACCAAGATAACTCAAATGCATCCACTTTGGTGGAACGTACAAATGGGTGATCGAGGTTTTGACAAGTATTCATTTATTGACGGCATTGTGACTTAAGATTGTATTTAGAGGGTATTTATTGATATTAACTAATTAATCTTATTAATTTTACCTATATGAATGCAATCCTCATTGTATATCATATAATGTCTAATTTAATTATGATATGATCACATCAAACATAATTAAGAAAAACTCGTGACATAACATGGCTCATCTAACCTGGATCCTCTCAAGCCAATGAGGGGATTCTCTAAATAATAAAAGAAAGTACATAGTCGAAAACCTCGTTTCACATACGAGGGGAGTGAGATGAGAAAAAGAATGTACATCAAGATTATTTAGAGAGGGCATGGCACGCAGCCATATACAAAATTTACAACCCTAGAGCCATGTTATTCACCATACCCAAACAACACTTTGAGAGGTAAATTAATATATGTATTAATTCATGATAAAATTCTCTAATTTTATTTTATATTACATGATACATATATAATATGCCATGATTTAATTAATCGCGTTTTAACAATCAGCGGTCCCCCAACGCCGCTTATCTCGAACGTCCAACGCAGCCATGTCTAACATGACTATCGTTAAATCAACAGCCCAGAAAACTACGCCAAGGATGAACCCTAACATCAACACGAATCCAGACGTGTTCGACTCAATTCAACCCACGTCGCGTATGATCATCGTCTCAACGTTTGTAATCCGATCATCACGCGAATAGCAATAGCCGTCCGAGAATCACCAACGTTCGATCAACATCAAACGTTTGGATGATTCCGACCATTGTTCAAACCCTAACGCGAATTATCAAATTAAAGCATTCAAGATTCGATTTCTTGCATCAAAGACTCGGTTTCTTTCATACAAAGATTCGGTCTTTTTCATACAAAGAATCGGTTTCTTGCATACAAATATCCAGGATTCGTTTTTCATTCATATATCATATATATAATCAAACACGAAGAAGCCTAATTTAAACGCACGTTGAGTTGGCTCTGATGCCACTGTAGGGATCCGTACAACGCAGCGGATTAAAAATTTCTACGGATCCGTCCCGAGGATCACTCAGGCGCGTTTAAATCAAGGCTAGGGAATCCGGATATTACCTTTTAGGAACTCGTTCGTGGTTTCTTCTTCGTTGAACAAAGCGGGCTACCTCCTCGATCGCGACGCGAAGACGACTCTTAGAATCCTCTTCCTCTACCGGTATCCACACGAACAATCCTCGTACGCGGCTACGGCAGCGTGCTAGCGCCTCTTGTGCGTCTCTCTCTCGGTTTTCACTCTAGGGTTTCTCGCGGCTTTTCGTAATACGCTCGACCGAAAGTCCCGTAGGTTTCTAAAACCTCCGTTCGCGTATTTAATACAAAATTAATCGTATTAACTTTTGAATTCAAACTTTAGATCTGGATTAAATATATATTAATTAAATCTATCCGATAGATCTAATATAATAATATTTATTTAATCGAATTAAAACCAGATCTGAAATTTCGAATTCAAATCTAGATTAAAAAATAGTTAATCAAATCTATCTCGATAGATTTAATCCAACCTATTTATTTAATCCAAATTCAAAAGCCTTCCGATTTAATTTATCTCAATAAATTAAATCCGAGAAATGATATCTATCTATTTATTTAAATCAGATACTAATATCTCAATTTAAATTAAATAGACAATAATATCTTTATTCGAAAATTAAATGAGATACAATATCTCAGTTTGTTTTAGATATTTAATTTATCAAATAAATTAAACATAAAACAAATAATATAATAATAATATTCTAATCTCAATTAAAATAATATCATTATATTATTCTCGAATTTAAATATATATATATATATATATATTTACCCAGATTAAACTTCGCATTCATTAATCTCGATTAACTGAGATTCAATGAACCCGGACACTTTTACCCGTGTTGGATTATTCTTGTGTGCGACCTCGCAGCCCATATGAGATTGGCGGTGGGCCAACACCGTGTCGCCCACAAATCGCAAGCGGCCTCTAGCAAGACATTGCGACTACCCAATTCACATGGGGATCGATGACACGATACACCTATCGTACAACCATGTCACGTCCCTTTTTGTCACGCGATAATTTGGTCAAGGATGAGGCATGGAGAATGTCAACTTCCTTTTCTTGACCACTACTTTCTCGATTCTCGAGTTAGTCTAATAAGTGAAATGGAAACTCCTTTCCATCACAAGACGGCCGCACATTTCTTAGACTCACTCATCGAGGCCCAAGATTATCTCTCTACAAATGTGAGGGACAAATTCCATCTTGACCATTCACATCCCTCCGCATGAAAACCACTGATCCCGATCCTAGCCTTTATCATCACCCGGTCAAAGGTGACTTTTGACTAGGTCAAAGGTCGACTCATCATGTAGGAATCCATGATGATCTCAGTCATAGGGCGTCGTGACGCGGTTATACATGAGATAAGCTTATGACTAGATCCATGCAAACTTTCTCATAGTGGGTCGGTCCAAGACCTTGTACTCTTACAAGTGCCCATGACTTTGATTCGTATCTCCATACCTTATCAAAGTCATATCGTCTTAACTCATCTTCGCTCCCGCGTAGATGACCGACTGTGGACATTTAGATAATCTATAAGATATATCCAGGGATATAGTTATCACCATAAACATGCGTATGTAGTGATAACTTAATGGAGAACAATGACTTGCCCCTAGGGCATAATTTCCAACACAGTATGGACCATTTCGATTCAAAATGGCACCTCCTCCATTATCAAGCAAAACGGTGTGTTTTGCTTAATTTGGGGGGCGGGGGACTCGAAGGACTTGACCCGTCTCTCCATCCGGGTCACAGAACCTGTCTGGAGGTTGAAGAAAGGTCAAAAAGTGTGTTTTGTTTTTGAAAAACATCGTTCGGTAAAAACCATTTCAATTCAAAACAATTTTTTTTTTGGTTGCCCACCCGGTTCATCGGAGCTTCGCCCCGACTAATCTGGATCCGACCCGCGTCGTGCACCTGGCTATGGTGGGAGAGTCTCCCAGCGGGGGTTTTTTGCATTCACAAGGCTCGAACTCGAGACCTTGCTTAAGCGACACAAGCCGCTTACCACTTGAGCCAACCCCTGTTCGTAATTCAAAACAATTGTTTTGCTTAATAAAGAGGGAGAGAGTGCCTCTGGATCCAAACATTGTGTTGGCCCAAGAATGTTTTTTTAACAAAGAAAAGGCATAATAGGTACGGATCGGCTTGGCTTAAGTTTATGTTACTTTTTTTTATATGAAAGTGTATGTTACTAGACATTGAGTATCTAAGGAAATAAAAAAAACACCTTCGAGAATCATCATATTGAACGCATGGTTTCATTTAAATAAAAGGGTTGTCACCAGCGTTTTTTTTCGGGGGCTTGGCCTTAATCATTAAATAAAAGAAAAAAAAGGATGGGCTCAAATGAAAATTGTTGGGCTTAAGGTTTTTATTTTGATTTTTGGAGTTGTACGTTTTTAGCCTATACGATTTTTTTATGCTGAATTTGTTGGGCTGACTTTTTAGTCAGTAGGAAGAAGACCGTTTGGGCTAGTAGTGCTTTTTGGGCGTTTTTATTTTTTTTTTAAATTTTTGCGCCAATTTGTGCGTTTTTAAAATTTTATTTTTGGGCCGAATTTAATTAAAAAGGAGATGTTCTTGGCTCTAATTTTTGAGTCATCTAATTTTATATATAACTAACTATTATTGATGACTTAGAAAATGAACAAATTATTTTTTGTTAAAGCCTTTATATGTTGATCTAATATTAAATTACTTAGATGTTGTGAATAGAAATTATAAGAATGTTAAACATTTAAGTTTTGAAATTAAGTGTGGTGAATTTGTTAGTCACCAAAGTGGCCAAATCCTTGTGAATTAGTTTAATTCCAAATATTACTGATGTTTCAATTACCCATAACCTTGATGCTATAAAATCATGTTTATGTTGTGGGTGAATTGAAGTTCGTTATTATAGAACAGTTATGGATCAACCCAAAGCTTGGTTATTTGTCTTTATAATAATTGAACATGAATGTTGGTATTGTCCATATACTTATAATTTTATTTAGACACCCAAAGATGTTAAATATTTCTAGTTTGGATATGCATCACTACCAAATTACGTGAAATCTTTTATAGCATCATTATGGTTGAATATTATATATTAGTGGGTCCCCAAAGGTGAACATTGATATGTAATGAATGAATTATGTCTGAATTTGTGAAGTATTTTAGTATGTGATATGTATGACTCGAAGCATTAATGTTAAGTTGTTGTTCCTTGGGTTATTGAACTGATTAATAATAATGGAGAACAACAAATGAATGATTTCACTACTCATGATGAGATTATTGTTAATGAACCGAATGAACTTATTGTAGAATAACCACAACAAATAGCATTAAAAAGATCTGAAAGGGAAAGAGATTACCTATTTCTAATGATTATGTGGTATATCTACAAAAGTCTAAATATGGCTTAGGTATTCAGGATGATCCAATTACTTTTTCACAAGCCATGAATAGTGAAAATGGTGACAAGTCGTTAGATACCATGAAAGATGAGTTGAAATCTATAAAACAAAATGATATTTAGGACCTTGTTGAGTTACCATAAGAGTGTAAGAGAGTTGGTTGTAAGTGGGTCTTTAAGACCAAACGTGACTCTCATGGTAACTTGGAAGGTTACAGGGCTAGACTAGTTGCAAAGGGATTTACTCATAAAGATGGCATTGACTATAAATAGAACTTTTCACTAGTTTATAAGAAGGATTATCTAAGAATTGTTATGGCATTAGTTGCTCATTATGATTTAAAGTTACATCAGATGGATGTGAAAACTGCATAGGAAGAGGAAAGGAGCACATGGTGTGCAAATTAAAGAAATCAATATATAGACTTAAAAAAGCTTCAAGACAATTGTACTTTAGGTTCAATGATATTGTTGTTTCCTTTGGATTTAAAGAAAACACTATTGATCGATGTATATATTTGAAGGTCAGTGGGAGCAAGTTTTTATTACTGATTATTGATGATATCTTGCTTGCAACTATTAATCTTGGTCTTTTAAATGAGAATAAGAAGTTTCTCTCTAGTAGCTTTGAAATGAAAGATATGGGTGAGACAGCTTATGTGATTGGGATAGAAATATTCCATGATCGATTAAAAGGATTGTTGGACTTGTCTCACAAAGCATATATTGATAAAATTTTGAAGAGATTCAAAATGGAAAATTGCCCATCATCTCTAGTTCCAATTCATAAAGGAGATAAGTTTAGTCTCATGCAATGTCCTAAAAATGAATTGGAACGAAAAGAAATGGAAGCAATTCTGTACGCATTACCAGTTGGGAGATTAATATATGCTCAGACTTGTAGGAGACCAGATATTGGCTTTGCAATGTTGGGGAGATGCCAGAGTAATCCTGGTATGGAGAATTGGAAAGTTGCAAAGAAAGTTTTGAGATATTTGCAAGGAACTAAAGGTTACATGCTTACTTATAGGAGGTCTAGCAACCTTGAAGTGATTGGATAACCAATAAGCAATTGCTGCATCTGTTATGGAAGCTGAATTTGTGGCATGCTTTGAGGTCATGGTTCAGGAAAAATGGCTACAGAATTTTATTTCAAGGCTTAGATTAGTCAACAAGATAGTCAAGTCATTGAAAATTTATTGTGATAATTCTGTAGCAATTTTCTTTTCTAAAAACAACAAGTATTCAAAGGGTGCTAAGCTTATAGAATTGAAATACTCTGTTGTTAAAGAAGAGGTTCAGAAACATAGAGTGTCCATAGAATATGTTAGCACCAATCTTATGATAGATGATCTCTTAACAAAGGGATTACCACCCAAGATATTCACTGGTCATGTGTATAGTATGGCTATTATTTCTGCTACCAAATGTTAAAATTATTGTTATGTATTAGTCATTGACACTTTGAGCTCATTAGTATATATGTGTTTATGAGATTCTCCTCTTTTCAACTTTATGTATGCATGCATAAATGATGTTGTTGGATAACAGGATTTGTCTTCTATGAAGACTTTATTGATGGACATTAAAGTTACTTCCATTAAAGTGTGTTACACCCCTACCGGCCTCGCCCTTTCGGGTGGCGGGTTAGAGGGATCCTCATCGGTTATTATCTTTCCTTAGATAAATTGTCACTTTAAACATAGATCAGTATACGCACGGCAGAGCATTGGATCGGTTTGGACAACTTACACTATACTGGTAAAGGTACAAACAATTACATAAAATAATCCCCAAAGGGGTAAGGGTACAACCGTCCATCGCATGTACTGGGCAATAAGTAAGTTCATATAGTCATAAAAATATACAATGAGATATGGCGTTCCATACGTCTTCAACCTTCGGCTTCATTGCTCTTACCCTTGTCCTTTCCATAGTCCAACCGGCCTACCGCCTTACACCTGTATCTTTTCAGCCAGTCTGGAGTTCAAAGTTGAACCCCAGAGTAACTGTTAGACTCATATACAATATGTATACAGTGCATGCAATGCAAATCACAATCAGGAAGTATAGATAAACCTGCCTCTGTCACAACAAACTGACATGTAACAACTCCGCAGGACTGCCTGGTCAAGACAAGCCCCTCGAACAATAGCGCAAAGCAAAGGCCTCGGTAGTCGTCGGGAGTGACCCCGACCCTAGCCTAGGGCCTCGGTGGACACCTATAAACACACAGTCATATAGGCTCCACATACCCCACATACCTCGATGCGCAAAGAACACCCTAAGGACACACAATCCAATAGGTACCGACTGATCCTACATGCCCTTGGTATCGTAGCTAAAACCCTAAGGACACACAGTCCAATAGGTACTACAACCTCGATCTCGATCGAGCGGAGGCACTACAGCCCGATCTCGGTACTGCATCAGAAACCTAAGGACACGCAGTCCAATAGGACCAGTATAAAGCTTTGATACAAAAACGCATGCAAAGCTTTGAGTCTTTTTCTGCTTACATATTTGAGTTGTATCTTTGATACATTGTACTTTAGTGATTATCATTATCTACTCTTTGAAGAGAGTTCATTTTTCTGTAAATCATTCTCTGTAAGAATCTCAAAGTAGAGGGACTTTGAGGTTGGGTTATTGATTACAACTTGTAAGGGGGAGTGTGTCCTAGGTTGAGGAACATCCTTTGTTTGCAGAGTGTGTAATCAGTTAGTGAAAATCCCAAAGTGACTGGGGACTGGACGTAGGTCAAGAGATTAGACCGAACCAGTATAAATTTTGTGTGCCTTGCTCTTCTTCCTTCATACTCTCATTTACTCTGTTTTAGCAATCATGAACAGAGAACTTCGAAAAGAATTTTAAAATCCCCAATTCACCCCCCCTCTTGGTGATTTAGCTCCACTTTCATGAGCTACAATGCAGTATACATGTCTGGAAACAAGTTCAGGATAGGATCAGCTTTCTGGATATTGAAGAGGGTAGAAGTTGCAGAAAATGATCAGCTCAAGATAAATAATGAAGAATGATCAAGTTGGAAGATGGGAGATGGAAGAACTTGATGTATGGAATGAAGATTTATTTATCCAAGTTCTTATATCAATGCTAGAAGCCTCCAATATCATATGGAAGTTGGAATGATTCAATTCAGAGTTAAAACAAGCAAGAATGAGGTTTTGGATGAGTAAACTTGAGTTTTCTCGCCTTGCTACTATAATTTACTCATCTGATAGGAGAAAACTCGAGTTTTGAGGCAAAACTCGAGTTATCAAGTGTCTACAGCGTCTTTGGGGTCTCTGGACTAGCAAAACTCGAGTTTTGGGGGGAAACTCGAGTTTTGGAAGATTGGACGAGCTTTGGGTCTCTAGACTAGAAGAACTCGAGTTTTGAAGAGAAAACTCGAGTTTTGAACTGTTATCAGCACTTCAGCTGCACACTGTCTCACGTTCAGCACGGGCAACCTCTGGTATTTCGATGATATCTCACAAACCAGAAATCAGATTGAGACGAAACCAGTGGCATATGAAACTAGACATCCAAAGTGTTATTTGGATATATAATTTAAGTCCAAAGGTGTTCAGATGAAGGAGCTATGTATTTTACAAGTTGGCATATTAGTTCACGCCATGCTTCAGACCAAGCTTCAATGTTTTGAGTGTATCTCACAAACTAAAAATCCAATGGAGCTCAAATCAGTGGCATTGGAAAGTAGACACATAGATATTTCCATCAAGAGTTCAATGGACCAAAATGGATCTCATACCAGGGAGATAGGATCTTCGAAAGTTGACAGTTATTTCAAGAAAACTCAACAAAGTTCGGGAGAAAGCAAAACTCGAGTTTTGCAAGGCAAACTCGAGTTTGCATCGACGAGCAGCGAACTTCAGAGGAACATTCCAAAACTCGAGTTTTGGACAAAACTCGAGTTTTGCTGAGGCAGAGGCAAATCCAACATTCGACAACAAAAGGAAAACTCGAGTTTTCAAGAGCAAACTCGAGTTTGCACTTCTGGTTCAGAAAATCAAAGTTTCGAAAATCTTGATTCTTCTTATAAACATCCAGATGATTACCCGAATGATTTATAACACTTCTTAACATTATTTATATCATTTGTGTACAAGTTTCGGGGATTAAACGAAGGATTAGATGCAAATATTCAAAATATCGATTTGGGTCGAACATCGAAAAGTCAGTGCAAAAGTTCTAACGCTAGTTTCTAACCGCTATATTTCTTTATCCAACGGTCGCTGAATCTTCTCAACGGTCATATATTGATCTCTACCTATAAATAGAAGACAGATTCAAGCAGAAAAATGTGGAGATACAAGCTTACACTGCCAACATGCTGATACTCTGCTTTCTCATCATTTACACTCTGTTTTACAAGTTTAGATAACTTAGAGAGTAAAGTGATTTGTATTTGATCTTCAGTTTTTATCTATTCACTTCTAAGAGAGGAGATTTATTGTAAACACATTATCTTTCTATCTGAGAGTTACTCAAGATTGGGTAATCTTGAGTGGGATATACATTGTGTTGATTACAACTTGTAAGGGGGAGTGAATCCTAGTGAGAGGATTACTTCAAGTACAGAGTGTGTAATCAAGCAAAGCATGTGTTGATTACGCTTTGTAAGGGGGGAGTGAATCCTAGAGAGAGGGTTACTTCAGCTTGTAACGTGTAATCAAGTTGAACAAAGATAGTGGATTGAAAATCCCAAGTGAGGCTTGGGACCGGACGTAGGTCAAGGATTGGGCGAACCAAGATAAATCGCTTTGCACATCCTCCTTTTATATTTCCAGCATTTACATTCGAATGTTTGTCAATTGATTTATAACTCACTTCGTTATACAAGTTGAATTTGCTGAATTGCGAAAAGATTTTCAAAGAATCTAAATTTTTATACTTCACCCAATTCACCCCCCTCTTGGGTTCAGCCAGAACTTACAAAGTGCTCCACCTCCTCCTATGCCCTCTGATTTCGGTGCCAAAGTCCAAGAAATTGTAGAAAAGGCAAGATCTCGATCTCACCGAGCTAGTAGAAGCGTAAATTGGGAAGTTAGTGTCCGAGGTCAATCGGGTCATAGCAATCTGGTCGATACACAAGAGGGTTTCGGAATTGAGCAAGAAGGCCTAAAGAATCAGCTTGGTGATCATTCTACAAGTATTTCTACCCTCTTGGTCACCATGATGGGTCTCAAAGGACAAGATGGACCAAATATTGCGAATCGCCTATGGCCGCCTCCACCTCGCCTTCTAGACCGCCTCTCGAACCTCATATTCCAGCCTCCTCTTCTCGATCTTGAGCCTAAACTTGCCCCAACCCGAGCCTACCAAAGACCCTACCCCATCCTTGTTTGATGATGCCAAAGGGGAGAAGGATGAAGAGGATATGTCTTTATTTGTTCTTAGTTTATTTCTTTGCATTGTATATTTGCTTTTGAAACTCTTTTGCATAGTGACATGTTTTTTAGTTTATTTCTTTGCATTGTGTATTTGCTTTTGAAACTCTTTCTCTTGGTGACATACTTTCTCTTGCACATCTGCTTCTGGGAATATTTAAAGTATGATTCCTACTGATGAATTCTGCTGATTAAATTCTGATAAGTAATCTTGACTGCATTGTCTCAATGTAAGAGATTTCTCAGTTAATCAATTCCTTGTCAAATGCTAATTTTTTTTTAAGGCAAGATCTCAAAAAGTGAAAATATCTTGTTCAACTTCGTTTTCTCAATACTCAAAGTTTACAAGTGTTGTCATCATCAAAAAGGGGGAGAATGTTAGTTCTCTAAAGGTTTTGATGATAACCGACAATTGTAAACAAGATTGAGTATAGTTGGAATTTGTTGATTTCAATCCAAAGTATTCGCATCGCCAAACTTGAGCTCGCATTTTCAAACCGGAGGTTTGCTTCTAACCAAGGGCCAAACTTGCCAATTGACACTTTGAACTTTACACCAAAACCAGAGGTTTGTTTTTGAGCGTGGCTCTAAGTTTTTGCATGCCTTGTGTAAACTCGAGCCTACACATTAAAACCTCAGTTTTGCAAGAGGCCGAGAGCATCCTAATCTTAAAATACTTTTACGCTCGAGCCTATTAGTTCTAAACCTCGTGTTTGGACCTTCGAGGAAATATTGGTTGATGTACATAACCATTAAACTCGAGCCCGTTATGTCAAACTCGAGTTTACCTGGGGGAAGATTTTTTCAAAATTCTAAGGCTTTTGGATACTCTTCACTGTTTCATTGCAAGCAAAGATTTTCAAATTTGAAAATTTCTTAAAGACTCTCAATCAAACTAAACTCGAGCCTGTCTTTCTCGAACCTCGTGTTTACCTCGTGAGAGAACTCTTAAAAGTTTTTTAACCAAGTAAACTCGATCTTAGTTCTTTAAACCTCGGTTTATTTCAGTGCCGAGAGCACTAAGTGTTTTTCAAGTCGAACGAACTCGAGCCTAAGTCTCAGAACTCGAGTCTAAACCTTACGAGAGCAATGACTTCTTATCTTGAGAGAAACTCTAAGGTTTGCATTGAGAACCTCAGTTTTGCCCTTGAAAACAAAATCCTAGTTTTAGTTTAAACAAAAGGACAAACTCGAGCCTACCTACTAATAGACTCGAGTTTGTGCTTTTGCTCAAAGTATTTCAAAAAGCTAAAATCGCGACTTCCTCTCCGGATGAAGGAAACTCGAGTTCATCAGTGACCAAACTCGAGTTTAAATCAACCCGAGAGCAAAGAAGTTTTGATGACTCGAAAACCTCGTGTTCTGTTTTTGCAAACCTCCAGTTTAGAAGTTTTGAACATAAAACGCCTTTACACTTTGAAGCTTCAAACTCGAGTCTGCATGAACTGAACTCGAGTTCGTGACGCTGATCCAGAAATTCAAATCTGACAAACTTGGAAAACATTCTTGTTTGATCTTAATACTCTGAAATATTGATCTCTGATATTCCTAACTATGTTTAATGACTTTATTAGTGAATCTCAGATGGTTTAGAGAATGTTTTTGAAGGGTTAAAGGAAAAGGCAAAAAGTGGTTCAGCTCATTAAATGCTATGTCCAGAAAGTTGCATGCTTTTGGGTAATCCATCCGTACACGATTGCAGAGCATTAATGAATGATTACTACATCAAGAAACTGCTTCTACAACGGATTAATTCAGAGGAAGTCAACTCTGAATACTTGGACAGCTGGATTAAGCTGAGATTAGAGAGAGAAGATGCCTAAACCACTTCCTAACCTCGGCTGAGTTTCTCCAACGGATCTATTGGGTTAGCAACGGTCATTTGATGATCTGTGAGTATAAATAGAACTGCATTCAAGTCTTCCCAACTACTACATCTGCTGAAAATGAAAACCATTCAAGTCTCACATTTATTCATTTTTTCATCTGTGTAGTATCACCTGATACAAGAGCTTCAGTGTTTATCTTTAATTACTCGTGTGAGAGTTTCTTTCTTGTAAATCATTTATTGTAAAGAACCACAGTCGTGGGACTTGGTGGTTGGGTTCATTGATTACAACTTGTAAGGGGGAGTGATTTCTAGAGAGAGAACTGCTTCTTAAGTGCAAAGTGTGTAATCTTTGAGATAGTGAAAATCCCAGACAGACCTGGGACCGGATGTAGGTCAAGTTGTTAGGACCGAACCAAGATAAATCATTGTGTCCAGCTGCTCTTCCCTTTGCTCTACTCACCTCTGTTTTATCACTTGAAAACAGAGTGTTTTTCGAAAATTTGTAGAATAGCCAATTCACCCCCCCTCTTGGGTATTAAGCTCTACTTTCAAATATAAGCTTGGATTTCTATACAACTTAAGGCCCCTATGTCATACCCTTTAAGGCTATGACCTTGGCCTCTTTGGTTCAAAAATTGTTACTTGATTCTATCTTGACTTTCTAACATTTTTTCCATGATTAGCTTGGCTTGATTAAAAGTCCATATTTTCATGTCTGAATCCTTTTCTAACCAACCACTTATTTACCTTTAGGTCCATATCCCCTTTCATTTTAGCCTTTAAGCTTTCCCAAAGTCTCTAAGAATATTTTTGCTTGAGACCCCAAAAACTTTTTAATATGTGATTTAGTGCCTGGAACCAATTATATCTTTTTTTGGCGCATTTTTGCGACTCATTCCCAACTGCATGCGTGTAGTAGCTTATTTAATTTTGGCTTTTTTTTGTTTTTTTAAGAATTGTATGCCTAAAATCTAGGATATGACAAATGGTCCAACTAAAGATGAGAAGATGAACATGAAATGTGCTACCACGGCCTTTTGGCTTGATGGAAAGATGCTGGAAAGAAAACGTATGAGAAAAAAATTGACATTGAAGATTTTTAGGGTGTTATGTCGGATCGTCTTTTGAGGAGATTTTTATTAATTACCTTGCAACTAAATGTGATGATTGGCATGAAACAATAAAATAGATTTGGGCTTTTTAACTATCAACTAAGTTGCAATTAAACTAAAATGCTTTAAACTAAAATAGAACAATGAATTTTATCAATCCTTGCTTCATAAGATAAAGGGAGTGTGTTAGTTTGACAAAAATATCCAATGACCCTTTGAGCTAGTTAGAGTTAGGTGAATTAATTCATCCCCACTGGGCTAAAAATTAATCCCTCTAATTGAACCTTAATTTAAAACTCTAGCCAATGAAATTAACAATATGCAAAACACAAATAACCAAAAACCCTTGAATTACAAACATAATATATTCATAACAACTTCAAGCACAAGCTTAACAAAGTCTATATACAAAAAATTACTATTAATAAAGTTCAAATTGTCAAATTTGTTATATTTAAATCCAAACAAACACCTAATTTCAACAAAAATGCATGGAACTCCAATACAAATCTTCAATCCAATATATAAGTCAAACTCTAAACCTATAATTTGACAAATACAGAGAAGAAGCCAAGAAATTAGTTGTTAAACATTCCCCTTCGAGCTGATTCGATCCATTGTTATGAGAGGAGGGAAGCTCAGGCACGAACAACCATTTGCACAGCTCTACCAAACATAATTTAATCTTCAGCCATGGTTTAATTAATTAGAGAATAAATAAATTGAAGGGGAATCAACAGAATTGAAGAAAAAATAATGAGGTAGAGTTGATATGGTGTTAACAAAAGAGAAGGGGAAGATGGAGTGGAGACTACGTAGTGAAGCTCTTTGACGATGATGGAGGACGAACTTCGCCAAAGAAATAGTAATGGAGAACAAAGGTGATGACGTGATGTGAAGTCCGGAGGCCAAGAGTGTCGAATCGTGGCTGCCTTCTCTCTCACCGAAGCTCTCTCTGCTCTAAAAACTCACGGTTGTTCAAACTTTGGGTGAAGATGGTTGCCGACGACTATGGAAATGAAGGTAAAGGTCACCGGCGATAGAGAAAGTGGAGTAGAGGTGTGATAGACAACGGAGAAGGCGTGAGGTGAAGCTCCCTATTCACAACTTTGTTCTGCTTCTCTTGATCTGATATTTTGCTGCTTGGGGCCTAATTTCAAAGGGTAAAATGTAGTAGTTTTTACTCGTGGATCACACTAGCATTCTTCAAATTCGTGAGACCAATTAATCACAAAAATAAGGCATTTTGAGCTCAATCAATATGACAAATTTTAAATAAAACATAAAAATATATTTTAAAAAATAGGGATTCGTCAACCTAATAAAAAAGTCCAATATATTTTCATTGTAACGCCCCTAATTCTAAGTCCATTATGATGTCCAATTATGATCCTATATCTCTTATTAATCTAATCGGTGTGTAATTATCAGAGTGATGGTGTTATTAGATCAGAGTGAGTCGCAACATAGAGCATATATAACATTGGGACGAATGAGTGACTGATAACATAAATCTAGACATATGCTTGTTAATTTAAATTCCCGGAGGAATATATGCGTGATACAATTTAAAATTTGGTAATAGCTAGGCTTAATCCCGTTGGAAGATTTTCGTTATATAGTTATCCCGAATTAAAATCAGTCGAATAGTTAGCAAATATACAAATCCAAAATAATATATGATCCACTTAAATAAATCCCTTCCTTCTCGGGTCTTCGTCTACTTCAAATGTTGATATTGCCTTACTCCCCGATCCAGAACATTTTCCTGAATCTTTAGGCATAACTGGGATTCAATGATCAATTGAATCTCTGGGTAACGGTTAATCTCATATTCAAAGTGCAAATCATACATGACAAATATTTCATATATTGTGAAATAAAAGAAAGCATTCAGCAAACACACCACAACCAGACTACATAGCACACAACACATGTATCGTTACCGGTGTAAGCAATCACCAGTGTCACATGTCCCAGACACGAATCCTTAGCGTTAGGAAAAACAGGCATTCAACATTATCATATAAAACAATAATCCACATCCAGCTGAATAAAACGTATAGAGTCGGGCATAAAAACTTGGCCAAGAATCCATAATACATGAACATACAAGGAATATATAAAAACACAAGGAATTGGAGATTAAGTTACCAACCTCAACTTCACAAATAAATAAAATCTCCGATGTTAGGAACTCGAACTTCTTCAACATCCTAAAGTAAGACCGTTGGAACTATTAATTCTCCTTTCTATTTATTATTAATTAATAATTCCCTTTATTATTTATTTCTCTTTTTAATAATAATATTATTTATTATTTATATATATATTATTATTGTTATTATTATTATTTCTCTACAATTAGTTTAAACCCCCAGAGGCTATTCCAATATTAAGCATGATATCAACGCTTTAAATTAGGAGTTTAATAAATACTAACACCACATATATATGCTTCACTAATATATATATATATATAAAACATCCAGGCTTTTGGGGATGCAGCGTTATATATAAATACACATACAAGACAAGCTTTTCCTGTTATGTCCAAATACTATAATGATGTGTTTTGTTCAGTGAAAATGTCAATATCCTAAATGGTAGGTATCAATAATTCAATCAAAGGTGTTAGCTAAGTATCAAGCCAAATATGTGTTTATGAGTGCTATATGTCCACTATTAGTTTCAGGGAAGGAAAATTGTATTTTGGTTTATACCTTTTTATAAGCTATTGGGATATGCTTGAGTTAAATGTTAGATATAATTAGTTTTGATGATGTCTTATATAGATGCCATTATTACAAGCAAAAAGATTGAGTAATATATTTATCTCCTACATTGACTAACTACTATATTTAATGTAGATTAGTTCAAGTTGAATTATAGATCAAGAAGGAGATAAGAGATTATATAAAGAAGAAATTGGAGAAAATGTCAAGTTCAAGAAGAAGAAGAGATATTGAAGAAGGTAGAACTTGCAAAGAATGACGAGCCCAAGTTAAATGATGAAGAATGATCAAGATGGGAGATGGAAGAAGGAAGAACTTGATGAATAGAATGAGAATACATTATACAAGTTCTTAGATTGATACTAGAAGTCTCCATGATCAAATGGAAGTTGGAATGGCTCAATTCAGAGTTAAAAACAAGCAAATATAAGGTTCAAGATGATCCAACTCGAGTTAACTACTTTGCTACAGTGTTTCTGGGTTTCTCGACTGATCCAACTCGAGTTATTATGAGTAACTCGAGTCAAGAAATGGTCTCAGCGTCTCTGGACTAGAAGTAACTCGAGTTGCCACTAATAACTCGAGTTAACAATGCTTTTTCAGCACTTCAGCCATACTCTGTTTCGCGTTTTAGCTGGCGAGGTCTGGTATTTCGATGATATCTCCCAAACCAGAGATCAGATTGAGGTGAAACCAGTGGCATATGAAACTAGACTCCTAATGCATCATTTTTATATAAAATTAAATCCCAAAGGAGTTCAAATCAAGGATCTATCAATTGTAGAAGTTTGAACTGAAATTCACGCCACACTGCTAACCAAGCCTCAATATGTTGACATATCTCACAAACTAAAAATCCAATTGATCTCATATCAAAGGCATTTGAAAGAAGACATAAAGATCTTTCTAGGGATAGGTCATTTGCTATATTTAGAGTTATATTTTGAAGAGATATGGTTTCTGGAAGTTTACCCATGTTCTGAAAGAAGACATAATGCAGCAATGTCAAGGCAAACACTGGAACAAACAAAAGGTAACAACTCGAGTTATCACTTAGAAACTCGAGTCAAGGATCGTACTTCCCTTTTCAAATTAAACATCACGATATCAGCTTTTTCAGGATCTGATATGACTCGAGTCATTTGGAAATTAACTTGAGTCATTCTTGTGACAGAAAACTTCAACTGATATGAGTTACTGATATAACTCAAGTTACAGGGAGTAACTCGAGTCATGATATTGTCAAAAGCTCTCTGGATGATATTATTATTAATATAACTCGAGTTGTCACGTGTAACTCGAGTTACCCAACTCAAGTCAACTTTCATAACTCCAGTCATCTCAATTGAAAAGATTCTCTGAATAAAGAACTAACTCGAGTTACAAAAAGTGAAATTCTTCTCTGTTTGATTTCAATGAAATATAACTCGAGTTAATGTGTTATAACTCGAGTTGGCATATATTGAAAATATTCTCTGGACATGTTTATAACTCGAGTTATCATTGTGAAACTCGAGTTACCTATATCACAATTTGAATTCATCGTTCTCGCAATCCGAACTCTTATAATTATGCATTGGGTACTTGATATTATTGTTTCTTATCATTCCTAACCAAGTTTTATCAGTTTGCTAGTGATTTTCAAACATGTTTAACAAGTTTGAAATTCAAATTATCGCAAAGCACAATTATGTCAGAGCATTAAATGCTAAAGCAGAGAGGAAGCATCAAAAGGGAAAATGTACTTCGAGCAAGCAAAAAGCATTCCAACTATTTCAAGACAACATTCCAACCGAGTCTCAACGGACAATTTGAATAAGGAATGTCAACAGAGAATAACAGACGAATGTCGGAAGCATACAAAGAGACGGAGTAAGGTAATCTTAATGGATATATTCATTACTCACAACGGCTCATTTAATCTCGTCTTCAATGGTCATAAATTGCAACTAACTAGAAAAGGAGAAGCATTCAAGATAGAAGAGGGTAGAGACACGAGCTTACATCTTCAAAATGCCAATACTCTGATATTCATATTTTTACTCTCCATTTATCTCAATGATCATATAAAATTCTACAGAGAGTGAAATGATTTGTATTGTATTTCAGTGTTTATTCATTTACTTCTGTGAGAGAGAAGATCCATTGTAATTATCTTATTTGAGAGTTCCTCAAGATTGGTGATCTTGAGTGGAAAACCCATTATATTGATTACAGCTTGTAAGGGGGAGCGAATCCTAGTGAGAGGATTACTTCGAGTACAGAGTGTATAATAAAGTGAGTGTATTGATTACAGCTTGTAAGAGGGAGTGAATCCTAGTGAGAGGATTACTTCAAGTACAAAGCGTGTAATCAAGTTGAAAGAAGATAGTGGATTAAAAATCTCAAGTGGACCTTGGGGACTGGACGTAGGTCAAGGATTGGCCGAACCAGTATAAATCTCAGTTTGCATATTCTCTTCCCTTATCTCTTATATTTCCAATATATGCTTTGAATATCTAACTATTGTTTTAGAAGACGCAAAAAGTTTTTTAAAGTTCCATGTTTTTTATCTTCACTCAATTCCATTAAAGACATTGAATTAATATTTGCATGGAACGACATTTTCATGACAGCAAGGTCTTTCCCTTCTATTTTCAAATGCAGTGATATATATACACACATACACATAACAGTAAGATTTTCTTCTCTTTTTATATGTGCAGAGATGACAATCTTTGGGTTTAATATATATATATATATAATAGTAAACAAGAGATCAAGCTTTCCTTCTACTTTCAAATGCATAACAAGAAGATTTCCTTCTCTTTTTATATGTGCGAAATGGCAAGCTTTGGGTTTGATATATATAGCAAAGTAACAAGGTTTTGGTTTTAGGAATAGTACTTATATACATATACATACATATATATATATATAACAGCTAGCCTTCTTTTGTTTTTCTATGGTTCATGTGCAGCTATACACACACCACACTGTGGGCTTTGGGTTTTAAGAATAACAACTTACACACACACACACATACATATATACACACGTATATGAATATAAGGATCAGCGACTTTGTTTTGATTATTAAGTGACTATATATTGTTGTGATATATATATATATATGGATATGGTTTAGCAAAAACTCTCTGTTTAACCCTTTCATTCCCCATGGAACTATATATATATATATACACACACACACACACACATATACTTGATATGACAACAATTATATATTAGCAGGTTTATATCTATATAAAACAGTTAGCCTTTTGATTTCTCGATACATATATATACATATATATATACACAACAAAGTTCTCCTATTATTTCTAATAGCAGATATATATATATATATCAAAAAACTTGGTGTTCAACAATGTAAACATATATATATTTAAAATAGCAAGCTTTCTGGGTTTAATGATCACCACGTTGTGCAGCAATATATATATATAACAGCAAACTCTTCCTCTTTTATATAGATTTAGTGTTATATATATAAGTATCTTCAACACAGCAAGTTTCCCTATTTATATATATAAGCAGCACTACAATATATATATATATATATATGTATCGCCTTCCTTCTTGTTTTCCATGCATGTGCATCAAGACACATACATATATATATATATATATATATAGTGTGTGCAGTGAAGACAAGCTCAAAGACTTACCTTGGTTGCTTACACGTTCGAACACTGATTCTCATCGATACACAACCTCTGTTTCTTATAAATCCAAAACAAAGTAAAAGATGATCACGTTTTTGTCTCTCTCTCTCTATCACTCTCAAGCTCGGCTTTGGTTTTTGGTTTCATCAACATAGATGAATAGAAGCCAAGAGACAAGGTTATATAATGAATGAAGGGTCCGGTCCGAGGAGCACAAACCGGGAGCTATTTGATGAGCACTAATTATACCATGTTTTCCTTGTATTTTATGACTGAATTGTATGGTTGATGAGCACAAATTGTACCATGTTTTCCCTATACCTTATGATTGAATTGAATGATAAATACAAGCTTAACTGCAGATAATCTAAGCAAAAAGGCATACATTCAGGATATAGGGAACTGAAGGGCAGAAACCATTTACATCCTAAACATGTGCTAAGAAAGGAACAATTTACATGGTTTTTAAGGAAGACTGTATAGCAAAGCTAGGGGCTAGATTTGTGACCTCAGCTTACTAGTAAGGAGTTGAGGTTAGACCTCTGAGAAACAGTATTTGCTAGGCAGCCCGTGCATGGCTTGACCTATTATTGTAGGCTTCAGGAATGGGTCTACCTCTCATAACCATAACACCCTGAGCATAAAGCAGATCTAATTAGAAAGTTACCATAGGAATATGGAAGGAGTATAGTTAGCGTCATATATATCAAACACGGAAGCTTCGGTAGACTATCATGGTGGGTTAACCAAATAGCTTTGTAGTTAGTAGCTATGTTGTAGCATTGCAAAAGCTGTGCAGTATAGATGCTATAGCAACGGGTAGAGCAGTTGGGAGATTGATGCACTTAAGGGTGATTCTGAGTCCAGCCTGACTACTTAGTGATATCTTCTCAAGTTTAATTCACTCTGTTTATTTCTGCTAGTAGCATTACCACAAAAACCCCTCAACCCGAATATATTTACTTTCTACTTGTACAACTATCATAGCAATCGAGCGTCACTCTTTGGTATCTCGATCTGTGGACGATACTCTACTTACACTTTATTACTTGTTCGACTGGTTCACTTGCCATCAAGGAAATCGACTAACAAGTTTTTGGCACCGTTGCTGGGGACTGCTGATACCCTTTGTGATGACGCCCCTTTGCTTAATAGTTGTGATTTACTTAGTAAAAAGCTCATCTTTCTCTGTTATTGATTTGCAGGTACATTCTGTAGTGTATGTGCAACTCGCCTCCAGCCAACCTAGAGCCTTACGATCCTGAAATAGGATGCACCTACAAGCAAAGGCGAAGAAGGCCGAAATGAAGAAGTCAATCTTTTGACCCTGCAAACATGGCGGATATACCTGACAATCACGATCGGGATCAATGAGAGCGCATAGTGATAAACAGGGATAAACAGGTCCCTCCACCTCCAAACCCAGATGTGAACAAGGCCATCATGGATTCGGCATTCCAGATCTAAACAAGCTGAACTCGGCCATCACACCACCAACCTTCAATGCTAGATACTTTGAATTTAAAGGTGTCATGATTCAAACGGTGAATGCAGTAGGGCAATTTAGAGGACTTCCATCCGAGGATCCGCACCTTCATCTCCAAACCTTCATGGAAGTGTGTGATTCCTTTGTCATCCCAGGCATACCACCCGATGCCGTCCGGATTAAATTATTCTCATTCTCACTAAGGGACAAGGCTCGCACGTGGCTTAACAACCTACCCGCTAATTCCATCACCACATGGAATGATCTGGGAAGTAAGTTCTTGCTCAAATTTTTTCCACCTACTAATAACGCTCAACTTAGAGGGGACATCACCAATTTCCAACAAAAATCTGGTAAATCTACCTACAAAGCCTGGGACAGATTCAAGGACCTCCTCAGAAGATGTCCACAGCATGGACTGTGCGAATGGGTCCAGTTAGAAACATTTTACTGAGGTCTCGATGGATAAACACGATCAATTGTAGACACCTCTTCTGGAGGATCCATCCTAATGAAGTCTTATGAAGAGGCTCACAACTTATTGGAGCGCATGGCCATGAACAGTCATCAATGGCAAGTAGACAGAGCTACAGCCTCCTGAACTGTTGCAGGGATACATAAACTAGATGCTATGACCGCTCTCACAGCACAGGTTTCATCTCTGACCAATATAGTGAAAGGACTAACCCTTCCATCGAACAACACATCGCTGCAACCATCTCAAGTAGCTTGTGTGTACTGTGGTGAAGAGCACTCTTACTCTCAGTGCTCTGCCAACCCTGAATCTGTAAACTTCATCAACAACTTTAACAGGGGCAGTAACACCAATAATCCGTACTCAAATACATACAACCCCGGATGAAGGCAGCATCCTAACTTTTCATGGAATTCTCAAGGATCACAAGCAGCAGGACAATCATCGGGCCCACAATACTCAAACCGAACATCAAACCCACTAGGGTTTACCTAGCAAGCATGGCAGCAGGGCGGTGAGTCAGAAGCATAGCATTCTGTGTTGACCCTTCTGAAGGAATATATGGCAAAAAACGATGCAATCATCCAAAATCAGCAAGTGACCCTGAGGAATCTTGAAACTCAAGTAGGACAACTAGTAACAGCTCTGAACAATAGACCCTCAGGATCCCTGCCAACCGACACTGAAGTGCCCAGGATCCAAGGAAGAGAGGAAGTCAAACTGATAGAGCTTAGAAGTAGTAAAAGCTTAGAACCCATGAAAGCAACCAAGCGACCTATGGTTGTCACCGATCCGAGACCCGAGAAATTTAAGGAAGGGCAAGGAAGTACTGAACAACCTCTTAAAGATGAGCAGAGGCAACCAAGACTTTCACAACTGGAACAGGATCTCAGCACCATGACCATGCCTCCACGTGCAGCACTGGATGATCACGTACAATACCCAACAATGAATGTTACCGCTTCATCATCAAAGCATAATCCTGATCTCAGGCCTTCAGCGATGCCAAAGCCACCCCCGCCTTTCCCACAAAGGCTAAAGAAGCAAGGACAGGAGAAACAATTCAAGCAATTCCTTGATATGCTACGACAATTGCATATTAATATTCCTCTTGTGGAAGCTCTGGAACAAATGCCTAGCTACGTGAAGTTTATGAAGGAAATTCTATCTAAGAAGAGGCGACTGGAAGAGTTTGAGATAGTAGCATTGAGCCAGGACTGCAGTGCCATGTTAACCAATCAGTTACATCCAAAATTAAAGGATCATGGCAGTTTCACAATCCCCTGTGCAATCGGACTCCATTACTCAGGTAAAGCTCTGTGTGATCTAAGTGCTAGCATAAATCTCATGCCCATGTCGATTTTCAAACAATTTTCAGTAGGGGAGGCCAGGCCCACAGCAGTCACGTTGCAACTGGCTGATCGCTCCATAGTGCTACCCGAAGGCAAGATCGAAGACCTTGATAATTGAATATTTCATACACTGTTTTTTGTCTCTTGATTTATAATTTAGGACTCTTTAGCTAATAAACAATGGCTTTTATACTTATTTGGGCCTTGGGCCTTTTATTATATTTTAGCCATTATTTAATAATAAATTATAGTTTTACATTGCTTCACCATTTTTACCATAACTCTTGAACCATACATCGAATTTGCCGCATTTTTGTCTCATATTTCAGATGATTCAGAGAGCTATAATTGTTATGAAGACATGAAGAGCAAATTCGGACAAGAGAGGCTGTCGATTTTGGAGCCGAAGTCATATGTATTTTTGGGTTCAAATTTTGTAATTAAAGCCCATTTTATTTTATTTTCGTTTTGGGCCTGAATTGTGGATTGGAGCCCCATTTCGTTTTGCCATTTTAGGTTAAGTGAGGCAGCAGCCACAAACACATTCTCATTCACGTTTTTAGATTTTAGTGGATCAAAATAAGAGTTTTCAAATTCTACGCAATATTCTTCGTGTTCTTCGTGTTCTTCATCGAGTTCTTCGTCTTTCTTAATAATGTTCGGCTAAATTTACGTGATTAGCCCAACGATGAGGATTCCATCCACTATCCGGAGGATTCGCACTAATCGGTAACCGTCTAACTCATTTCTGCATTCTTTAATCGGATTCGATTTTTGGATTTGGATTGGGTTTTTGATTAAAAACCCGTTGACATTTCCCAAGGATGTAGTTCGAACTAGGTTAAAGTATTCTTTGTGCGATTGTACGAGAGATATGCCACTGATTCGAATAAATTCTGGAAGATTGTTCAGTTGAGGGAATTTCTAGGAAAATGCAGAGATTTCGGTTTGCCCAGAGTCTATCACGAGTTCGGTTATAATGCTTTTTTTCGTCAGGAAGGGAAGTGGTGGAATTCAAAATCCTGAGTTAATCTTTTGTTTCTCTGTGTTAATTTCATTTTGTTTTTGTTATTTCGTTTTTATTCCCTTTGAATCAAAACCCCCATTTTTCTATGTTTTATTGTTGTTCGAATCGAACCGATTGTGAATTCGTTGGGAAACGACCCAGGTTACATTATACTGCAAATCCTTTTCTAATCTGGTTATTTTGAGAGATTACGGCAAATCTTTGTCAAAATATGGCGCCGCTGCCAAGGAATTTGCATCGGTTTGATTAGTAACAGTAGTGAAAATAGCTTCATTTTTCGGTAGTTTAGGTGGTTCGGGTGGCTGGACAGAAATTTTTCTGACCCAGATCACTCAAACCAGGTCTTATTCACAAGGAATTGGGCATTCTAAGAAAGAATCACTCTCTTTAAGAGTGAGGTATACCCTATTTTCCCCAAATTCCAACGTTTAGACCACTTTTCGCTATTTTAATTTCCGATTTCATGATTTCTACTAGTCAGTTTTTTTGGAGTATCTCGATTTGGCTGAATTTTGGTATAGTGATAGAAAATGGCCTATCTCACAACGCTGTGCTAAGCTCCGTTTTTCCAAATTCCATCGTTTAGACCACTTTTTCAATTTTTAAAGTTTTTTTATTCCATTTTTGGGTTCCCCAATGGTCTAGGAGTTGCCCTGTCCAAGTCCCAAAAATTTTAAAAATCATTTAATAGTGTTTCTGGACTTGTTTAGGTCAATTTCTACCATAGGTTTTTGTTTTTGTGTTTGCTTTTGTGTGTCTTAGTGTTTTCTCCTTTTTACCACTTTTAGTGGCATTTTTAAATAATTCGATTGGTGGTGGCATTTTCATAATTCGATTTTTACGTAAATTCTGCCTTGTGATTATGCTTGCATGAGTACTAGGAGCACTATCAATCCAGAAGACTTGTTGCCATTTGATCTGAAATAGAAAGAACAATTCTTCTTTGCTAGAAGAGTTGTTAGGGTAAGTCGTGGGATTAACACCGAATTGGACATTGAACTTGAGACTGATTGTAACCATTCGATTGTGTCCATTCTTGATCTTTCGATTGTGTTTGATAGTCTTGTTGTTTTCACTTGATTCTAGTAGCAATTTTCCTAACTCGAAAATTATGGCGGAAAAACGGGAAAATCATCCTACTTTAAAGGAATTGAATGAACTGATGTTAATTATCAACCTTTGTGCATCCAATATCCTGCCCTTGCTACTAACTTTGAGCTTAAATCTGGTCTAATACACTTGCTGCCTAAGTTTCATGGTCTTTCAAGGGAGTGTGCCATTAAGCATTTGAAGGAATTCCATCTAGTGTGCGACACATGAAACCACATGCCATTGATGAAGATCAAATCAAGCTGAGCTTTTCCTTTCTCATTGGAAGGTGGAGCCAAATCTTGGTTATTGTACCTTGACCTTCATCTATTGGGAGCTGGGCTGATGTTCAGAGGTAATTTATGGAGAAATATTACCCTGCCTCAAGAACAACTGCAATCAAAAAGGAAATTGCCAACATTAAACAGGCCAATGGGGAGACTTTGTATAAGTACTGGGAGAGGTTCAAAAGGTTATGTGCAAGCTGTCCATACCACCAGATCACTGAGCAACTATTGATTACCCATTTCTATGATGGTCTGCTACTAGTAGACAAAGGTTTGGTGGATGCTTCTAGCGGTGGGGCTCTACGTAACAAGACAATTGAAGATGCCCGGGAATTCATATCCGAGGTGGCAGCCAACTCTTAGCAATTTGGCACCAGGGCCAATAGTGCTCCCGTTTACCATGTGCAAACACCTCCAGTCCAGTATGATTCTCAGAGATTAGAGAATAGACTTGATGATCGACCTCTTTGGTGAGGCGGTGGCGTGTGACACGAGACAGTACAATCTTCTCCTTCTCGGTTGGGTACTCGTGTGGGTTACATTTCGACCCTTTCCATTCTCTTGACTCTTGCCCTACCTTGTATGATCCTGCTTATCAAGACCAGTTAGTAGCTTTAGTGGGTGTTTTTCCAGGAAAGCCACAATACCAGCAGAATAATGCCTTCTCCAACACCTACAATCCTGGTTGGAGAAATCACCCCAATTTCCATTGGAACCGAGAATCGAAGCGAGTAACCAATATCAGCAGAATTCTGGGAATTACCAACGACAAGATACAGACCACAGAATTTCCAATAGCAATCTGCACCTCCTTTGCCTTTGCCCGCACCACCTCCTCGACCAGCCATATGTGCACCTCCACAGGCAGCACAGCAACAGGCTAGCAGTAGTGGTAGTGGTGGTTCCTCCCTTGAGGATATGATGAAGCAATTTGTCACAGCCAACATAAGTTCCGATAGCAAACTGACACTTCCATTCAGAGTTTGCAAACACAGATTGGGCAGTTGACAACATCATTGAACCAGCTTCAACCTCATGGATCCAACACTCTTCCTTCACAAATAATTCCTAATCCTAGGGGAATGTGAGTGCTATCTCCCTTCGTTACGGCAAGCAATTGGAGGAACCTAAACCATTTGCGATGTGACTTCCACATCGAAAAGAGAGTCGAGAAAATGTTAAGATTGACTCTAAAAATAAAAAGCGGTGCGATAAGGTGAAAAGGAAGACATCCCCATTCCTCTTCCTTTCCCTCAAAGAGCGATTCAATCCAAGAAACGCGAGAAAAAGCACAAGAGAAGGATATACTTGAGACATTCAGAAGAGTAGAGATCAACATTCCTCTCTTAGATGCAGTTAAACAAATCCCTAAATATGCCAAGTTTCTGAAGGAGTTGTGCACCAACAAGAGGCGATTGAAGGGAAGTGAACGAGTGAATTTGAACCAGAATGTATAAGCACTCATCCGGCCTACCATGCCTCACAAGTGCAAGGATACAGGGACGTTTTCTATCCCTTGCCTTATTGGCAATTATAGATTTGATGATTGCATGCTAGATTTAGGTGCTTCTATTAATGTCATGCCTGCATCTATTTATAAATCTCTTGGTCTTGGTCCTTTGCGTCATCGGTGTTGTTGTTCGGTTAGCCAATAGGAGTAGTGCTCATCCTTCTGGTTTAGTTGAAGATGTATTAGTCAAAGTTAATGAATTGATATTCCCTGTTGATTTTTACATCTTAGATATGGAGGATGAGTCTTCTAGTAGTAGGTCACCAATTATTCTAGGAGGCCTTTCATGAAAACAGCTAGGACTAAGATAGATGTGCATTACGGTACTCTTTCCATGGAGTTTGGTGATATATCTGTGAATTTCAATATCTTTGATGCCATGAAACATCCTAGGGAGGAGCATTCATTTTACTGCATTGATGTTATTGATGATCTTGTGGATGATGTTCTTCTTGATTGGTGTTGATTATCTGATTTTTCATCGAGAGTGATTCTTTCATTTGTGCATATCTTGATAATGAATGGTGCTCTGTTTGCACTAACTTGGTTAATCTTTGCACTATTTGGTGATTCTGATATTGATTCTGAGTTTGAGCTTCATCCTGATCCTAATATGCATCCTTATTCTGATTCTAATTTTGATGAGCTTAACTCTGATTTTGATGAGCTTAACTCTGATGTTAACATTGAGCTGTATAGACACGGTTCTTACGCTTCTTTGAATATGGTTTCGAGGTATTTCTAGTGTGATGACATCAGAATTGTTGCAACAACCACCCAAGCTTCTTCCCTCCATCGAGAAACCACCCAAGCTTGAGTTGAAATCCCTTCCAGATCACCTGAAGTATGCATTTCTAGAGGTGGATGAACAGTTGCCAGTCATTGTGGCAAATAATCTTCTTCCTAACCAAGAAGAGAAGCTGCTAAGCTTATTAAGGGCGAACAAGAAAGTCATTGGGTGGACATTAGCTGACATCGTTGGCATTAGCCCTTCCATGTGTATGCATCGAATTCTGTTGGAAGAGGACTCTAAGCGGTGAGGCGGCCCCGAGATGCCTCAATCCTCTTATCCTTGATGTGGTGAAGAAGGAGGTCACTAAGCTTCGTAGGTTTGGTATCATCTATCCCATTTCTGATAGCTAGTGGGTTAGCCCGGTCTAGGTGGTTCCCAAGAAATCCGGAGTTACTGTGGTAGCCAATCAGAAGAATGAGCTCATTCTTACTAGAGTTTAGAATAGTTGGAGAGTTTGCATCGACTATAGGAGACTCAATCAAGCCACTCGCAAGGATCATTACCCTCTACCTTTCATTGATCAGATGTTAGAGTGGTTGGTGGTAAGTCTCACTCTTTTGCTTCTTGGATGGCTACTCCGGATACTTCCAGGATCCATATTGCTCACGAGGATTGGAGAAGGCGACCTTCACATGCCCCTTTGGAACATATGCCTACCGACAGATGCCTTTTGGCCTCTGCAACGCACCTGGCACCTTTCAACGTTGTATGGTAAGCATTTTCTCTAAGTTTCTTGAGGACTGCATGGAGGTTTTTATGGATGATTTCACTGTATATGGGTCTGATTTTGATGCATGCTTAGCTAATTTGTCTAGAGTTTTGCATAGGTTCATTGAGTCTAATCTTGTGCTTAATTATGAGAAGTGTCACTTTATGGTTGAGTCGGGTATAGTCTTGGGAGACATAGTGTCTAGGAAAGGGATTGTGGTAGATCTTGCTAAGATAGATGTAATTACTGCTTTGCCTTACCCTCAAGTGCGGGAAGTTTGCTCTTTTCTTGGTCATGCAGGTTTCTATCGGCGTTTCATTCAGGATTTCAGCAAGATTTCCCGACCCTTGTCCAACCTTCTACATAAGGACACTGACTTTGTATTTGATGATGCTTGCAAGGCAGCCTTCAATCATTTGAAGCGTTGCACGACTACGAGCCCATGATACAAGCCCACGATTGGTGCCTCCCCTTCGAGTTGATGTGTGATGCTTCCAACTATGCGGTTGGTGCTATCTTGGCACGAGTTGAAAGAGCATCTCATGTGATTGCATATGCCTCCAAGACTTTGGATCTGCCTAGTCCAATTACACCACTGCGAAAAGGAGTTGTTGGCTATTGTATTTGCTTTTGATAAGTTTAGGTCATATCGCTAGCAAGTAGAGTAGTTGTTTTCTCGACCATCTTTGCTTTGAAGTTTCTTTTGAAAAAGGTAGATGCTAAGCCACAACTCATCCGTGGATGTTGCTGCTCCAAGAGTTTGATGTTGAGATTCGAGACGGAAGTGGAGCACAAAACCGGGTAGTGACCACTTGAGTCGCATCACTCATTCTCCCTCTCACCCCTCTTCTATTCAGGATGATTTCCCTGATGAGTAGCTTCTACAGCTACAAGGTAAGCTTCTATGGTATGTTGATCTGGTTAACTACTTGGTAGCTGGTGTTTTGCCTGTAGATTCCACTAGGGCCCAAACCCTTAAATTAAAGAGTGAGTCTAAATATTATGTTTGGGATGACCCTTATCTTTGGAAATTTTGTAGTGACCAAGTAGTTAGGAGATGTGTGCACGATCATAAGTCTCACTCTATATTGCATTTTGCTCATGCTTCTCGCTGTGGTGGTCACTTTGGACCCCAAAGAACTGCTAGGAAAGTCTTAGGCGGTGGATTATTTTGGCCTTCCTTGTTTCATGATTCCCATATGTTTTGTAAGTCATGTGATAAGCGTCGGAGAGCGAGGAGTATTTCCTGTAGGCATGAGATGCCCTAGAGCCCTATATTGTTTTGTGAGATCTTTGATGTTTGGGGTATTGATTTTATGGGTCCATTTCCTGCTTCATATGGTTATACTTACATCTGGTGGTTGATTATGTCTCGAAATGGGTTGAGGGCGAAAGCCACCCGGACTAATGATTCTTACGTGGTGGTGGATTTTGTTAGGTCTAACATTTTCTACAGGTTTGGCATTCCTAGAGCTATTATCAGTGACCAAGGTTCCCATTTTTGCAACCGAAGCATGGGTGCCTTGTTACGCAAGTATGGAGTGCTTCACAAGGTCTCCACAGCATACCATCCTCAGACCAACGGTCAAGCTGAAGTCTCCAATAGAGAGATTAAACAAATCCTTCAGAAGACTGTTAACTCTACACGGAAAGATTGGAGTAAGCGATTAGAGGATGCTTTGTGGGCATATCGTACCGCCTACAAGACTCGATTGGGATGTATCCTTATCGGCTTGTCTTTGGTAAGGCATGTCATCTTCCTAGGTTGAGTTGGAGCATCAAGCCTATTGGGCCATTAAGCGGTGTAACATGGATTTGGCTAAGTGCGGGATGGAGAGGAAGCTACAATTGCAAGAGTTGGATGAGCTTAGATTGGATGCCTATGAGAGTTCGCGATTATACAAAGAAAAGACTAAGGCATTCCATGATAAGCATATTACGAGGAAAGAATTTTACGTGGGCGAGAAAGTTCTTCTGCGTTTAACTCTCGTTTGAGGTTTATGCAGTAGCTTCGATCTAAATGGGATGGCCCTTTTGAGATCACTAACATTTTTCCATTTGGTGCTATTGAGCTATGTGATCCACCCACAGGACGAACCTTTAAGATCAATGGGCATCGCCTCAAGCCATTTCATGAGGGATCCTAGCGCGGCTGAAGAAGAAGCGAGATTCTCCTCATTGATGCCACTTATCCTCCATAAACCCCTTGGGGAGTATTCTTCTTTCTCTCTCCCTCTTTCTTCTATTTGTCTTCCTTTTTCTACTTTCCTTTTTGAAAATAAATACAGTCTTTCATTCTATGATTGCTACATATTATGAACTAGGAAATTTTGGTTTTAAAGGATTATTCTGTTGGATCTACCATTCTTGACTCTTCGATTACATGTCTTGGTAGTTGATTTGGTGATGTTGGTTGCTTAAGTTGGTGTTTACTTTGTGAGGTTTTGGGCCTGCATGAATGGAATTCATCTTTTGCCATTCTTTCTTTCATGTGTGCATCTGCTCATGATTTGTGTTCTCTAGAACTTGCCCCTTTTCTTTTTGAAACTACATTTTTCACTTACGTGCATAAGTATGATGGAAGCTTGTTTTCTTTCTTTTATTTTTCCTCACTTTGGCCAAATAGCCTTTCCCTTGCATTATGATTCCTTTGCTAGCCCTTTGTGCCTTTTTGACTCATTCTTTTCTAAGCCACATTACAAGCCTAAGCGAAAAACCATTTTATTCCGCACCTTGAAAATTTATTGAGCATTGGTTTCACCTTGGTTTTGTGTTTAAGTGTGGGGGTTGCTCGGGAGTGCAACAGGTTTAAGTGTGGGGGGATGTTTGCTTTTGTCATTGTGATTATGTATATAGTATAGTTTCATCTTAAAAAAAACAAAAAAGGAGAACAAAAGAAAAAGAAAAGAAAGAAAGAAAGAAAAGTTAAAAAAAAAAAAAGGAAAGAAAGAAAGAAAGAAAGAAAATACATAGAAAGAAAGGAGATATATAAGTAAAATAAAAATTTTCTTACATAGAAAATGATTGTGTTAATTAGTGCTCTTTTTAATTTCTTTGGTGCTTAGTCTCTCATTCCACACTATTACCTACCTTCACCTTAACCCCATTGCAACCTTTCACAACAAGCTCTCTTGATTTGTGCATGCATGTGTTATGAGTAGTGGAGACGTAGAAATTGAGCAAGCTTACGGTAGGACAATTTTCTTGAGTAGAATTTGAGCGATACATTTATTAACCTCAAACACTTGAGAGATTGATTGATTGAGCGCATCATTTGAGACACCATCTTTTGTGATTAGCATCATTGATTGAGATTACCATGAATTGTAATTTGAGATGAAGGGATTGTGGTCTTGATTGATTGATATTTTGGAGCTTTGTGTCCCTTGTTCAATTTTTGCATTGTTAGCAATTGTTAGAAAAGAAGAGTTTTTCCTTTAGGTCTTTTTCTTTGAATTTTGCTCAGGAGTGCAAAAAGATAAGTGTGAGGGAATTTCATAATTGAATATTTCATACACTACTTTTTGTCTCTTGATTTATAATTTAGGACTCTTTAGCTAATAAATAATGGCTTTTAAACTTATTTGGGCCTTGGGCCTTTTATTATATTTTAGCCATTATTTAATAACAAATTCCATTTTTACATTGCTTCACCATTTTTACCATAACTCTTGAACCAGACATCGGATTTGCCTCATTTTTGTCTCATATTTTAGATGATTCAAAGAGCTAAAATTGTTATGAGGACATGAAGAGCAAATTCAGACAAGAGGGCGGTCGATTTTGGAGCGGAAGTCATATGTATTTTTGGGCTCGAATTTTGTAATTAAAGCCCATTTTATTTTATTTTCGTTTTGGGCCTGAATTGTGGATTGGTGCCACATTTCGTTTTGTCATTTTAGGTTAAGTGAGGCAGCAGCCACAAACACATTCTCATTCACATTTTTAGATTTTAGTGGATCAAAATAAGAGTTTTCAAATTCTCTGCAATGTTCTGCGTGTTCTTGCGTTCTTCATTAGTTCTTCGTCTTTCTTAATTATGTTCGGCTAAATTTCTGTGATTAGCCCAACGATGAGGATTCCATCCACTATCCAGAGGATTCGCACTTAATCGGTAACCGTCTAACTCGTTTCTGCATTCTTTAATCGGATTCGATTTTTGGATTTGGATTGGGTTTTTGATTAAAAACCCAGATCGATATTTCCCAAGGATGTAGTTCAAACTAGGTTAAAGTATTCTTGTGCGATTATACGAGAGATACGCCACGATTCGAATAAATTCTGGATGATTGCTCGGTTGAGGGAATTTCTGGGCAAATGCGAGAGATTTCGGTTTGCCCAGTCGATCACGAGTTCGGTTATAATCTGTTTTTGTCCAGGAAGGGAAGTGGTGGAATTCGAAATCGTGGGTTAATCTTCTTTATATCTGTGTTAATTTCATTACTTTTTACTATTTATTTCATTTTTATTCTCTTTGAATCAAAACCCCCATTTTTCTCTCTGTTTTATTGTTGTTCGAATCGAACCGATTTGTGAATCGTTGGGAAATGACCCATGTTACATTATACGCAAATATTTTTCTAATCTGGTTATTTTGGGAGATTACGGAAAATCTCTGTCAAAGCAGATCACGATGTCCCAATTCTACTGGGAAGACCTTTCATGGCAACTGGTCGTACGCTGATTGATGTAGAAAAATGAGAACTCACTATGCGTGTAAACGATGATCAGGTCACCTTCTCAATACTTAAGACCGAGAAATTCAAAGACCCAACTGAGAAGTACCTAATTTCTTCAGATAACAGCAAGGGCACTAAAGAAGCAGGAGACCTTCTTGCACTACCACAGCATTAAATTGCTATAGCAACGTCTGGCTGAAGACTTTAAACCATGTGCTACTGGGAGGCAGCCCAGAGTCATGCTTTAAATCAATGTTTTTGAGAATAGAGGCTACGCCACCTGACGACTAAAGTAACAAAGGACCAAGACAATAGAAAAGCTGTAGCAATTCACCAGCACTAGTCGCAACCACGGACTTATGGGTGGGCCACACAGGGATGGGCCCAGTAGATTTGAAAGTTTTACAACCAAATTGGAAACCGCTATTAGCCACACCAAGCGCTTGCAGCACGGCTTTCCCCTGATAATTCGAATGGATTGCACGCAACCCACCCGGATTGTATGCATACAATCACTCTTCTTGAGCCCTACTTAAATCAGATCTCACCCTTCGACGCAGATACTCGCACTCATTCACTCAGAGTAGGGTTACAATACTTCCCCTCCATTACAACTCCAGAGTCTTCCAATGGCACGCACCAAGGGTTCCAGCCAAAAAGCACCCACTGAAGCCCCAGACGCTATGCCATTTGTCACTCGGGAAGCCGAATCTCGTTTCAACTCCTTAAAAGCCGATAAAACCCTAGCACCGGAGTGAGGATTCGATGGAGATGCATTCGAGTAGGGTGCTTACCCAGAATGTGTTATAGGGATCATATGCCAGTGCTGATGGGAAAAATTCTGCCTTCACCCTGCCGAAGTGGTAATCCCCCTTGTTTTTGAATTTGGTGCTAATTTTCCAAGGGGCTCCCCTTATTTCATAACCGTCCGAGGGAAGAATGTACAATGCAGTGCCAGCGCCATCCGCAAGGTATTCAACCTAGAGCCTACCGATGATGAATATAACAAGCTTCTCCAGCAAGAGGAAAACCCTAAGATCCTTGCTAACATGGTCGATCGAGCCAGTGTTTGCCAAACACCGAATGGCAAATTTCCAAAGAAGGGTCCTACAATTTGAAACGTAGCCGTCTGAAACCTGAAGCATGAATCTGGTTCCACTTCCTCCGTTACCGACTCATGCCCATACTGCACACCCAGACTATCTCACGAGAATGCGCATTCCTACTATTGCCTCTTGGAGGGCAAGCAAATTGATGTCTACGCACTCATCCACTGAGAGCTGTTCGAGTCCCTGAAGACCAATACAGGAAACCTTTGGTTCCCTGCACTCATCACCGAGCTCTGTCGAAATGCAGGGGTAATTTTTAATGCCAACAAAGAAATAGCGGTACTCCCGCACCCTCTTGTCGTGGCGGTATGCAGGCGCATTCTGCGAAAATGTCAACCACGGGTCACCTAGACCAACATAGCCAGTTCCTCTGTCGAACCCCCGGCTGACACTACCCTGATTTCTGCAGCAACGTTTCATGCTTTGGTTGCCCAGGTCACCAACTTGCAACGTTCAGTCAGCACTCTGCTCCTTCAGCAGCAGATGTGGTGGCAATATGTGGCCGAAAGGGATTGCAACCTTGCGGCAAATCTCTTGGCAAATGCCCAAAATACACTCCATTGTCGGTTTTCCCTGAGGCGACTTTTGATATGCACAGTTCGTTCACCGGGCCGCCACAACAGGAACGAACAAGCTCATGAAAGCGTCGCTGGAGCAGAAGCCCGCAGGAAGGTGAGCCCACCAGCACAAATTCGGTTGACACTCGATGACGAAGAGGTGTCAAACTCTCGAGACTGCCATGGACCTTCGGTAGGGAAAGGTTAAGCTCCGTTGAGTTGTATCTTTCTGTTAACTTCTAGTACTAGGCTTTTTCTCTGTTTTTGAACTTTACTTTGAATAGGTTTTTATTCTTTTCCCTGTTTTAAAAAAAATTTGGGTGCATGATGGGTAGTGTTTCTCTCTTGCCATTATCTCATCTCTCTCCCGTTTCACTCCGCTGTTGCAATGAGGGCATTGCATCGTTCAAGTGTGGGGGGAACTGATTAGATATGTGATATAATCTGTCAATAATGTTTCCATGTGTGTGATCTGATTCACCCTGCATATAGTTTCTGCACAAACTGAGAAATTTTTTCAAATTGCATGATAAAGCATGAACAGAATCTTGTGGCAATGGGATGAATGTTTGTATAACGGAGCATAGCATGATTGCCTAGGGGAATTGAACCTTTAGGCTTGGGAAATTGACGGTGCTAGCCAATCTGATGTGGGGTAAAGAGGCAATGAGGAAGTTTAAAGGGAAGAACCCCCAATGGAAGGATTGAATTGAGCCTAATTGTTTTATTCTGTGTGTATGTCTGCTAGCCTATGTTTGATCCTTGAATTGTCTTAGTTCTTTGATAAACTATCTAGCATCTGAGTTGAAGTTCGTAGGATAAAGGCATTCATATCATACCCATCAACCCCATACACAACCCAATTATCATCATCTCCATGTTGCTACCCCATTGAGCCACACGAGTGTGCTATAGCAGAACGAGTTAGATAGGAAAGCCAGAAGAGAAACAATGCTACGGCAGGGTGCTTCCATGAAATGTTGTAGAAAGAGCTGCTGGTTTGCTTAGAAAAAAGGAAGAAAGAGATTTCTAGAAAAGAACAGAGAAAGAAAGAAAAAAAAAGACCTAGAGAGCAGCAAGAAGTACAAAGTTCAAGAAGGAGCACTCGACTGAGGCCAAGAAGAATTGTCTACCTAATCTGCTGTAGCATTCACCATCATTTTCCACCTCAAACACTTGACCATCCTCACGCTATACCCTAAGAAGTACTTTGGATGAATGAATATTCAGATGCTAGGAAGCAACCTTAGAACTTTGACAAGGCTATGGATCTTCTGGGCCCGTATGATAAGAGAGAAACCAAAATGCCCTGGTAAGAGAGCGTAAACACTGAACTTGAAAGCCTCTAGAGACTTCTTCATCTAAGCAATACCACGCATTATGAGTCCTTAGTGCTGGGCAGTGGGATTGCCGAATGGGGGATGAGAACTGAAAGCAAGCGTGCAAGCAGAGTTATACAGACAAAAGTACTACGGCTATGAGTTTTTGTTTGCTTCATCTTATTTTGCCCAGGTGTGCAAAAAGCTAAGTGTTGGGTATTTAATGAGCACATATTATACCATGTTTTCCCTATACCTTATGACTGAATTGAATGATAAATACGAGTTTAACTACAGATAATCTAAGCAAAAAGGTATACATTCAGGATATAGGGAACTGAAGGGCAGAAACCATTTACATCTTAAACATGTGCTAAGAAAGGAACAATTTACATGGTTTTTAAGGAAGACTGTATAGCAGAGCTGATACGAGGCAATAGCATTCTAACAGCAACTCCAAGTGCAATGTAAGGCATCACAAAAGCTATAGCAAAGTAGAGGATGCAATGCTATGCGGCATGTTTTCTGACCTTTTTATCTAGGTGATTTCAGGAATAAAAGAAAAGCGCGATAACGACAGGTGGATTGCTGACATGACGGAATAGAAGATGCAGGGGATCAAAACTAAAAGATTTGAAGAATCCCGTAGGATTAGCTAAAGCAATCTACTCAGATCTAGAGATACGATAGATCTCAAAAGATTAGGAAAGGCCCAACTCGCTGTAACTTGCACCGTAAGAAAGTCTGATTATATAAGGAGCAGTAGAGCCAACCCTAAGAGAGTCGGAGAGCCCTAGAACGAGATTCTACTTTCGGCAGACTCAAGAGAAGAGCGAGCGATTTCACAAGAGAACGAGATTTCCAGGACAACCCAGCATCCTCCCTTGCAGAATGACGGAGAGAAGAAGATGTGGAGTGGTGACGTGACGGGACTGCATCCACACCGTTGGAACTTCGTCAAAGCTTTCTATTTTCCCTTTTATTTTAGTCTTTCGATCATGGGTCATTCTGTTAGTGTCTATTTTGTGTTTCCCACATCAGTCATGAACTGATTTTCATATGGCTGGACGAGGATGATTCCTTAAAGTGTTAAATGAACCCAGTTGCAAGTTCTTAATTCAATAAATTTGGTTTGCTTATCAGTGCATTAATTACTAGTCGATTAGTGGAAGCTAGGGGCTAGATTTGTGACCTCAGCTTACTAGCAAGGAGTTGGGGTTAGACCTCTGAGAAACAGTGTTTGCTAGGCAACCCGTGCACGGCTTGACCTATTATTGTAGGCTTCAGGAATGGGTCTACCTCTCATAACCATAACACCCTGAGTATAAAGCAGATCTAATTAGAAAGTTACCATAGGAATATGGAAGGAGTATAGTTAGCGTCATATGTATTAAACACGGAAGCTTCGGTAGACTATCGTGGTGGGTTAACCAAATAGCTTTGTAGTTAGTAGCTATGCTGTAGCATTGCGGAAGCTATGTAGTATAGATGCTATAGCAACGGGTAGAGCAACTGGGGGATTGATGCACTTAAGGGTGATTCTGAGTCCAGCCTGACTACTTACTAATATCTTCTCAAGTTTAATTCACTCTGTTTATTTCTGCTAGTAGCATTACCACAAAAACCCTCAACCCGAATATATTTACTTTCTGCTTGCACAACTATCATAGCAATCGAGTGTCACTCTTTGGAATCTCAGTCTTTGTGGGACGATACTCTACTTACACTTTATTACTTGTTCGACTGGTTCACTTGCCATCAAGGAAATCGACCAACAATGGTGAATATGAGCTTTAACTGCATTCAGTGTAAGCAAAAAGGCATTAATTCATGATACATGGAACTGAAGGATAAGAACCACTTACATCCTAAACATGTGCTAAGAAAGAACAAGTTTTGAGGTTTTTATGAGAAAGTCGCATAACATAGTCGATGCCATGCTATAGCATAAGGACAGCTTTACCGAAGTGCAATACAATGCATTCCTGAAGCTATAGCAGAGTAAATGACGTAGTGCTATGCGGTATATGTCCTGATCTTTTCTCAAGGTTGTTTCAGGAAATATAGTATAGGTCGAAAATAATGGTTAGATTGCTGACGTATTGGAATAGAAGATGCGGAGGATCGAAACTAAAAGATTTGAAGAATCCCACGGATTTCAAATGAATCAATCTACCAAGATTGGAAAGAAAGATACGATCGGATCTCAACAGATTCAGAAAGGCCCGGATCATTGAATATACGCTACAAGTAGACCAGCCTATATAAGTAAACAACAACCAACCCTAAAAAGGGTCGAGTCGTTGAGAGTCAAAGACCAATCCTATACGGCCAGACTCGAAAGAAGAGTGAGAGAAGTTGCGAAGCATGAGGACTCCAAGAGAACCTAGCATCCTTCCTTGCAGTGAGACGGAGTGAAGAAGACGTGGAGTTGTGACGTGACAGGGCTTCTTCCATGCCGTCGGAACCTCCATCAAGCTTTCTGTTTCTTTATTTTAATCTTTTATCATGGGCTATTCTGTAGTACTATGTCTTGTGATTCCCTCATCAGTCATGAACTAACTTCCTGAGGCTGAACGAGGATGATTTTCTAAGTATAGAATGAACCCAGTTGCTAGTTCTTAATTAAATATATTTAGTTGCCTATCAGTGATTTAATATCTTGTCAATTAGCGAAAGCTAAGGGCTAGACCAATAACCTCAGCTTACCGAGAGGGAGTTAGGTTAGACATCTGAGAAGCAATGATTGCTAGGCAGGCCGGTGCAAGGCATGACCTATTGTTGTAGACTTCAGACATGGGTCTACCGCTCATAACTGTACACCTCGATTAATATTGATAATCCAAGTAGAAAAATTGCCATAGACATATAGGAGAAGTACAGAAAAGGATTGTATGTATCGGACACGAGAGCTTCGGTAGATTAGCGTGGTGTGGTTATCTGAATAACTTTGCTTAGGGTATTCATGCTGTAGCAATTGTGAGAGCTATATAGTGTGAACGCTATAGCATTGCGTATAGGCAGCTGGGGGAATAATATGCTTAGAGAGGATTCCGAGTCCAGTCTATCTTCTTACTGATATCTTCTTACGACTACGATCACTTATTTATTTTCTTGTTTAATAATATAGCTATCAAACCTCTCAAACCAATTAATTTACATTCTTTTTAAACACAACTACTTCTGCAATTCAGGGTCTTCATTTGGTATCCAGTCTCTATGGGACGATACTCTATTTACTCTTTATTACTTGTTCGACTGGTTCACTTGCCATCAAGGAAATCGACCAACACTCTTCACTGTGGGTCCGCGATGCATGGTAGGCATGGTTCTGCAGATCGGATGACGCAAGGGGTATGGCTTGCTGTGCGACTCTGATCCTCCTACATTTTCGTAATGAAGCTGAGATCTCTAGCTGAGAGATTATGATGGCAAAGATTTGCTTCAGCTGTGATCTCTTTTACTGCCATGTGTTAGGCTGAAGTGTGTGGGAAAATGAAACATGAAGTTTGGTTTTGGGATAAATAGATATATGGGCTGATGGATTTGCTATCATTCTTTCTCTTATCAGCGTGCTCTTGTACGTGTTAGGGAATGAGAGTGACTGATAGAGATAATGGGTTGGTTTAGATGAAGGTAATGGGTTGGGTACTATATATATCGGACTTGTGTTACATGGGCTTTATACAACATTTTTTCTTTTGCCAATATTTCCATAATTTTATTATTACAATTATAAGGAAATAAATTCCTAATTTTCCAACCAATTAATTTTAATTATTTGGCCAATTTTCACAAATTTAATTCCCTCATATTATTTCTAATTCTAAATCCCAAAATTTGGGATGTTAAATTTTCTCCCCCCGTTAATTTAAATGGTGTCCTCAAAATTTCAACATATAACTTCGAGGAATTATTGTAGACATCTAGTTTATTCCTTTCCTAGGCATGCTTACCTAACACACACCCTAATATTCAGACAACTGTCTCATTCATCTAGTACCCAAATATAGTATTCAAAAATAGGACTTGCTGGTCCATTCTCACAACGCTTGGTTACACAGGCCTCACTAGCTGACTCATTCTGCCTCTCGGCTTATCACATATTAGCTTTCCAGTGCTTTCTATTACCACATTGCTGGATTTCTAGCCCTATTACCTAGGGAATTACCCTCAAGCTTAGGTATCTTATCTATCACCTGGTACAAATCAAATGTTTTGCTAGCCTCAAGATGCACTCTAGATATACTTGTCTAAAGTCACCATGCCAATCAGCATTCCACACAGGGCTAAGCATCACAAGCCTTGTGGCACAAGGACATTGCCCCATGCAAACTTGCACACCAGGTCTTACCACCTTGAGCGTCTGCTCGTCTATTTCATTTGAGCTTCTTTCAAGTTCTCAGACTACTTTCTCTTGCTTAGCACTATAGTTGACAAATACTATCTAGCTTAACTAGTTCAGTGTTCTAGACCCTTCTAATAGTTCTTGTTCCTATACATAATCTCGAACTTCACCGCTTTCCTTTTCAACATAGTAGCATTGACAATATTGTCATTGCTACCCAAAATCACTACTAGAAAATCCTAAAATAGAGACTGAATTTGCGACGGAAAAAAATCCGTCGCAATTTGCAACGGAAAAAATCCGTCGCAAATTGCGGCGGAAAACAAGATTCGTCACAAACATTTGCGACGAGAAAATAAAATCCGTCACAAAAATCGAAAAAAAATCCATTTTTGCGACGGAAAATAAAATCCATCGCAAAAAAAAAAAAAAAAAAAAAAAAACAATCCATTTTTGCAAGGGAAATTAAATCCGTCGGAGAAAAAGTCATTTTTGCGATGGAAATTAAATCGTTAAAAAATAGAATAAAAAAATCCACTTTTGCGGCGGAAAAGGAAATCATTGCAAATTGTGACGGAAAACAAATCCATCACAAGAATTTGCGAAGGAAAATAAAATCCGTCGCAAAAATCCAAAAAAAAATCCATTTTTGCGACGGAAATTAAATGCATCTCGAAATATAATTAAAAAATCCACTTTTGTGATGGAAAAGAAAGTCCGTCACAAATTGTGACGGAAAACAAATCCGTCACAAAAATTTGTGATGGAAAATAAAATCCATTGCAAAAATCCAAAAAAAAAATCCATTTTTGCGACGGAAATTAAACCCATCGCAAAAATAAAATAAAAATCCACTTTTGTGACGAAAAGAAAATCCATTGCAAATTGTGACGAAAAACAAATCCGTCACAAAAATTTGCGACGGAAAATGAAATCTGTCGCAAAAAAAAAAAAAAAAAAAATTCCATTTTTGCAACGAAAAAAACAATAATAATTCGATCGCAAATTGCCATGGAAAAACAAATCCATGGCACAAACTTTGCGACGGAAAATAAAATCCTTCACAATTTGCATCGGAAGACAAATTCCGTCGCAAAATTTTTCCATACTTAAATTGTTAATTCCTTCATTGTTAAAAATTCTTTTGCAAATTTTGCGACGGAAAATTTTGAAAATTCCTTCATCGTTCCATTGCAATTTGTGGAATTCAATTTTCCGTTGCTAATGTTTTTTTATTAAATGTAACTAATAATCAAATGTTAAAACTTTCGTGGACTATTTGAGACTATCAGTGTATTTAATATATATTCATTTTCTTCAATATATATATAGATATAAAATGTACAATAACTTGTGTAGTTCATAAACTATACATAATGCAACTAAATATTTCACCGAACATTTATTAATAATAAAATACTCAGTTCTTAAACCTTTTTTTCCATTGGAAACACTTTTTTGCCGCCAATCCTCTTCTTCAATCAGCCAAACAGTTCCAAGTTTTCTTCCTCCCTCTCCTCGATTCGTCCCTCTTAAGCAATGTCCAAGATATCGTCACTTTATATTAAGACTATGGGATTTTTTGCTTGGTCAGTATTCTCAGATTTTGGGATATTGTCGGCTTATATTCTCATATTTATTTTTATAGATTATTTGACATTTGATAGACTATGTACTTTTTTCACATTTCATTCTTTATATTTCAGATTATCTAAATTACAACCGGTTACTTAGCACTCTGATTACTTTCAGAATAAAATTGCACATTAAATCCTACTTAAGATAGCACATTGAGTCTTACACAAATGTAATCAAACAAATGTTACAAACACTTAAGATAATTAATATATATTTCAAAATTTATAAAAACCAAATTTGTTTATATGTAATTAAACAAATACACTTAAACTTGTGAAGATTGGGATTTGGGACAATGTATGAGACTTCATAGTTCATACACTTTTTCTCTAATACTAAATGTATGAGTTAGTTAAATATTTGTTTTGATTAATAAATATAAAACATCAATATCCTTTTTCTTTCATCTGTATTAATGAAACAAAAACTCAATGTGCGATTTTTATCGTTACGTCTCTTTGCGTGCATGTATCATTACACAGTGCTTTTTATAAGTCCTCAATGTGGGAGAGAAGCATAAGCATGGGCATTGAGTCTATTAGTTTAGAAAATGAGAAATCGTTTTTTCCTTTTTTCTTTTCCTTTTTTCAAGTTAAAGGTAGGACTCCATTAATTTTGTACAAAAAAGTGTGACATAAAACTGTCTCACAGGACTTCACGCAAATTTGAGATTCAATGGGATTATTTTAGACATTTCATATTTATAATATATTACAAAAACTGTCTAATAGGACTACATTGCAAATTTGAAATTCTATTGTATTTTCTCTTGTTTAATTATGACTTAGATGAAACTTTTTAAAAACAAAGGCGATCTAAATTGGCCAAATATTAAATTTATAGAAAAATCTAGAGAAAAATGCAGTAAAGGGAAAAAAAAGATGATCTAAATAGGCCAAAATATTTTTTTCCAAAACTTATTCTTTGTCCAATAAATTTTGCGGGATTTCTTATTTTCGATTTCTTCTCAAGCGATTCTCTCCCACCCTTACATGACTTCCTCCCTAGACCATGAGTAGAGCTGGCAATTAGGGCCGGCCCTTCAGGACCCGGAATAAGAAAAACAACTATTTTTCAAAGCCCGTGAGAGCACCGGGGCAAAATACCGACCATGGGGCCCAAAAATACAATTCCAAATTTTAATTATTTTTCTTCCATTTTTTTAAAGAAATATAATTAGTAAATTACAACATAAATCATCTAACAAATAAACACAGTCACTAATTCATAATCAAAAGCAAACTATGTTCACAAATAACTCATATAAAACATAAGAAGCATACTACTAACTACTAAGTGACATGGTACAATGACTATTATTGTCGTCATCTTCGCCACTATTATCAATTTCAACGACATTTGATTGTTATTCACTTTCAGTAGTAAGCTCTGATTCATGAGTAAGAATATCATGAATTTATTCGCCGGCTTCATGAACACATCTATAATCTTTATCTACAACAAATAATAAATCAAATCATAAAATTAAAGTATAGTTATTATGTATTTATACTTAAATGGATAAATAACTCTATAACAAATAAAAAATACATATAAATTATTGAAGGATCCTGTAACATCCCAATTTTTGGAAGCGTTTTTTTTTTGAAGTATTTGATCAGAGTAGAGCATCGGAAGTAAATAGTATTAAAACAAAAGTAACTGATAACATCCACCGTAATGTATGTGTTAGCCTTAACGTGTACAAAAATTTCCAATGCTAACATAAAGTACAAAACAAAAGGGCTTCCTCCGGCTCCTATATCTGCTGCTTACCCTTGTCTCCTAGGTCCCGTTTTACTCCGATCCACGAAGCTATGGTAAGAGAGCCGAGGTTCAATACCCATTTGAACCTCGGTAACGGTTAACCTCATGTTCATGTAACAAGTATGTATGACAGTTTATTCATGATATCACAGCAATATTCACATATGAAAGATAATAACCGAACACGGCCCACGCATATGAACGTTATTATAGTATGCACTATTCACCGATGCCACGATGTACGGTCGTGTCCTCAGCGCTAGGAAAACTCAACGGCGTTATCAATATCATAACCCGTGTACAGCTGTATATGTATGCTCAATAACTTTTTTAAAAAAGTAGAATCTCAGTCTATGAATACAACCATCACATATAGGTATACAGTAAACATCAGAGTTAGTGTTACAGTACGCGTCCGTACCTTCGTCGGTGTTGTCGGTATGTTGACGGTCGGACGGTGATCACGCGTATCCTATAATGGTAATATCATATTTATTAATTTATAAATAATATCCTAAGAGATATTCTGGCCACTAATGACTATTTTGCCCTTGCAACATTTATTTTCCACTTTATTTCCTCAAAATTCGTAGAACAACGCTGGTACCAATTTGGCAGCTTTTCGTCTAACTTTGAAAAATCATAACTAAATCTAGAAAAATTGAAATGAGGATCCGTAAAATTCTCCGGACTCCTTAGGATGTCTGTTTTAAAGTAAACATAATAAATTTTTCCCATAACTCACAAATCACTCCCAGGTTTTAAGTTTTAAACCTCTGCCCAGAATTTTTCCAGAAATTCGTAACCTAACTTTGAGGATTTTTATCTCTCTGTACAGAAATCATTTGGACATGTTCTTGGCATATTTAAAAATCCCTATATGTATATTTTAACCATGAATTTTCTCAGAATTTTTTGACCAAATTTTAAATATGAAATTCTGGCGTTTTCATCACTACCTTCAGAAATTCCGAAACCGATGAAATTTCGCCGAACTTCGTTACTTTGATGATTTTCTTCCAGAAATTTTGCTATATGACCTCCCTCATCATTTTTTTCGAAATAAAGATAATTTTGACTATAAAAACATGTAAATAAAATTATCCTAGCATATTTAAGATCTAAGCTACTTCTATCTAAGAATTTAAGAACTAGAACTTGAACTTAAAGCTAGAGCTAGAGAACTTACCAAGAACTTTGCTATTCCTTCAAGAAGCTCCTCACTCTTACTCTCAGCTCTCTATTTCAGATTTCTTTTCTTGTTTTGGTGTGGAGAATATGAAGACTCAAGCCCCCTATTTATAGCAAAAGGCTATGGCAACTTTGGTAATTAATTCACCTACACATCTTTCATTCTTGGCCATAGCTTAAATCTGATTTCTCCCTCCAGCTGAGCCAAAAAACGTGGCCTACCTCCCCCCATTCTTCCTCCTTTGATTTTTCACCAAAGCCTCTTGCCTTGGTGTCAAAATTGTCCCCATGTGTAAAGCTTTTGGCCCCAAGAGTGCCTTGGTGGCTCTTTCTCCTTCATGCACTCTCCAAGCATGCATTGGTGGTATCTCCATCTTCATGCATTTCCCAACTTGGTGTTCTAATTTCCTAGTTACTCTAAGTATACTTGTAACTAGATGACTTTGGTGATTGGTTAGCAATTAAGCAAAATACTCTTAGGGTTTAGTCTTTAATTAGCTTAAATCTTTGGTCATTAATCCTAAAATGGTGTTTTAGGTGTTATTAAATTTATTTGATTGGTTGCTAATCATGATCATTAATAATCATCTTTATGCTAATCCTAACCCCTCATTGGTCCTTGACCTTTAATTATCCTAATGTATCTTTAATTGGTGACTATTAACATTAATTGTAAAGAATTACCTAAATATTCCATTAGTGTAATTTTAATTGCTCATTAATTGTTGGTAATTGCCCCTTAATTGTTTCAAGGGTTTTGATAATTCTTTTTGGCTTTTATGACTTAAATATGAACTTGGTATTAATTTAATCTCCTGACAATTATAAAAATTGGTGGAAGCCTCCTTTGATTAATTGTGAAGTCTAGCACAATTTATTTAATTTGGTGAAGATTTAGTTGGTCTTTAATTGCCATTGTTTTCTCTAAATTTACTTAAGTATTTTCATAACACTTTCTTGCTCTTTTAAATTCCACATGAACCATGGTTTAATATGGTATTTATTATATTTTATGATATCTTATGATGCCTAACAAAATTTAGAAGATTAAATTATTGGTCACCTTAATCCTAAAGAAAAATTATCTAGAAAATAGGATAAACTTATCACAAAATTTGAGACCACATATTCACCTATTTTAAATAGGGTTTACCTATCAAAATATAATGGTTATAATAAACGCGATTTTTAGGGTATTACAGATCCAACTTCAACAAGTGTTCAACTTTAAAAAATAAAGAATAAACAAATTGAAGGGCCCGATGGGCCGGCCCGTGTAAGCCCTTGGCCCTCCAGGGCCAAACATCACCTCACTCCTCCAATTTTCAAGCCCGACTCTTAAAGGGCCAGGACTTAAATGGGCCGGCCCGATGGGCTTGGCCTGTTTTGTCGGCTCTAACCATAAGTGCTATGAAAGGAGCCCTAACCCGTTTGATGTAGCAAATTGCATATCAAAAATTTTCATTAATGATTTTTTGAGATAAAAGATATTTATTAATGTGAAAAAAAGAACCTATACATAAGTAAAATTGTGTGATTAATGAAGATTGATTTTTCTATTGACAAAAAAAATAATTTGAGTTCTTTCAAAAATAAAATTTTATTCAAAATTTTAATAAAAAAATTTAATTGATAATGGTGCTATGTGTGTTTTTTTTTTTTTTAACTCAAAACATTCTTAATCATTTTCCCTAAACACAAAAACTCATTTGGTTTAAATAAATCATATTATTCTTAATTAGGGATTTGTTGGGTTTAAAAATCTAATTTAGAATTTCTCTATTTTAATTAACTTTATATAAGATTTTCTCAAACTATTATTCTTCTAAAAGATTCACATATTCTATCCAATACAAAAGGAAATTTATTTTCCCTCCAAAAATTTCATTCTTCCCTCCATTTAACTTGATTGGTAAAATGAAAAAAAGGACATATGCGCCTTTCTCACGAGTCTCTCGAGCTATGTTTCTCGCACGGCTTATACACGTATTCTCTCCTCTCTCTTTCTCCGATGCGTCTTCCCTCCTCTGAAATTCCTTCCCTCTCCGACGACGACGACGGAAAAGTTTGCTCTCCTCAGATCCGACAACGACGCTTGGTGCTATCTTTGAAGGAGGCCGAACGCGTTCGAAGGCCGGATGGAGAAGAAGGATCACACGGTTAAATCTCAAGCGATGAACGACCAATGGCCTAAATTACCAAATGAGATCCGTAATGCTTAGTCGAACAAGAATTCTCGGCAGCCCAAGATCTAGCAAATGGGGATTGGGTGGTTGTGAAAAGAATTGACAAGAGCAAGGTATGAATTTTTTGCATTTACGATCTGGGTCAGTCATTTTTGGGTTGATTTTCTGTGTCTTCTTGCATCCATATCCATTTGACTATGTATGAAATTTAGAGTTTGCATTTGGAAACTATGATATTTGCGAGTTGCTCAATCGCGGGTAAACTAGTATGAATAGGTAGCGAGTTGTGGTTAAGCGAAAAATAAGCTTTCGTATTTGGATTAAGCGAGAACGGTTTGTTGTTATTTGGATTTGGATCGCATCCTTTATGTATTCAGCTTTCTGCCTTTTGATTTCTTTTCACTTCGTCCCTGTTTCAAATTCGGAGCAATTGTTTTTGTCTCTACTAGCATAATTGTTCCTTCTATCTGGTAATTTAAATTGAAAGTCTGAAGCTATAAACCCTTGAATCCGGAAGCATGCCTCCCTTGCCCACAAACTCAACTCAAAGAAGTTTCAATTTTCTATTTCCTTCCGTTATTTTGTTCTGGAATGAAGTTTTTGGTCGAAGCTGATCAGAGGTGGTTTCTTTCTCTTTCTAACATCCACAAGACAGATTATGAGTTGATTGGGGATAAGATACTTGAATTTGGCCAATTTGTTGCTCGAGAAGCTTTGCTTGATGAAGAATATTGGGTATGTTATGAATTAAAACTGAAAGTCTGAGTCTATGATATAAAAGGCATGAATATTATGGAGCTTCGCGGGTTTTTTTGCTTACTTTCATATATAACTTGTTGATCTATTTATGCCATTTTTTTAATGCTATGGCAGATAACAGAGTTGCTCAATGGCATTTTTGAAAGATTCGATTGGGATAAAGTAATGGAAGGTGATTATGTTATTGGACTTAAGCAGGTAAACTAGTTATCTCCGTATAAACAACCTCTAGTAAGAATTTTATCTATCTCACCTTATGTGGACCAGGGCAAGCAAAGCATATCATTGGAGCCTAGTGGTCAATTTGAGCTTAGTGGTGCCCCACTGGAAACTTTGCATCAAGCTTTGCTGAAGTTAACTCACACCTTTATCAGGTCAGTTAAATAGTTGTACTTAGGTTTATACATGTTTGTAGGATGCTTCAAAGATGAAAAGTGGTCTATCATTATATTAGATAAGGACCAAGTTGGCTTGAAATTTGTTTTCAATCGTTCTCTTAATCAAAGAAATTACCTACCATTGTTAACTTCAAGTTGGCTTGAAATTTGTTTCCATGAATATTCCAGCGAAATATATTTATATATTTCCATGAAGAGAAAAATGGAATATACATTGATTTTTATAAATGCTAGCTTGTATTACTTTCTTCGGCTAATATGTTTGCTGTTGTTTTGTATGAAACCAAAGTTTTGAGTTGTCATTGATCATGCTAGGGTTAGAAATAATATGCCTACTGGGTTGCTTTTTGATGGCATAGACTCCTAACATTGACCAGTTTTCAGGCTAAAATTTGAAACATACTTTAGGAAGAGATGGTGCTTAAATAAGATAGTGGACTGTAGGGTAGAAGGCATGATGCTTATGACATAATCAGCCATTCTTTCTTTTCTAGTTACTTGAGTATGTATCTGTCTCCTAACACAACTATGCACCAAGTTTGATGATCCTAGTGGTGATGTAAGGTTTTTAGTCTGTAATACAAACCATATGTTGTGTCATGCCTTTTCCATTAACTTTTTCATCTTATATTCCTTAATAGTGTGATTTGACGATGACATTGTACTTAATATATATTTTCAGTGTTTTAGTCTTGCTGGTGAATACAATCTTTGCCTGGGAATCATAAAAGAGCTGCACCCAGACATGGTTGCAACCTATTCTGGCAGGTTTTGATTTAAATCAATTGGAGAAATGCAAACTGATTTAAATCATAGGCTCATAGCAATGGTGAGGCAGAGTCAAAGCTTAAATCTCTTGACAAACACATTCAAGAAGTAAGTTGCATTTTCAATGGATAGTATCTTCAGTAACAATCATTATACTCCTTGTTTTAAATAGATACATATCAGTTGATCAGATTAGGGTATATTTGTCCAACAATGACGTTTATGAAGGAAATTTAGGGTGTTTTGTAAAGAGCTTCTAGTCAAAGAACATTATACATCAAATTTTCACATTCTGCTGCAAAACACAACTCGTGCCATAGACTTTTAGATTGATCTGATGGCATCATTTTGGACCCTATTAAAATGCCTTCAATAGGAAGCTGAGCAGCAGATATGGCAATCTTGTGCCTTTGTAATAATCTGGTTTCTAGTTTTCTATTCTTGTTTATGCTTCTTCATTGTTGTTCAGGAGAAAAAGTAGCAGACAAAACATGTCAACTTTTTCTTTAGATCATTGTTGATAGGACTGTGTACGAATAGGGGATAAAAATTAATACTTCTAACTTTCATGTTGAGACCGAAGTTCAGTATATAATTATAATGATATATTGATAGGATGGTTCAATCATGTTTTACTCCTTACATGTATTTGTACGTTGATTAACAGATTGATAAGAAACACAGAAAATCACTCCAAATGAACCAATCATTGAAAAAAAAAAAAAAAAAAAAGTCTACCAGTTGGTTCAATATATAGGATAGACTTAGGTTAAGTTCTTTGGATGTTTGCTTTGAGACTTGTCATGAAAATGCTAGCACGAAGATATTCTTTTTCTTACTAATCATCACAGCATTGATTGTTGTTAAAAAAGACAAAAAATAAAAAATATACCAGCTCCCAAAGTTACTAGAAAATCTCTCAACAAACACCTTCAGATTGCATATAAATTTCCTTAATTCTCTTCAAAATGTCTGTTAAGTTATAGGCTTATATACGATGGTCTCATTGTTCTTTGGATGTTTGTGTGTGGTCTTTGCAGGATCGGTGTGGTTTCTGGGAAGGCAATATTTGGACCACTACTTGATGAGTATTGGAAAAAGAAGCTTCAAGAAGAAGCATCAGCAAAGGAGAATTAGAAATATCTTTTGTATTTTCAAGCTTTTTTCCTTCCTGTTACTTTGGTTATCTTTTGTATTTCCCTAACTGATTTAGATTTGCAAAGAAATTTATGTAAAATTTGTGTTTATTAGCTACTACATTCAAGCTTCATTTATATAAAAGTATTTTTTATTTTGTAAATTTTTTATCTTGTTTTATGTATTTTTTTTTTCTAATTTTTATATTTTTTTTTTAATTAAATGAATTTTGCGATGGAAAACAAATTTGCTATTTTCCATCGCAAAATTTTTTTTTTTAATGAAATGAACTTTCAGACGGAAAATAAATCCGTCGCAAATTTGGAAATTTGCGACAGATTGTCCATCGTTGCAAATTCAATTTTTACGGCGGATTTCAAAATCGTCGCAAATTTCAATTTTTTCGACGGATTAACATCAACATCATCAAATATGGCTACTTGAAACTTCCGAATCCCTGTGATGAACTGAAACGAGTCGATTCCTTCTTTCTAATTCATTCACTTCAAGGCAGTTACGAACGTCGCGTAACTTCATCTTCAACCAACCTCCACCACCTCACTAACTTTATCGGGCCTTTCGATGCGGCCACTAATCAATTGCTTATACACTAAACTCTTATATACAAAAACAAAAAGAGTTTCACCTTGCTTATTGAACTAAAAGGATAAGGCAAATAAAGGCCAGGAAGAGTAGTCTCCGAGAGGTTGCCCTGCAACAAAAGATAAAGTAGATGGTCTCTTCTTGACGAAGGGAACATCAAATATGTTACAGGCTAGCTAATGTAGAATTCACTACACTAGAAGCAAATCACCTATCGAATAAAGACCATTGAATTTGCGACGGATTCGAAATTCCATCGCAAATTCGAATTTTTGCGACGGAAAGTTGAAAATCCGTCACAATTGCCACTCGTTTTTTGCGACGGACATTATCCGTCGCAAACGTAATTTGTGACAGAAAAATCTGTTTTTGCGACGGATTTTTTTCGTTGCAAAAACCGATTTTTTTTTGTAGTATATGTTGTCTCATTTTCATATTCTCACACATTGAAAATTTTTTCATGGTTGCAGTACATTTCACGATCCGCACAAATATGGCAGTAACTCAGTCCAGCCATAGATAGTCTAGCCCTACTAGGCAAAAATATGAGCCCCTACAAGGCGAAGTATTTTAGATTGGGTGCATTCATTGCTAGTGCAACTATCAGCCTCTCAAAACAAATCCCCTCACTTTTCAAATCTCTTTATTCAAAAGAGTTTTCATCAATGGCCAGTGATTTCAAACATTCGAAAACATCTGGCAAGACCCAACAAAACATGTACATCTACAACAGTTTTTGGCCTCTTCCAATTCCGTACTGCCTTTATCAAAACACAGTTGAAAACTCATTTTCAAATCATGGGTTCTAGCAAAACCCCTTTTAATAAGACACAACAACATTTCAAAAGTGACCATTCAAACTTGGTCTCAAATTTTCTATTGAAAACATTAAAATTTGATTTCAAAATTTTTTTATAAACACAGCAAGTGCATTGGTAAGTTTAAAAATTCAATTTTAAACTTATCCAGGAACCAGACAACTAATCTTAGAAGGTCTCACTATTAAACACATTCTATCTTAGCTTTTCGGCCATTTCCAAGACACTATTTGTATCTTTCGGGCTTTACGACCTCTTCAGCCATTCACTAGGCACACCGAATGCTACCCTATCCTAGACTCCTGGCCGTTTTAAAACATTTTCTATCAACTTTGGGCTTCTGCCAGCCTATGAACATATCAGTCTCACAGGATTTAAGGCTTCCTAATGAATGCATGTAAAGTTTGGCAACTTAAGGACATACTGGTCCAGTGGGTCCCACTGCCCACCATAAGACTCATGACATGAACATTCTTAAGAGTTGAGAGGTACACACAACCACTTTGTCCTTACCAAAATAATCCCCAATCGCCTGCTTCTTCAAAACACTGGATCCAATTGGTCCATGACCATCGCGTCCCTCTAGCCTCACGTACTTTCCAGTCTACTTGACTGGAGCTGAGTTACTAGTCATCAACGGCGTCGACCACCATTGTGGGCCATACACCCTCCCGACATGGCAGGAATCTTAATTCCTGGATTGGGGTAGTTATTTCTGGTACGCATTTTCACCTCTCAAAAACTTATTCACTTGGAGCCATCTAATATGGCGCCTTTGATATTGGTTCAGTACTAGGCATAAATCCAATAGTGAATTCAACTTCCCTTACCGGAGGTAATCCGCTGAGATCTTCTAGAAACACCTCAAGGACTTTATTCACGACTAGAATGTCTTATAGTAAGGGTCTAGTTCCTACCTGGATACCATAACACAATACATGCTATACAGCACTGGAGCTGCCCCTAGTGATATACGGGATCATGTAAACCTTTTCTCTAGGAAACCCATTAGAAGTGAGATTCGCTACAATGTACTTACCTTGAGAGCCGATACATTGCTAGCTCTACTCTATGGTTCATTGTCACGGTGGCTTCTTTTTACGCTTCGTTGTCACGGTGGCTTCGCTTTACGGCACTTCACTTGATGCTTCACTCAATCTTCTCTGACTGGTCAGCCTCTCTGGTCAGCATCCTCTATAGGTAGACCTTCTCCACTTAAACTCCCCGTAGGTAGCCCTCTCCTATCAAAACTTCCCATAAGTAGCTTCAGTTAATTGTCTCTGAATCATTATAACGAGAACTCAGATCTCTATCAGGCTCCTACCCTTGGTTCCGTAATCCGCTATCTTTAACTTACCATCTCATCTGGGGTCATTCTATATATGGACTATCAGTCCAACTCCAGGCATAATCCTTATCTCAATTTCCCCCTATTGGGTAATCACCTACTTCTTAGGGAACCTATTAGCCACTAACATCACTATAGTTATCTATCCCAATCATGAGGCCATAACCTATGGCTATTGAGGTTCTAGCTATCGTATGGTTCTATTGAGGAACTAATTTCCAAGTATTGGAACCTAAGGTAACCTCAATCATACTTCCTCAGAGTTCCTATTCTCAGGTACTAGAACCTAAGCAATGCTTAATCATGCCTTTATCTAAACACTATCTCCGTTAAGATCATATTCAAGTCTATCATTAATATATCTATCTGCTTGGTATCCCAAAGGATCACCATGTTTCATACTGCAAGGTATTCAGGCTTTACCTCAAAGGATATCAAATCCCTATGCTACTTCCCAGGGGTTAAAAATCTTGAGATTTCTCTCGCCTAAGGACGCTTAACCTTGAAGCGCCTGTCAGATCTAGGGTACTAATACCGATACACATATCTTTGGGTACCGGCTACCCATCTATGTGCCAATCCAAGTACAACATATCTAGCTTCTCCAAAAATGTTAAGTATTGTCTCCTTGATATCCACTGCACCCTTTTATGTAATGGACCACCACCTTCAAGGACTCAGTCAAAGACCCCCGTCCCAGAGCTACGCCCCGTTACACACATGGTGTCCAGCCCCTACTGGGTAGGAATTGTGTCCTCAGGGAAACTTAGCCAATAAGTTACTGTTCCTATAGAGAAAGCTAAACAGTAAGTCATTGTACTCACAAGGAAACTTAATCGATAAGTTACTATTCCTACAAGGAAACTTAAGAGACAATGTTATAATAAATCATTCTCTCTCTCTCTCTCTCAAGCTCATTCCTGGTTTTTGGTTTCATCAACGTAGATGAATGGAAGCCAAGAGACAAGGTTATATAATGAATGAAGGGTCCGGTCTGAGGAGCACAGACAGAGAGCTATTCACTGTGGGTCTGGAGATGCTTGGTGGGCATCGTTTTGCAAATCGGATGACGTAGGGGGTATGGCTTGCTGTGCGACTCTGATCCTCCTGTGTTTCTGTAATGACACTGAGATCTCTAGTGTGTTTTAGTGTGATCTACCCGAGGGATTATGATGGCAAAGATTTGCTTCTGTTGTGATCTTTTTTACTATCATGCGTTGGGCTGAAGTGTGTGGGAGAATGAAACATTAAGTTTAGTTTTGGGATAAATAGATATATGGGCTTATGCATTTGCTGTCATTCTTTATCTTATATGTATATATATGTATATATTTATGTGTGTTTGTGTGACATACATACATATGTTATACATGCATACATACACACACACATACATACATACATACTGTAACATCCCAATTTTCGAAAGCGTTTTCATGGTATCTTGATCAGAGTTGAGCATCGGAAGTAAATAGTATTGAAAAGTAACTGATAAATATCCACTGTCATGTATGTGCTTTTAACAGCGTTACATTTTTTTCAAATGTCGATATCGTAAAGTACATGTCAATAGGACTTTCTCCAACCGGTTCCTACATCTGCAGCTTACCCTTGTCTTCGATCCTGTTTACTCCGGATCCTGAAGCTATGGTAAGAGCTGAGGTTCAATGCCCATTGAACCTCAGGTAACGGCTAACCTCATGTTCATGTACAGTTATGTATGACAGTTATCTCATGGTTTCACAGCAATATTCACATATAAAAGATAATAACAGAACACAGCCACTGCATATGAACATTATTATAGTCTGCACTATTCACCAGTGCCACGATGGCCTATCGTGCCCTCAGCGCTAGGAAAACTCAACGGCGTTATCAATACCATAACCCGTGTACAGCTGTATATATATACTCAATAACTTTTTAAAACAGATTCTCAATCTATGAATACAACCATCACATATAGGTATACAGTAAACATCGAGTTAGTGTTACGGTACGTGTCGTACCTTCGTCGGTGTTGTCGGTACGTTGACGGTCGGGCGGTGATCACGTGTATCCTATAATGGTAATATCATATTTATTAATTTAAAAATAATATCCTAAGGGATATCCTAGGCCACTAATGACTATTTTGCCCTTGCAACATTTATTTTCCACTTTGTTTCCTCAAAATTCGTAGAACAACGCTGGTACAAATCTGGACAGCATTTTGTCTAACTTTGAAAAATCATAATTAATTCTAAAAAATCGAAACAAGGATCCGTAAAATTCCTTGGAATCCTTAGATGTCTATTTTCAATTAAAAATAATAAATTTTGCCCAGATTACACGGATCACTCCCAGGTTTAAAGTTTTGAGCCTCTGCCCAGAATTTTTCCAGAAATTCGTAGCCCAACTTTAAGGATTTTTATCTCCCTGTAAAAAAATCATTTTTACATGTTCTTGACATATTTAAAAATCCCTATATGTCTATTTTAACCATGAATTTTCTCAGAATTTTGTGACCATATTTTCAATATGAAATTCTGGCGTTTTCATCACTGACTCCAGAAATTCTGAAACCGATGAAATTTCGCCAGAACTTTGTTACTTTGATGATTTTCTTCTAGAAATTTTGCCATAACTTCTTCTCCATCAATTTTTTGAAATAAATACAATTTTTACTATAAAAACATGTAAATAAAATTATTCTAGCATATTTAGGATCTAAGCTACTTCTATCTAAGAATTTAAGAACTAAAACTCAAAGAACTTAAAGCTAGAGCTAGAGAACTTACCAAGAACTTTGCTCCTCCTTTCTTCAAGGCTCTCACTCTCACTTTCTCTCTATATTTCAGATGTTGCTTTGTGAATTGGTGAGGAATTATGAAGACCCCAACCCCTATTTATAGTAAAAGTCCATGGCACTATTCACAACCCCTCATCTTGCATTATGGCCATTGGATCTAGGTAAATTAAAAGCACAAAACCTAGCCCTTAGAACCCTCAAATCTGACCCCCTCTCTCTCTTGATCCTCTTCCATTTTCTATCCTAAAGTATCATATCCTCTTCCAAAAACTTTTTGCAAAATATCCCATGTGTTCTAGCTTTTTCCCAAGCCAACTATTTTCTTTGTTTTTCACTAGACAAAATTCATTTGAGGATCTTGATGAAGTCTTATTAAAATTCTCTCATTGCTTTTGAACTCTTGAGATTTTTAGCTTTAATTAGAGACCATAATCTCTCATTTTCTCAATTGGACACAATCCTCAAAAGTTGAGGAAATGACTTTGATTATAGTCAATCTCAAGCTTGAATTTTGCTTGTTAATAATCACTTCTTATATTTGATTTATGATCAATGGATCTCAAGATACAATTTATTTTGTATAGGTTTACCTTTGATTAAGTCTTGAATTAATCCTATTGATTAATCTAATTAATTCATGTGTAATTTTCTCATTGGATATTAACTTGACTTTCTTTCTTGATTTTTCTCCCACCAATTTATCCTCTTCCATTTCACCTTTTTATCCTCTTCCATAATTTATGACAATGTCTTCAAAGTCTTCATGGAATTAATGTTTTGCTCATGACTCATATGCAAGTGGACAATTTGATTTTTTTACAACACTCTTTCTCTCTCACACACACACCCATACACACACCACACACATATACGTTGCACATACACACACATATTCTTCCTCTTGTTTTATTCCTCATCATCACATACACTCAACACATACACATACACATACATACGTCCCACACACACACACATTCTCTCCTTCTCTCCTATTTCCCATCATCTTATCTTATTCCATCATATTTATGAGCCCTTTTTACTTTTTATCTTCTTCCATTTACTTTCCTCCTTTGTTGACTTAAAATTCCCCCATGTGGTTGTTTCAAATAATATCTAGATATTATGAATTCAAATTCCTCCCATTGGCTCTTCTAATTTCACATGGATTAAGCTTCTTAATTATTCAAGCCCTTAGATTTGCTTTATGGGGTTAAATCTTGGCCCTTAGATCATAGTTGAAATTGTTGACTTTTCAAAGTTTAATTAGCATCTTAATCCAATACTTAATTGCCCCTTGATTATTGTATTATTGGCTCTTAGGATAATTTATGACCATTGGTAATCCATTTTATGCTAATCTCATCCCCTTATTGGTCTTTGATTCTTACTTAGCTTAACACATCTTTAATTGATGACAATTAGTATTAATTGTAAAGAATTACCTAAATATTCCATTAGTGTAATTTCAATTGTTCATTAATTGTTAGTAATTGTCCCTTAATTGTTCCAAGTGTTTTGATAATTCTTTGTGGCTTTTTATAAATTAAATATGAGCTAGGTATTAATTATAGGGTATTAGAAAATTTAGTCTCTTAATAAATTATGAAAATTGGTGTTTAAGGTCCTTTAACAAATTATGAAGACTTGCACAATTTATTTAATTTAGTGAAGGCTTAGTTGGTAATCAATTGCCATTGATTTCCCTAAATTCATTTAGGTATTTTCATAACACTCTCTTGTTCTTTTTGATCTTACATAAACCTTAGTTTAATAGGGTATTTATTGTAATTTATGGTATTTTATGATGCCCAACAAAATTAAATCATTGGCTACCTTAATCCTAAAGAAAAATTATGTAGAAAATAGGATAAACTCATCGAGAAAATTTGAGACCACATATTCACCTATTTTAAATAGGCTTTATTTATCAAAATATAGTGGTTATGCTAAATGTGATTTTTAGGGTATTACACTTAAATTAAGTAAATAGATCTCATATTATGAACTAGAGAAGTATATGCATATAATTATTGTTTATTAGGAACCATCAATAACTGACCTTGATTTCCTTTTCCACGTATGATAAGAATTTTAAAACAGTGATTCGACCTAAGGAATTAATACGCGCACACACACTCTTTTCGCTATGTGTATGTGCGGGTTTCATAAGCATAGACTGTGGACCAAGCGGAGATTACGTGGACAAAGTGACAGGGATTAGGTATCAAACAGATGAAGGCTTCATTGAAAGTGGAACCAGTCACGGAGTAGCCCCCAACGTTAACTTTGACCACTATGCTACAACCATAAACCGGCAACTAATAACACTGAGAAGTTTCCCGGGGGAAAAAGAAACTGTTACACTCTCAAACCAAAACAAGAGAAGCAGAAGCAGAAGTATTTGATCAGAGCCATATTAGCATATGGCAACTGTGACTTCAGAAACCAACCTCTGTGTTTGACCTTTATCTGGGGGTCAATTTATGGACCACAGTTCAAGTATCTCGTTCTGCCTTTTTACCTAATGAATAGGCCTCCCAAATCAATCCCTATGAGAAAATAATGGAGAAGGATAGTGGCATAGAGATGGTACAAGTGTGCTTGGTAAACATAGAACAAGTGCATTTTCCAAAATTCGAATTTGTGTTTTCCTCCTTGTATGGGTGAGGCCTCTTACCACTTCAACCAATAGCTTGTTGGTTATATTATCTTAAATTTCACAAATAGTAGTTTGTGATATTGAATATCATATGGTTGAAAAAAATAGAAAGAAAGAAATCAAATGTTCCCTTGTAGAGGACAACTGATTCTTGGATTTTATAATTCTGTCCATGATATGAGTTAATTAATAAAATTTGTCGCAAATCCTATTTACAGTTTATATGTTATAAAGATAAAAAGTAAAGCGTATCCTTCCAAATATGTTGACGAACAATATATTTATAAAATATATCATCTATAATGAGTTGCGTATTCAGAAGTTGTTGGTGAATAGAATTTCTAATTTTTCTATCACCAACCAAATAAATAATATTACACTGAATGTTCAAATAATTTCTTTGATAAAACATTTTGAACAAAAAAAACAATACAATGTTGTAATATTTATAGAGTTTATTTTATTCTGTTTTAATTTCAAGTATTATTTTTTTTTTTTTTTGATTATTTTGATAAGTTAGATATCTTGAGCTCTTGAAAAACGAGATTTAGATAACTTGCTTAACTATTTTTGAAAATAAAGGTAAAAGACGATGTAAACGATCGCTTGTGGTTGAACAATTATTATGCCGATCCCCTTTTTGATGTCTTACAAACAAGTGTAGAAGCAAAGGCAGAGGAATCCGTTTATGAAGTGCCATGGGAAGTGTTACGCACTGCATCACACAACCACGCAATAATTCCAATCCCTTAACAATATTTCCAATTCATCATGGAGATATATCCAACCAATATTATGCATTGCTTCACTTTGCTGAGATTTAAAAGCTTCCTCTAGGTCTCAAGAGGATCATGAATGTCATTTTTTATGATGAAATTTCCCTCTCTCTTCAACTTACTCTTGAATATCTGAAGCCGATTACCTTAAGTTCCAGCTTCACAAAAATCTTCACTATCAAAGCAGGAACTGATTCAGATACTCCTCCCATCCTAAATGCTTTTGAAGATTATAGATTTTAACCGCAATCAAATTCCTCTACAGCTGCACAAGATGGTAATTCCTTTTTATTGTTACCTTTTCATCATTATTTGTTTGTCTTAGTTATCAACAATTTTTTAACAAGAAAAATAATAACACTCGTGTGGTTTTTCTGTTATATATTTAGGGCCCATTTGGATGAGCTTTTTGGATAAAAAAAGCACTTTTTTAATGCAAAAAAATGTCTTTTTAATTAATTTATGTGTTTAAATGATATTTTTTTTAAAAAGTAAAAGTCACAAAAAAAAGCCAAGATGCTCCTTTTTTTAAAAGCTCTAATTTGGAGTTTAAAAAAAAAAAGCACTTTTTTTAAAAGCTCATCCAAATGAGCACTTAGTTCAAGCTATCAACGAGATCAATCATATCTATGGAGTCTCCAAAATCGGTTGGCAAGGTGACCCATGTGTTCCATCTGGCTTTGTATGGGACTGTTTGAATTACAGTTATGGAAATAATATAAGAATCATTTCATTGTAAGTTGCACTTCAACACTGCTCTTGTGTGTGATCTGTTATATTTGAAGCATTATATCATGTTTGAACATAAATAGTTGGAGCATTCAAATGAAGTTTCAGTGCTAAGCAGAGTTATCAACAGCAAGAACTCATTACCATTACGCACCACCCAGATCTAATTTGGATGTTTCAAATTAAATTTGTTTCTACTTTCATATTCACTTTACAAAATTATTTAATATGTACAAAATCTAAAAAATATATAATTTTTAACTATTAGTTTTTTTATAAAAAAAAATGAGATTGTTTTACTTAAAATTATTCATTGAAATTTTCAACTAAGCGGAAACTTTTGCATTTTATATTCTAATATGTCCAAAAGCTTGCCATGCTTTGGACATAACACATGATCTGTTGATTGGCTTTTCTTTTGTTTCCCTCCTTTAGTTTGTTAACTAGTGTTGGAAAAATTGTGAAATATATGTATAAATTGTAGGAACTTGAACTCAAGCAAACTCAGTGGAGTAATAGCTCCATCGTTTGCTAGTTTCGAAAAATTGGAGTCCTTGTAAGTTGTTTCATCATATAGACTACTAAACATTCAAATACTAACATTAGATCTGGTTGTTAAACATTTTCGTCATGTTCATATGGATTTGTCAAACAATGAACTAAGTGCTCCACTACCAGAATTTCTTGCAACTCTTCCTAATTTGATGTTCATGCAAGGCCTAGCTAATATATTGCACTGCATCTTTCATTCTGAAATTGTGAAGCCAAGTATCTTATAGTTCCATTCTTTTTTCAATCTTACATTAGTAATGTTACAGGAAATAAGCTCACGGGTCCAATTCCCAAGGCTTTGAGGGAAAAGGCTAATTTGGAGATAAGGTCTACACTTCTCCATGATCAAATTCTATTTTTACTCAGCTCCCTCTCAAGTAAGTTGGATTTAAAATTAAGAGAGCACCGATATGTTAGCAAACTACGATGAAAAGAATTTGAATAGAAGGAGAGATAAGTTTCTATCTTCACAAGTTTGATACACATTATGGTTTTATATGAAATTGATGCTCCCTTCAAATAACGGAAGTAAGCTTCCTTCACTTGACTAAAGGAAAAGAATTTCAAACAATAGAACCAAAAATATGTTGCCAACTTTGTCACGAGTTTGGCAAAAAAAAGAGGGAGGATTACTATGAGATCCCGAGAAATGAATACAATCACCAAAAAGTCTCAATGACAATTGAACAACATGAACATGTCCTTATTCACTAAAGCTTTTCAAGCTTCTTAGTTGTTATTTGTTATGGGACTTTTTGGTGAGTTGTGAAACAGTTTCACTGTTCTCCCATTCTTATCAAAGAAACTCTAACCTTGTAGTAATATACCGATACTAGTCAAGTCTAACCTGCTCTATTTTTACAGTATGGGCCACAATCCAGGTCTTTGTCTGGCAAATTCATGGAAAGAAGTGAAAGAACACAAAAAGGTTGTGTTTCCACTTATTGCAGCACTTTCAACTTTAGTCATCGTTACTGTCCTTGTATCTTTTGTAATCTGGAGATTTAAAATGAAACCAGGTATATCGATTTTATGTATGCTATAATCATTTCAATGGTCCATTTATGAAGTGTCAAGATATTTGATTTAATACTGCAATTTTGTCGGCAGAAGCTCGGAAGAAGAATGTTCTAAAACTAAAGAGTCAAGCTTTTTCTTACTCAGAGATTCTCCGTATCACAAAAAATTTGAAAACTACAATTGGAGAAGGAGGGTTCGAGAAAGTTCACCTGGGCACTTTAGAGGATGATACGCAGGTTGCTATCAAGTTACTTTCTCCATCTTCAAGACAAGGATATAAGGAATTTCAATCAGAGGTTAGAAATAATTAAAAGTCAAGTGATATATTTCATAACTTTTTTAATCTCTCAATTTAGTGAATATATTCATGTTGGGTTTCCGAATGATGATGTTTTTTAAGTAATGATAGAGCTAACTCTTAGCTTGTAGGCTCAACTCTTAACAGTCATTCATCATAGAAATTTAGTTTCACTTGTTGGGTTTTGTAATGAAAACGACTTCAAAGCATTGATTTATGAATATATGGACCTTGGAGACCTCAATGGCTTATTGTCAGGTTTGTCTTATGGAACACCCCATTTTTCAAAAACGGAATAATGTATTTATATTAGAGTAGAGCATCGAAGCAAGTAAGTGAGTAACTGATAAGTATTTAGAAATGTTAACCATGGTGTATCTAGCTGGTTATAATAACGGTACATTTATCCCAAAAAAAAAAAAAAAAAAAAAAAAAACTTGCAATATACATCCCAAAATAAAAATCTCCGGTCGAATCTTCATACGTGTTGCTTACCCTTGTTGTCAGCCCTCGGTTGTCTAGACCCTAAAGCTATGGTAAGAGCTGAGGTCCAATGCCCATTGGATCTCAGGTAACGGTTAACCTCATGCTTAAGTAAAACAATATATGCATGACATATATTCAAGACATTACAGAAGTAACCAACACATAAGCACACAGCAGATTTAATGTTAACATAACAACAGTACATAGCACACAGCAAATGTAAAGTTATCCACGTCTGCACTAGCCAGTGCCACGATAGCTCCTCGTGTCCTCAACTCTAGGAAAACTCAATGGCATTATTAAGACTAGAACCTGTATAAGCTGAATGTATAAGTAGTGATCTAAGACCGAGTCTTAGCCACGGTGCATGTTCAAGACCAGGTCTTGTCCATGACCCTATGAAATCATCTATCACATATAAGCATACAATAAGCATCAGAGTTAATGTTACGATACGTGTTCGTACCTTAGTCTGTGCGGATAGCGGTACGTCTGACTGTTGGTACGTTTTCTCGGATAGCCTATAATAGCATTTACTGCATTATTCTCTTATAAATAATATCCTAAGAGATATTTTAACAACTAATGACCTTTTTACTCCTGGTGGATTTATTATTACAATTATATCCCTTAATTTTCGTAAAAAACGCTGTTTCAACATTTCTGGGCAGATTTTTCGATAACTTTGAAAAATCATAACTAATTCCAAAAACATCGAAACGAGGTTCCATAAAATTCTCCGGAAACCTTAGCATGTCTAGTTTTGATAAAAAATAATGGTTTTCACCCAGAATTAGTGGATCATTCCCAGTTTAACGATCTTCAATTTCTGCCCAGAATTTTTCCAGAAAATGTAGCCTTATTTCCAGAATTTTTATCTCCTTGCACAAAACTCAAAATGACACATATTATACATATTTATAAATTTATGGATGTCTACTTTACTCATGAAAAATTTCAGAATTTTATAACTTCATTTTTAACATAAGATCATAGCCTCTATGTTACTTGACTCCAAGAAACTTCCAACCGACAAATTTCGCGGAACTTTGCTACTTTGATCTTCATCTTCCAAAAATTTTGCTCCACCATATTTTCCATGAAATTTTTGAAATAAAAACATTTTTAACCATAAAAACATGAAAACAAAACTATATTGGAAGATTTAAGATCAAAACACTACTTATCTATGAATTTAAAAGCTAGAACTTCAAGAACTTACTTTGCTTTTGCTTCAACTCCTTCAAGCTTTCCTCACTCACTCTCACTTCTCTCTATATTCAGCTTATTCTTGCTTGTGTTGGTGTGAAGAATGGTGAAGCTCAAGCTTCCTATTTATAGCAAAACTCCAAAGCTCATGTTTGGTTTCAAACTCTCTTATTCCTCTTCCCAAACACCTCTCTTCACTCTCCCAAACACCCCAATTCGTCCCCCCTCCCTCTCTCTCTCCTTTATCCTCTTCCATCCTCATCAATGCCTTATCTCCAAGTACCATTATCCTCTTCCATTTTGTTCCCTCTAATTATCCCATGTGTGCTTAGTTTAATATTAAACAATTATACTTCTTCTTATTCAAGCAAGCTAAACCCCCCATTTGTGACTCTTGAAAGTGTGTTTCATTTGTCTCTTACAATTCACAACCTTAGCCTCCTATTGGTTCATTAATTATCACATGGATTAAGTTTATTTATGTAGTTAATTGGAACCCTTGGATTTAGCTTTATGAGATTTAATCTTGGCCTTTTATTTTTAATCCTAATTAGCATCCCTAATGTAGTGTATAACATGCTTATTAGGTATATTTATCATAGTGTGATTGGTTCTTAGATTAATTATGAGCATTAGTAATTCATTTTATGCTAATATAGAACCCTTATTGGTCTTTAATTCTTAATTAAGTTAAAACATCCCTAATTAATGACTTTTAACATGCCACTAGATTAATTATGAAAATTTATTCAATTATTTTAATTAGTGTAAATTTAATTGTCCACTAATTATTGTTAATTTCCTTTAATTGATTTAAGTATTTTCATAACATTTTCTTGCCCTTTTTGATTATATAAAAACTAGGTTTTAATATGATAATTTTGTTGTATTTTATGATCCCTATATGAAAATTAGAAAATTTGGTCTTTGGTTACTTTAATTCTTAGAGAAAATTCCCTAAATTAAAATAAATAAGTTACAAAATTTTGAGACCACATATTCACCTAGGTATTATTTATCAAAATATAATATTTATGATAAATATCAATTTTAGGGTATTATACATCTTATGCGGCTAACTTCTCATTATTGTTTGATTGTTGCTTTCTAGCCTTAGATAGCATAAATTGATCCTGTACTTTCCCTCTCTTTAATTCACTTCACTCCTTGGATTTTTAAATATATATTTAACAATGAATCCTCATGTTATATTACTGTATGAATATTAATCCCGTGGTAGGCATGTTAGCAAACTCCATTAAAAAATGATGGTGTGGATCTAATTGTATAATTTATTAGGATCGATGGTTTCAAACACTCAAATTTCAATTGGTTATTTGGGCAAATTTTTTATTTGTCTTTATTAGATCATATTCGAACATTGTTGCCTTTGTCAGGGATCGGAAGCTCTTTCAAATGTATTTTTGGCATTCTCCCCGACTCAGCCTCGAGACTTTATGCTTAAGCTGCCAAATTGTTTTGCACGTAGAACCAGATCCTGTTAATTTTATTTGGGGATCCTTAGTATATCTTATCCTAAATGCTACTTTGAGAGAAATAATACCAAATTTCTTCACGGTCTCGTAAACCATAATTTCCGCTTTTCAAAGGTCCATTTTCCTAAATTTCTACTTTTGATTCACATTCTCTTAACATAATCTTATCATTTATCCAACTTGACATTAGAGCTTATCGTCCAATGTCACACCCGACCGGGTGCTGGCATTCTTGATCAATATCTTACACAGTAATGTGGCAAAATCAGAAATAATTCATTATACTAATACAATGAAACTAAATTTGATTACGTAACAGAGGTATTCCCAGGTTTATACACCTTTACAGTCACTTACATTCATTACAAATAGTGTAATTAAAAATAACATTAAACACTGTCATCCCTTGGTTCTTCAGCTATCCTACTAGTGGGCCGCCTTCAAGCAACGCTCCTTCCTTGAGCCTTGTGCTGCACCTCACTCTAGTGCTCACCTCACTTTAGAACCAAGGAAAATGAATTTTTACCAAAGTTGTATTAATCTTACAACTTTTACCCCTTAATTTCCTTACTCTTGGACTTAATCTTAAATTTCCAGAATTTTCATTCAATTTTGAAAATTCATAATTAAATGCACAAAAATCGAAATAATGTGCCGTCAACTCTCACGTGTTCTTAGAGAAGTCCACTTTCACAGAAAAATAATATCAAAGGCTAGAACACATTAAGTCAATCCCAATTTCAAACATTTCCCTTACTGTCCAATTAAACTTCCAAAAAACATGACTTATCTTTAAAAATTCATATCTAGAGTTATAGGTGTCCAATTTAGGTGGTTCAAAAACTTATGAACTCCTTAATTAAGTCTAGCTTTTTTGAAAATTAGTTCCAGCATTTTATCACAAGTAATGCATTCCCAGTTCCAAAAAACATCAGGACTGTCCAATGGGCTTTTTAGAAACATGTCTTAATTTTAAAAATTGATATCTCATTGCTTAGAGTTCTACAAATTACCAACCACATGTCCAATTAACAGCAATTAATGCAATGGATCAAGAGGAATTAAAAGACTTGTAATGTTGGATGAAGGGTAGATAAAATGAATTAATTAAAAAAGGGATAAGTATCTTTTTTGCCCCGGAAGTTTTGGATGAAGAGCATTGGGTGGACGGAAGTTTTTTTGGAGCAAGATTGCCTCAAAAGTTTACAAAACGTAGCAATTCTGCCCCTCCATTAATTTTGACCATTAAGTTTAACCGATGTGACATGTGGCATGTCACCTCATACACGTGGCGTGCCACCTCATCAATTAAATAGAGTTAAGTATCATTTTTGCCTCGACATTTTTGCTGAAGAGCAATTTTGCCCTAGAAGTTTACAAAACATAGCAATTTTGCCCTTCTATTCCCCAATATTAAATTTGACTATTAAATCAGTAAAAGAAGACACGACATGCCTTGAAAAGATCAAACTTGGAGTCAAATAGGGAGATCCTTGAGATGTTGAGGTCAAGGCGGCTAGAATTTGTGAAGCTGAACTAGTTAAAGGGAGCGAAAGGTGTATGACAAAACTCAGAAGAAGCGTCACTTATGATCTAAACAAATGAAACACAAAACAAGAAATGAATTATCCCAAAAATTGGTTCGAAGATAAATCAATAGTGATAGTATTTACCTTTGTATAAATTGATCTAGGCCACCTACCTTGTCCTACAAGGTAAATCTATACTGCTCCTAAAAATTCTAGTGATTTTAAGTTATGTTTACTGAACCAATCTTCAGGACAATTCTGTTGGAAATTATGCCCTAGGGGCAAGTCATTGTTCTCCATTAAGTTATCACTTCATATGCATGTTTATGGTGATAACTATATCCCTGGATATATCTTATAGATTATCCTAAATATCCCTGGTCGGTCATCTACGCGGGAGCGAAGATGAGTTAAGACCAATATGACTTTGATAAGGTATGGAGATACGAATCAAAGTCATGGGCACTTGTAAGAGTACAAGGTGCTGGACCGACCCACTATGAGAAAGCTGCATGGATCTAGTCATAAGCTTATCTCATGTATAACCGCGTCACGACGCCCTATGACCTGAGATCATCATGGATTCCTACATGATGAGTCATTGACCTTTGACCTAGTCAAAAGTCACCTTTGACCTAGGAGTGATGATAAAGGCTAGGATCGGGATCAGTGGTTTTCATGCGGAGGGATGTGAATGGTCAAGATGGAATTTGTTCCTCACATTTGTAGAGAGATAATATCGATTGGGCCCCTCGATGAGTGAGTCTAAGAAATGTACGGCCGTATCTTGTGATGGAAAGGAGTTTCCATTTCACTTATTAGACTAACTCGAGAATCGAGAAAGTAATGGTCAAGAAAAGGAAGTTGACATTCTCCATGCCTCATCCTTGACCAAATTATCGCGTGACAAAAAGGGACGTGACATGGTTGTACGATAGGTGTATCGTGTCATCGATCCCCATGTGAATTGGGTAGTCGCAATGTCTTGCTAGAGGGCGCTTGCGATTTGTGGGTCGACACGGTGTTGGCCCACCGCCAATCTCATATGGGCCTGCGGTCGCACACAAGAATAATCCAACACGGGTAAAAGTGTCCAGTTCATTGAATCTCGATTAATCGAGATTAATGAATACCGAGTTTAATGCTGGGTAAATATATATATATATATATATATTTAAATTCGAAAATAATATAATGATATTATTTAATTGAGATTAAAATATTATTATTATATTATTTGTTTTATGTTTAATTTATTTGATAAATTAAATATCTAAAACAAACTGAGATATTGTATCTCATTTAATTTTCGAACAAAGATATTATTGTCTATTTAATTTAAATTGAGATATTAGTATCTCAGATTTAAATAAATAGATAGATATCATTTCTCGGATTTAATTTATTGAGATAAATTAAATCGAAGGTTTTTAAATTTGGATTAAATAAATAGGTTGGATTAAATCTATCGAGATAGATTTAATTAACTATTTTTTAATCTAGATTTGAATTCAAAATTTCAGATCTGGTTTTTAATTCGATTAAATAAATATTATTATATTAGATCTATCGGATAGATTTAATTAATATATATTTAATCCAGATCTAAAGTTTGAATTAAAAAGTTGATACGATTAATTTTGTATTAAATACGCCGAACAAGTTTTAGAAACCTACGGGACTTTCATCGAGCGTATTCTAAAAGGCCGCGAGAAACCCTAGAGTGAAAAACCGAGAGAGAGACGCACAAGAGGCGCTAGCACGCCGCCGTAGCCGTGTACGAGGATTGTTCGTGTGGATACCAGTAGAGGAAGAGGATTCTAAGTGTCGTCATCGATCGAGAAGGTAGCCCACCTTCAACGAAGTAGAAACCACGAACGAGTTCCTAAAAGGTAATATCCGGATTCCTAGCCTTGATTTAAACGCGCTGAGTGATCCTCGGGACGGATCCGTAGAAATTTTAATCCGCTGCGTTGTATGGATCCCAACAAATTCATTGTTGATTATGAAAGATGGAATATCACCAAGAGCGGGGTGAATTGGGGATATAAAATTTTCTTCCAAAAAAGCTCTGTTATAGGTTAACAAAACAGAGATGAACAGAGTAGGGAAGAAGAAGAATGAACCCAAGCGATTTATACTGGTTTGGTCTAAATCCTTGACCTACGTCCAATCCTCAGACTCTCCCGGTTTTCACTAACTCAAATGATTACACACTCTGTAATTCACGGAGTAATTCTCGACTAGAACTTACCCCCCCCTCTCAAGTTGTAATCAAATAACTCAATCCCAAAGTCCCAATACTTTGAGATTCTTACAAGAAAGGATAATCAATAAAGAACTCTCTAAAAGAGCAAATTAATAGTCACTAAAAATTGATATATCCGAAGATATTGACTCTAAGAGTAGAACAATAAATGCTTTTAATCACTAATTGCATGAGCAGAGTTTCAGTTGTTGGCGAATTCAATGCTTCTGCTATTTATAGTTTTTGTAATAAATGACCGTTGATGAAGCTTGAAGAATAGCCATTGAGATTGATAAATATATCCGTTGAGTTGGGCTTCGCTTCGTCTCTTTGTATACTTCCAAAGTTAGCCGTTATTCTCGTTGACATTCTTTATTCTATTTGTCTGTTGAGACTCGGGTAGAATGTTAATTGGGAATAGCGAAATGCTCTTCGCTTGATCGAAGTCTATTTTCCACTTTCGTGTTTCGTCTCTGGTTCAGCATTTAATGCGTCTGACATAATCTTGCTTTTTAAGAATTTGAAGTTTAAAACTTGTTAATCAAGTCTGAAAACTACTAGCAAACTGATTAAACTTGGTTAGGAACAATAGGCATCAATAATACGAAGTATCCAATTTAAAACCAAGAGATTGCAGATTACGAGATGAGAGAATTCAAATTTTGATATAGATAACTCGAGTTGCATACAATGACTCAAGTTATAATTGCGATGTTTAGGGAGGCAGAGAAGAATTGCCAAATAAGATGACTCGAGTTATCTATCGATGACTTGAGTTATACTAACAAATTTCCATAGAGAGAGGAATTTCAAATAGGATGACTCGAGTCATTTAGGGAAACTCGAGTCATATCAGAAGGCTATATCAGTTAAGCTTTCTATGACCCTTCATGACTCGAGTTATGCAGAATTTAACTCGAGTTATATAAGTTGACAAGAAAATGCTATCGAGAGGACATGTTGAAAAAGTTGAAGTACAAGTCATGACCCGAGTTGTTAAGTGAGAACTTGAATTCTGTCCTTTGCAAAATTTGATTTTTCTTAAACCTATGACTTGAGTCATGTTTGATAACTTGAGTTACTTAGTTCATAAACCATTTTTCAAGGACTCAAAGATGCTTTGACTAGAGTTAAAGTATTGTAACTTAAACCAACAATTATTACAATTGTTAGCCATCATCAAAACACATAGATAACTAACAGATTTGTCTAGATCAAACCAATTTTTGGGACAAATCAATAATCAATTGTCCCAAAAATTGGTTCAGTAAGCATCACTTAAAATCGCTAGAATTTTTAGGAGCAGTATAGATTAACCTTGTGGGATAGGTGGGTAACCTAGATCAATCTATACGAAGGTAAATGTTATCACTATTGATTTGTCTTACTGAACCAATTTTTGGGACAATTCATTTCTCGTTTTGTGTTTCATTTGCTTAGATCATAAGTACATGCTTCCTTTGGGTTTTACAACGAGTTTTCGACCTTTGACTAGTTCGGCTTCAAATTCCGCGCCTTGAGCTCAACGTCTCAAGGATCTCCCTATTTGACTCTACGTTGGACCTTTTCAAGGCATGACATGTGTTCTTTGACCGATTTAATAGTCAAATTTAATATTGGGGACGAGGGCAAAATTGCTATGTTTTGTAAACTTAAGGCAAAATTGCTCCTCAAATAAAACTTCTCGGGGCAAAAATGATACTTAACTCTATTTGATTGATGAGGTAGCATGCCACATGTCACATCGCTTAAACTTAACGGTCAAAATTAACCGAGGGGCAAAATTGCTACATTTTGTTAACTTTTGTGGCAATTTTACTCCAAAAAAAAAAATTTCATCCACCCAATGCTCCTTAGCCAAAACTTCTGGAGCAAAAAAGATATTTATCCCATTAAAAAAAAGAATGATTGATATACAAATCAAAGTTAATGAGTAAGTTCATAGCATCTAAATAACTTGACAAACTCTTGTCAATTCTTTTCCAAATTCATGAACAAATTACAAAAGCCTTTGTCATATTTCTTTTGCCTTTTTTTTTTTTTACTACAAAATTCTTTTCTATTTTTCTCTTTTCTTTTTCAATATTTTTCTTGTTGGAAGGGGCAAAATTCCGTTTGCATGTGTTACAAGCAAGAAATATAAATTAATTTGAAGTTCTTTAAACCAAAAAAAAAAAAAGAATATAAAGGTATTGGATCATTGGAGTGAGGGGAAGCAGCTGTTACTATTTACTTTTAACATTAGTCAAAGTCTCTTGTGGTTGCTTAGTTTACTCTTCGTAAAAAAAATTAGGTATTGAAACCAGATTGGTTACTAAAATAGTCGAGGAGTTTGAGGTCTAACTCTGGGTTAACTAGAGTTAACCCGATAAAAAGTGATGTTTAAATAAGAATTCATTAATTCACAAATGAATGGAATATTATAAACAACAAGTAATTAATAAAACATAAATGTTAAAGCATAAATTTGATGTAACGACGTTTTATGTTTAATAAGGGAAAGAAAAATATAAAATTAAACTTGGGGAATCGAACACGAATTTACTAGTATGACTCGAGAAAAAGAATATTGGATAATAAATCATGGACCACTATTACAGTTATAACCTAAAAAAAAAAAAAAAAATTTAAATCATAATTCAGGGGCACTGGACCATAGAAAGTCAATATTTTTACGTATCCTAGCCCAAAGTCAGTCATGATGATAGGGAGTGATTTAAGTGGTAACATCGCTATTTAGTATTGGAAAATGCTCCCCCGAATTGCACGTCAGTCAGTCATTATGATAGGGAGTGATTTAAGTGGTAACATCGCTATTTGCGTATTAATTGGTTTAGAGAATTCCGGATCTCTTACGCATAAAATTAATTAGACTCCATGCAGTTTATAGAGTCTTAAAAACGAAATTGCATTATTTACACTTGGGAATAAATTTAATATATAAAATTTCAATTATATACCCCCTTTTGTACTACAAAAATGTTTCTATAATTAGGACCGAATGTAATATTATAGTTATATAATAATATTGGTGAATGTTCTTTTAATGAATGATATTGATGACAGAAAATTTTTACCAAAGAGTTTTTGTTCATAATATGTTGAGGAAGATTATGGAATTTTCCACTGTAAAAGGTAATGTCTTCTTAAAAGTAGGGATAAAGGTCTTATTTGTCTCGAAGTTTTTGCTCGGAACACTTAGCACCCGGAAGTGTTTTTGCGAAAATTGCCCCGGAAGTTAACAAAATGGAGCAATTTTTCCGCGGAAGGTTTTTTTTTAAGAGCAATTTTGCCCCGAAAGTTTACAAATTGGAGCAACAATTTAACGACAAGGTTAACGAAGGGCAAGATTGCTATATTTTTAAACTTCCGGGGCAATTTTGCTCAAAGAAAAAAAAACTTCCGGATGCTAAGTGCTCCTGATCAAAAACTTCTAGGGCAAATAAGACCCTTATCTCTTAAAAGTAATATTTGAAATTTTGAAAATCTATAGAAGTACCAATAAAATATGGGGCAGCTACGGTCCACTGCAGTGGACCGTTCACTGCCCCACCAAGGCAGCGAACCTTTGTCTTGGTTTTTTTTTTTAAATTAAATAAAAGAGGCAGTGAACCTCTGCCTTGGGGCAGTGAATGGTCCACTGCAGTAGACCGAATATGCCCCCTAAAATATGGGCAATACTTAGATCAAGCTTTTTTTATTTTTATAATCAATTATGTTAATTTGTCCAATTACAAATGACCATGTGTCTTATTTTAAAAATATTACTATTTAACTATAAACCCCTATAAAATCAATAAGACATATAGGTATGTGCCATATGAGAGGCTTGACCTAACTTTTTTCTAATTTGAAGAAATAAAAAGTGATAAAATATCAGAATAAATGTTAAATCTATCCCAAAAATATAAAATATATATTTCCACCGAAAACCACATATAAATTATACACACAAAGTCTCATATATAGCCCACAAATATTAGGAATACTTTCAAATAAAATATGAAGTAGACCCTAAAAAGGATATTAATTTTTTTAAAAAGAAAAATCTCGAAACTATGAAGTGTGATGGCAGCACACAAGAATGGTTCCTTTCTCTCCTCTCACCATCCAACACCTCGGCGCACCGGGGCAATACTCATCTTGACATTTGAGCGGTCCATTTTAAAAATAAATTTTAAGAAATATCAGAAATTAAATAGTAAAACATTGTAAGAAACAATTCAGTAAGTGTCGAAAGTTAAAGGGATAGTGGTATAAAAAGAGAAGAATTAAAGGGACTGTTATAAATACAGAAACACCAAATAATCGATGGCCCAAAAAAAAAAAAAAAAAAAAAAAAAAAAAGAAAAGATAAAACCGTTTTCAAATGATAATAATAATAAAGCTAGATAGTATTCTGTATATGCAGCACCTCAAACAATAGTTTTCTTTTGTTAAAATTATTTTTTAATAATCTAGAAGAGATTTTTATTTATTTATTTTTTTGTTTCATGACGATATTAGAGGTATTTGATATAAATAAGTATTATCTAATTATATATTATATTTTAAGTGTTATATTAAACTCTTCTATGGCAAGAAAAAAATATAGGCTTATAAAAAAAAAGTATAGGCCATAATGGTTAACGACTAAATAGTGTGAACTTTGAGAGAAAATATAATTCTTAATTAATCTCTGAATTAGAAAGAATACACAAAGGCCTTTATATAGGCAAACCTAAAGCTAAACCTAGAATCTCATAAAATCAAATCAAATCAAAGTAAATCAAACTAATTGAGATATAATAGGAAATATCCTAAGATAGAAATATACCTATATCTAATCATAATAATAAGATAATAATCATAATAAATGCATAATATTCTCATAAATAGTTAATCGGAGTACAGTGTTTGAACTATATATCGAATAATTTTCATTGGTCACCCCGCACGCAAATTAGCGAATAAGAATGATATATTTTCAATGGAAATTAATTTTAGAATACAAATATCTTTTTTTTTTAAAAATTAAGCAAAAAGTATATCAATAAATAGAAACTACCTATGTCAATTGTTAATAGTTGAGGACCCTAGTGCTAATGTGACCTCTGATGGCACAGCTTGGCTACTAGTTATATATATATATATATATATATATATATATATAATTGAAAGTTTATTTTTATATTCTTATTCATAAGTCATTACGTAAAATTTACGAAGCAACTAATATTCCAATAGTGTCACTGATTTTAATATTGTTAAAAATCATGACCTAAAAAGGGATTGAGAGAGAAGAGTAAAATCAGATTGTTTTGCATTTAATTAAAGATTTTTTTTTTTTTTGAAAATACGGGTATTTTAAAAAACTTCAAGTTATTTTAATTAAATTTATTCATTTAGATGAATTAATTAAAAAGGATTTCTAAATGTAAACCAGAGAATAACATTTATTCCAAGAGGATCACTTTCGTTGCTATTAGACAAAAAAGTCCACCGATAAGGAATTAGGGGATGAGATTTGAACAGCACATTCATATGCTCATACAACCACAAAATTCACACAAGTAAATTAGAAATTAGAAATTGATGAAATATCCATAAAGCCAAGTCAATTTGTTTCTATAAGGAAGATGCATGGAAACATACCAGCTACTATAGGAATATACCTATTGGACCCATATAATCATAATAGAGTGAATTTAACATCTTTTTCCTCTTGGAATATATTTTTTAGGAATAACAAGTTTAATTTGAGAGGGGTATAATGATTGGGGGATACTTATACCCGTTAATACTCTAGATTAACAAATTAACATTAAGTGCATTTATTTTAGGTGATTACATGTTTTAAAACTTAAAAAAGGGATTAGCCGCTCTATGTTGTTTTTATCAATTGAAATCTTAAAAGCATTAAATTTACTACTTTTGCACTTGTTTAAATTAATCGTCAATTTCTTACTTTGATTTGCTCAACTTTAATGAAAATGAGAATTTTGATGCATAATCACTAGTTCAATTGAATCCATGCGGGACGATCTTGATTTGTTATTCTACTATTTCTACAGCCTGTACACTTGCAGTGATTACTTTAATTTCAGTAGCATCAAAGACCGAAGTAGCTATAAGTAAAGCTTATATGTAAGGTTATTAAACATAGACCGGCCACTGAACGAGCCGGGTATTAGGTCAAGGTCAATAGGTGGGCCAGGAGTTAAAGCGAGCTAACTTGAGGCCAAACCTGGTAAGAAAGTGAACATTTGAGTTATTAATATGAAATACTAAAGATTTTTTTTTATACAAAAACTATTCTTTTAAATTTTTTTAAAAAAGGGGTGAACCATGTCTAGACCACACCGATTTACCGATTGGTTCACTGGTTCCCAAGCTGAACCGATTAGTCCTATCAGAATTTAATTACCTGGCTTGTATTGCTCCAGAAAGTTTGAAATGATCAAACTTTGAGTTGTCATGTTAATTCGCTCTTGCCTTTGATTTCACTTCGTTTGAATTCTTCTTTTTACCTTTTTATAGTGCACACAACTTTTCACTAGCTTGAGCTGGGTTCAACCGTTCATCCTTCATCCACCTAGTACCAAATCAGCCTAGCCAAGACCAAATCCACTTGGAATAGTATAAATGCGTAATGCCACTATGGCTGGCACTAGAGCCAGTAAAACCGGCTAGCTCGATCGTTTGGGCCCTAAATTTATAGGGGCCGAGCTTAAAATTTTGTCTTAAAAATGAAAGCAGGCCTAAAAAAAGCCAACCCTATAGAGCCGAGGGTTTAAAAGAGCCGACCTTTTTAGGCTTGTATTTTTTTAAAAAAATTTAATTATATGATAATAATATTATTGAATTTTTATGATTTGTTAATGATGTTGCAAATATTCAGTTGTTATTATATTTCGTAGAATTAAGTTTCATAAGTACATCTTGTATTAAGAATCCTAAAAATTATAAAATTATAAAAGATATTTCTTACTTCATATCTATTCTTACTAATTTTGTATTTTTGACTAATTTTTAGTGAACTTTTTTTCATATCTTGTGTTATTTATTTTGTTGACTACTTATACCTTTCAAGATATATTTATAAAAAGTATTTTTAATTTTGTAAAATCTTCTCATTAATTATTTGTAATTGTAGTATGTAGACAATAGTTTACCTTTAATTATGACTTAGTGATCGTATTTTTTTGTTACATATTGCATGTAGTATAAATCTTACTTGTTGACAACATTTATTTGTTAAATTTAAACTTTTATTGTTGTAATTTGCTAATTATATTTCTTTAAAAAAAATGTAGGAAAATAGTCAAATTATTTTTAAAAATAGCTTTCGCCTTTTTCAGGGCCAACCCTGACCCGTACGCTCAGGGGCCGAGTCTTTGAAAACAAATATTTTCTTATCTCAGGTCTAAAAAGACCGGCCAAAAATCCCAATTTTAATTGGGACAAGGTATGCCCATTTCACTTTCTTTGAATAAAATATATGAAAAACAACGGTTACAAATATGGATGACTTTTTTGATGCAACACACAAATGTCGATGATATTGACATGTTTGTTTCCAACGGCTCCAGTATCAAGTAGAAGGGCTTCTCAGTTTCGTTGACATAGTCAAATCATTTTTTTCGGTGGAAAAAAAAAGAAGAAGATAAAAGGGAAAATCCCATATAAATAACATCCGAATTTGTAAAACCCTCTAAATGTCTGTTGAGTTTGTTAAAGGATTTAAAAGTACCAAGGACCATATAGGGACTTACAACTCCGAGTGAATTTACCTTTTTGCCATTAGCTTTAAATAATTTTAAAAAAAATAAAAATGACCCTCGTTTGGAGGGGCGTCGGCTAGCGGTCGACGAAGGATCGCCCGGGCTGGGAACCGGCAATTGGTGATGGTTTTTTTTTTTTTTTTTTTTTTTTTTTTTGCGCGGGGGGGGTTGGGGGGGGGGTTTTTTTTTGGGAAAAAAGATTCATTGAAAGTGAGGGTGGTGAGGTTCAAACCCCGAACCCCCACACCTCCATGGGCCAAGTGGTCTAACCACTAGGCCACTTGGTTCCTTTAGTATACATATTCATTAGCAAATATATATATTTTTTTAAAAAACATTTTTTTCATAAAAAAATAATGCATTATCACAAATTTTTCAACGCGATTACAAATATTTCAATGGCATTTACAAAATTTTCAATAGCATTTACGACTTTTTTTAGGTCTACCTTTTTTGCCTCTGAGGGGAAAAAAAAATGCATTATCACAAATCTTTCAACGTTAGTTACAAATCTTTCAACAGTATTGACAAAATTTTCAAAGGCATTTATGACTTTTTTTTTTTTGTGATAATGCATTATTTTTTTGTTTTTTCCTTAGAGGTAAAAAAGGTAAACCTAAAAAAAAAAATTCGTAAATGCCATTAAAAATTTTGTAAATGCTGTTGAAAGATTTGTGATAATGCATTATTTTTTTTTTTTTTCGTCAAAAAGCAAAAAAGGTAAATCTAAAAAAAAGTCGTAAATGCCATTGAAAATTTTATAAATGCCTTTGAAAAATTTGTAACTGCCATTGAAAGATTGTGATGATGCATTTTTCTCCCTCGGAGGCAAAAACGGTAAACCTAAAAAAAAAAAAAGTCGTAAATGCCATTGAAAATTTTGTAAATTCCATTGAAAGATTTGTGATAATGCATTCTTTTTTTGTTTTTCCCTCATAGGCAAAAAAGGTAAACCTAAAAAAAGAGTCATAAATACCATTGAAAATTTTCTAAATGCCGTTGAAAGATTTGTAACTGGCTTTGTTGAAAGATTTGTGATAATGCATTATTTTTTTTATGGAAAAATATTTTCAATGAATCTTTAAAAAAAAAAACCCCCGGATCACCGGTGGCGGGCCCACCGTCATGGTCCTCCGCGCCGGTGGCAATGCCCAACCGCCAACAATCCTCCGAGAGGCTAGTGGCCTTGAACCCCACCTCCCTCACTTTCAATGAATCTTTTATTTTTATTTTTTAAACCCCCCTCCCCCCAAAAAAAAACACACATCGCCGGTGGCTGTGCCCAGCCGCGGCGATCCTCTAGGATTGGTGGTTGGTGCCCAGTCCACCTAGCCCGGTCCTCCGAGGCCGGTGGTCGACACCCTACCGACGGCGGTCCTTTGACGAGGGTCATTTTTATTTTTTAAAATTTATTTAAAATTAAGGGCAAAAAGGTAAATTTTCACTCGAATTTGTAAATCCCTATATGGTCCTTCGTATCTTTAACTCCTTTAACAAATTCAACAAACATTTGGGTATTTTGTAAATTCGAGACGGTATTTATATGAGATTTTCACAAGATAAAACCGTTTCCAAACCAAAGTTGTCGTTTGTTAAAATTGTTTTTTAATAATCTAGAGGTATTTGATATAAATAAATATTAGATAAAATATGTATTATCTTTTAATTGTTATATTAAACTCTTCTATAGCAAGAACAAAAATATAGGCTTATAAAAAAAGAATAAGAATATTGGCCATAATGATTAACGACTAAATAGTTAATCCGAGTAGAGTATTTGAAATATATATCGAATAATTTTCATTGGTCACCCCGCACACAAATTAGCGAATAAGATTGATATATTTTCAATGGAAATTAATTTTAGACTACAAATATAATTTTCTTTTTAATTTAAGCAAAAACTATATCTTTTTTTTTTTTTTTGGGTCGAAGCAAGCAAAAACTATATCAAGAAATGGAAACTACATATGTCAATTGTGAATAAGGACTAAAGGACAAAGTGCTAATGTAACCTCTGATGGCACTGCTTGGACTGATTTGAGCGGTGTTAAAAAATCATGATGGAAAATGGGCAGACAGAGATGAGTACAATCAGATTGTTTTGCATTTAATCGAAGTTTTTTTTTTTTTTTTTTTTTTGAAAATACGGGTAGTTTAAAAACTTCAAGTTACTTTAATTAAATTTATTCAGTTTGATGAATTAATTAAAAATGATTTCTAAATGTAAACCAGAGAATAACATGTATTCCAAGAGGACCACTTTCGTTGCTGTTAGACAAAAAAGCCCATTGATGAGGAACCTGGGGATGAGATTTGAACAGCACATTCATGCACATACAACCACAAAATTCACACAAGTAAATTAGAAATTGATGAAATATCCATAAAGCCAAGTCAATTTGTTTCTATAAGGAAGATGCATGGAAAAAAGGGAAAAAGCAAGGAAGACAATTTTTTTTAGTTTATCTATATAATATTTATAATAATTATTATTTTATTACTATTAAACTTGTTCTTGTCCAGTAGCAACAATTCCCAATTAAAAACACTTTTTAACTTTACTAATTAGAGGTTGATGAATACAAAAACTTGATATCTTCAAATTTCACTGTAAAAACCAGAAAAATACTCATAAATATAAGGAAGAATGAGATTTTAAGTCCCCAAAAAAATATGAATTCAATGACAGTTAGGTCCTGAAGAAATTTTTTCTGAAAAGTAAGTTGTAACTATCGATTCAGATTATGACAAACGAAAATACCAGCTGCAAACTGGAAATTACGTTTTAAGCCTAAATGTTTTATTTAAACTTATGATCCTTCAATTTTCAGTTATTTAAATCAATATTTGCAACTCATTGTTCAAATAAATTTATTGAGGACCTTTCAGTCCTTAATTTAGTTGTTTGAGACTTGACTGTCATTCTCCCCAATTATTAGCAGTATAATTGTGCATCATTAACGAGTACTATTTTCTAAACTTTTAAAAGTAAAAAATGCAATCAATTAGCACAAGGTTTCCAAACACGGTAGGTAAACACAAATTTGAATGATTAAAATAAAAAATTATTTAAAATATAATTAAATTAAATTAAATTAAATCTATTGTCCAAAATCAATTTTGACGGTCCAAACATCAACATCATGAGGACAAAATGTGCTCCGGGTCTCGGGTAAACACTGCTTTCTCCTTCTGTATATATAAAGGTACACCCCCCAACTTTACTAGAGTACTCAAACCTCTTCTCGCCTTGGTTTGAAATTTGAGATCTCGATAAGGTTGGCATTAGTTCATGATCTCTATCGTTTTCCTTATTTGCACACTTAACTGTTTTTCTTTTATATATTATATTATGATATGACATGAAGAGATAGCGTACGTCTTCTTTATAGAATTGAAGAAATCTCATGGAGAAGGAGAAGGCACCACAATGGATTCTTTGGTTCGTATTGATCCAACTTTTCCTTCTTGGCAACGCAATGGTACAAGGAATGATGAAACTCACCACCAGCGATGCTCACCCTGGTAAAATTAATATTTTAACTAAACTTAGGGCTTGCCTTCGTCCAACCTTATGTTTCATTGCTTCGATATTCAAAACCAATTCCATATTTTGTTGTATTTTACTGAATGTGTCCCGGTTTTTGTGCACACAGATTTCGTAAGCATTGACTGTGGAGCAGATAGTGGATACACTGACCCACAAACTGAAATCTCGTATCTGGCAGACATAGGTTTTGTAGAAACAGGAAAATTTTCTAAGGTTGCAGATGAAGTAAAATATGACATAGATTTTCCTCTTTTTGGAAGACAAATGCAGACGCTGAGATATTTCCAAGAAGGAAAAAGGAACTGCTACACCCTTAAACCAAAACAGGGAAAAAATAACAAATACCTCGTCAGAGCTTTCTTCGCTTATGGAAATTATGATGGCAAAAATAAATATCCAACTTTTGACTTGTACCTCAATGTCGATTTATGGGATACTGTGGTTATCGATTATAGTCGTAATTATGTTATTAAAGAGATTATCCATACTCCCACAACCGACACCATACACGTTTGCCTTGTCAACACTGGCAGAGGAATACCTTTCATTTCTACTTTGGAACTCAGACCTCTTACCAATTCTATTTATAATCTAACTCCATCTCTTTCTCAATCACTATTAGCCTTGAATTCGAGAGTCGATGTTGGTTCCTATTGGACAGACTATTTTAAAAGGTGACTCTGATCTCATATATTTCAATGAATTATATATTCTCTAGTTGTCATGTTAATTATTCATGCTTTCCTATTATAAATTTATTTATCTAATTCTGCAAGCATATAGGTTTAAGGATGACGTTTATGATCGTTTGTGGCGTAAGGACGATATTTTTGAAGATGAAGGTTTGCAAAAGTTCAATAGCTCGTCGGAAGATATTGATGTTGGAAGCACAAACGATTCTTATGAACTACCGACAGAAGTGCTTATGTCTGCGACCAAATCATTGAATCTCTCCTTTGATTTACACCTTGACTATGACTATGTCTGGAAGACACCAACTGAAAAGTCTTTCAGATATTATGTCATCTTTCACTTTGTTGAAATTGAGAAGCTTCCCGCTGGACAAAAGAGAGTAATTGATATTACTGTTAATGATAAAAATATCCACCCAGAGGCGCCGATAACTCTCGAATACTTAAAGCCAGTGACAGTTACAAGTGTGACAGATCAAGATGGTCTTTTTTTCAACATAAGTGCAACATCAGAATCTGATGCTCCACCAATCCTTAATGCCATTGAAACTTATAAAATCATATCATCACTAGCATCTCCAACAGACCAAACAGATGGTATATATGCTTCTCTGTGTTTTATGATCTGTGTGTATGTGTGCTTGCGCTTTGACTTATGAGACCCTATTTATTATTGGTAACAATAGCGGATGCCATTCTGGACATAAAAAACACATACGGAATCCCCAAAGTAGATTGGCAAGGTGACCCATGTGTTCCGGAGGACTTTACATGGGAGGGACTTAGTTGCAGTATGACATCAATAGCGCTAACGCAAGGATTATCTCACTGTAAGTATTTCACTTATTGATTTAAGCCCAAAAGTTAAAATTAAGTAGAAAAATACCATGAATTTATACCCAATGTGCAAAAAATACCATAAATATTTTTCGGTGAAAAAACATGGACTTTAAAATCGGAACATGACAAAACTGTTAAAACCACCTAATGCCCGTTACTTTTTCTAAGAAGAAGAAGGCGGTGGATCCCACCATAAAGAGTAACGAACCTTAGGTGTTTTTAATGGTTGTGTCATTTTTGCTCTTATTTTTAAAGTTCATGAGTATTTTTGTACCTAAGAAAAGTTTATGAGTATTTTTGCAAATTGGATAGAAATTCATGGGTGTTTTTGCTCCTTTACCCTTGAATTAAAGTAAATTTTTCTAGTCCAAAGTGACTAGAGGATACTTTGAGTTCACACCACAAAGTAAACTTTCCTAGGTGACGCATGAGTTAGGTTATTTTCTACTCATTCCAAAATGTTCGAATTGATTGCAACTTAAATGTTAAAATTGATCTAGGTTAACTTGATGAGTCAAGTGTATTATTATTAAACTATCACAAAACTTCACCATCTCCTGCCTAAGCATCTATTAATCATTATCAAAAGCAGAAACTTGAGCGCCAGCAAGTTAAGAGGACAAATAGTTCCTTCATTTTCACAACTGAGGGAGTTAAAATCCTTGTAAGTATATAATGATTTAATTAGGACAAAGTCTTTTCTATAAGAATTTTGTCATGTAAAAATAATATTACTTTGTTTTAGGGATTTATCAAGCAATGACTTGTCAGGATCCATACCGGAATTTCTTGCTAAATTGCCAAATTTGACAATCCTGTGAGTTTTACAAAATATATGCATTAATAGTTTTTGGGCAAAGGTATATCCATGAGTTCTTTAATTTTATAGAAGGTTTCATTTTGGTTCATTAACTTTATAAAGGGATGTTTTTAGTCCTTTATCCCTAACTATCGTTAATAAAAATGTTGATAAAACATTATCAAATGTTAATATATAAGGTTTAATTTTTAAAATAATAAAGATTTTTGGAGAACATCATCATTTGAAACTAACGGTATTAGGGTTAAATGATTACTTTTTAAAGCTAAGGACCAAACAATATAAGGTAGAGAATCAAATGTATACAGTATACTTTGGCCTGTCTTTGTTTTTTTGTTTTTTTTTTTTTAATACCTGATATACCTTGATAGCTTGAGCACCACATGATAACTGAACGCATTTCACAATGTTTTTGTAGTAATTTGAGTGGCAACAGGCTTACAGGTTCAGTTCCCAAGGCTCTTAAAGAAAAGTCAGGATTGGAAATGAGGTTTTCTCATCTTAATCTGTCCTAGTTGCTCGATCAGCTATGATTGCCTTTTTTTCCTCCTTGAATTAAACTAAAATCAGTTTACAAATACAGTATTACTATTTAATTTAAAGTTGGGGGATCCATGTTGTCGAGCCAAATTTAATTTCAAATTCTAAATATACCCATTTGACTCATCTTTCAGCTTGGATGATAATCCTAGTCTTTGTTTGAGGGATCCATGCCCAAAGCACAAGTTCCTTATTCCACTTATAGCATCTGTTTCAGCTTTGACGGTTGTAATCTTGATTTCTCTAGGAATTTGGATCTTCAAAATGAAAAAACTGAAAGGTACGCACAAAATATTACTTGTTTATATTATTTACGTGGTAATATTATAATTCTTTTTCTTACCAATTGGATGGAATGGAAATAAGTGGACATAAAGTTTGAGCTTGGGCCTAAACCTAAAATGAAAACTTTTATTTTTAGACTTAGTTTGAGCCTTTAAAGATTTGACAATGCCTATTTGCAATATAGACCTTTAAAAAGACTTCATATTTTAATTTGATGTCTTAAAAGCCATTAGTAGGCTTGAAAGCCTACATATATATAAATTATATAAAAAATTATATAATATTTTGTTAAAAAAACAAAATTATATAACAAAACGTCATAATTCTTGTTCGGTCCTGAAAATGCTCAAAGCCTATTATTAATTAATAAAATAAAACTCAAAAAAAAAAATATAATTTAATTACATATTATTATATATTATATAACAAAATTATATAATATTTTGTTAAAAAACAAAATTATATATTACATATAATAAATAGGCTAAGACTTGTAGGCTAGGCCTTTGAAAAAAAAAAGCTAGGCCTATTATAGTTAAACCTAAAGTATGACCTCTTTATTAAATAGACCAGGCCTTACTAGGCACTAATTAGGCCGCCATGTCTTAGGCCCTTACTAAGGGTATAATCCATTTCCACCCTTACTTACCAAGAGAATAAAATTAAAAATAATTTTATATTGAAAATTTTATTATGTCACTGAATTAAAAAATTATAAGATCTAAGGTACCCATAAATATATTAATAATAAAAATATGATTGACATATATACCGTACTTTCAAGGATCGAAGAGAATATTTTTGTAGAATCATTATCTATCGAGGAGAGAATCATTATCTATTGAGGTAATCAAACTAGCTCTACATTTATAACATTCTGAAATGGTAGTTCTGATTATTATCCTTATTAATATTTGCAGTTTCTACAAAGCAAAACGCATTAGAACTAAGAAATCGTGCTTATTCTTACACCGATGTCCTTGAGATCACTCATAACTTACAACACTTGATTGGAGAAGGTGGATTTGGCAAAGTTTATTTAGGCACCCTTAAGAATTGCACTCAAGTTGCGGTAAAGTTACTTTCTCATTTATCGGTGCAAGGTCATAGAGAATTTCGATCGAGAGGTGAAATTGAAACGAAACTTAAGTCTTATTTTGTTTGGTCATGGTTTTCTTATTTTGTCAGATATTTAATTGTAAGCATAATTTGCTCTATATTAGTTCCTTATCATATAAATGATAAAGCCAAGTAAATTTTAATTGCAGGTGGAACTTTTGATGGTTATTCATCATAGACACTTAGTTTCTCTGATTGGATATTGCGAAGAAAGTGATGTCAGGGCATTAATATATGAATATATGCCTAATGGGAACCTCCAGCATCATTTATCAAGTATTCTTTCTAGAGCTTGATTACAAATATCTCAATATTTAGCATTTCATAGCAATCTAACCAGAATATTGGGATCAAAATATCTACCACTTTGGTCATGTTTATAAGTCTATTTGAACTAAATCACACATACCAAGGAGATTAGTTAGCTTAATGATTTTATGGTAAATTTTCAATTGTACAATTAATATGAGCAAAATTGTCACAATCTCATTCATTACCTGAAAGAGGACTTATAAATAGGACAAAATGTTTTGGTAAAAAAAACTTATAAATAATATCTATAATAAAATTTACTCATATAACAACTCTTAAAGGATATATGTAAAGGAAATCTTATCATACGATTCTAATACAGCTAATAAAGGAGGTGCATTGAAATGGAAAGATCGGCTTCAAATTGCATTGGAGGCTGCGTATGGTAAGAAAAATTATAACCTCGATCTTTCATTCAAAACTCATTTTGTAATTCAATTATTTCATCAAAATAAGTATTATATAAGGACAAGAAGGAGTATATGCTAACGAATTGTTAGTATTCTTTCAAGCTGTATAGAAAAAGTAACATATTTTATAAGAATCATATATGATATTCTAGTTTAATATAAAAATAAATAAATTACATGGGTTAAAGGTCATTTTTTACCCTGAAATTACTATGTTGGAGTAATGTCGCTTAAGAAGTAGCACAATCGCAACAATGTCATCATTCCCTAATATATCCAAATAGTCAACCGTTAGTTGATCAATTGTGTTGAGTTGTCTCTACCATGTAGGATATATTATGCCACATATGACGTGACATCATCACCATCCTCCTCACTCAAAAATGAACCCTCTATTTCATCATCATGTGTCCATGAAGGCATGGACAATCAACAAAAATAACCCCAAAGCTAGATCTAACAACAAACCAATTCGGAAAAAGCAAACCTCTCCCCTTTTTTAATCATTGGCATCCATAAAAAATTAACAAAAAGACCCTAAACCAAATCGAACTAGAAAATGAAAATCAAAGATGAGAAAAACTAGAACCTCTGAGGTCCAGAAAAAGAAAAATAGAAAATGAAGAAGATAGATTGAAGTTCGAGAACTAGATCAAGAATTAACCAATTTGGAGAAGAAAAATCAATTTGGGAAAACAAATCCCTCCCCTTTTATCATTATTGTCATCCATGAACAATCAACAAGAAGAAGGCAAAAAATCCAAAATAGATCAAACCAGAAAATAAAAAATGAAGAAGGAGAAACAATAATAAAATGATATGTAATAGAATATCTATCGGCTATCCCTAGGAAAGCAACTCGTTCTTCATGCCGTCTAGCGATAGCGTCACTCTGTCCGGCGACGGTGGAGCCTCATCATAATCCTAGCGATGGTGTCACCGCTCTGCTCTAATTGATCAATCTCATTTGATTCTCTAGAAATCGTGTCCTCTGCTTTGCTTGTTCCATTATTGCCCAGATTAGGGCAAAATATCCTACTTAAAAATCCTTGCCTGTTGAACTCAAATCCCTAAGACAGATATCGAAAAACCAAGAACCATCAAAGAAGAGAAAATGAGAACTAGATCTGGGGTGAGAAATCTCCTGAGGGAGTCAGAGGCAGAGATCGACAGAGGCATGGAGGATATTGATGATGTTGATGAAGAGTGGTTCATGGAGATCTAGTGATGGGGCTTCGAATCTGGATGGCAAAGGGGGGTTTGACGACGATTGAAAGTAGTGATGGTGGAGATCAGGAACCCTGCGGAGGAGAGGTTCACCAGAGTTAATGATGATAAAGATGGGTGGAAACAAGAGGGGAGAGTGTCCGAGGGGTCGTAGAAGAGAGTCAAGGAGGAATCATAATTATCTAATCTCTGAGTTAGAAAAGAAATGAGGTGGATGCCAGATGGGAATGCCACCTCATCTTATTTGGGTCAACAAATGTTTATTTGTTTGATTTGTTAGGGTAGGGTGACATTATATTGCCATGATTTCACTACTTTTGGGGAAAACCAATTATTATTATTATTTTTTTCCAAGTAGTCCCCAATCCGCTTTCAAGATAACTTTTGAGGTAAAAATGTCCATTAGCCCTAAAATTCATTTACAACAATTTCTATTCAAATGACTTACACCTATGATAAAAAATTATATTATTCTTTACGAATTAAGATTATTCATATTTTGGATTCATTCCTCTCCCAATAAAAATACATAATTACTTTGGTCATACATATAATGAATGGAATTGCAGGATTGGATTATTTGCACAATGGTTGTAAGCCTCAATCGTGCACAGAGACCTTAAGGCCTCCAACATTTTGCTGACAAGAATATGGAGGTTAAGATTGCTGACTTTGGATTGTCTAGATCTTTTGCAAATGATATTGATACTCATCTCTCAACTCGTCCTGCCGGGACAATTGGTTACCTTGATCCTCAGTGAGTACTTTTATTTATAGAAATACATATTATTATCATTATCGTAGTATGATCCATATAGTTAACTTCACCTGGTGTAAGGCTTCTTGTTGCTATATTATATGCTCTCTCATAAATTAAGAACTCATCCAATTAGTTTAGATTGCAAATAGAAAAGTAAATCCATCCATCACAAAGAAAATTGTAAATGAACACAAATTTGAATTAGAATACAAATTAATCTCATTTTAATACATCAGCTTTCTGTTTTTTATATAATATGAATTATATAGACAGTTACAAACTAAAGTTTTATTTAGCAAGAACTCTACTTTAATAGGGAAGAAAATTCTCTCACTGAAATTCATTTTGAATTTTTCTAACTCAATTTGGATGTATGATTGAATACAAAAATATCAATGGAGGGAAACATTTTGAGATCTAACAATTTTTTTCTTAACAGATTTCAAAATTCTGGGAACCTTACAAAAGGGAGTGATGTTTACAGTTTTGGAATAGTTCTGCTAGAACTAATTACTGGAAAACCAGCAGCAAAAAGACGACCAAATAATACCTTCACTCTCCTACTTGAATGGGTCACCCCTAAACTTGGAAGCAAGGATGATATCAAGTCCATCATTGATCCAAGGTTACAAGGACAATACAGTTTTGATTCTGCTTTGAAATTTATAGAGGTAGCCAAGTCATGCACAGGGCCACTAGCAATTCAGAGGCCTGATATAAGTCAAGTAATAGTTGAACTAAGGGAATGTTTGGCAATGGAGATAAGAATTGAAGGGACCAGTCACAACACCAATTCAAGCGGTTCCTTGTATATGAGTACTTTGCAATTTGATTCAAGCTTTAGTACCCGTCTGCTAGATAGATAAATCTGTCCACCATGATCCCAAATCGATTTGATGAGTAAACTATTTCTTTAATTAAGGCTTGTTTTTGCATCTTGAACAATATAATTAGTACGGGTACTTGCATGCATTTGGAAATGGAAAATATATGCTTGTAGTTTGCAAGATTTGATGGTAGTGTGTGTTGAGAACTCTATTTTTTTTTTTTTCAATTTGTATACTTTTATTTTCCATTTGGATGGTAGTGTATTTCAAGTATACTTGAACAATACAATTAGTACTGGTACTGCTTAATATATTTTTGAGCAAAGATTCTTTTATTATCACCCAAATGAACACAACGTCCAGGAATAGCAAAATTTAATCTAAACTATTGACATGTGGAGAAGGAAAAAAAAAAAAAAAGCCCAGTTATATGGTGTTTGGGGTAAGCTTTTCACACACTGAGCTCCTTACTTTTAGAAGCCAAATCCGTGAGTGTTGGGCAGAGCGACGGAGCGTTGGGCATTTCTCTTATTCATTTATCGTCCTCTCTGAACCTCCTCTTCAATGATTTTTAATATATTTAAAGGTTAAGTAGCACTCAGCACAATGAACTTTTGGTCTAGGATCATCCACCACAATAAACTAACATCTGGACCATAAATACAAATGAACTCTGGAAAACATGAAATTAACACAAAAACGTTACGCACTGTAGAAGCTCCGTCTGATGCACATATATTGAGGGGAAAAAAATTCCAGCTAAAGAACACGTGGCCTCATGAGTTAGGCAAAACGAAAACGTGGAGATTGAAAGAAGCAACTGGAGATCGAAAGAAGCAATTAGGGCTCCATCCTATTTGGGGAAAAAAAGAGAGTTGGGAAAAATAGTCGACTGCGACATCTGGAAGGTAGTCTTGAATGGTGTCTTCTTCCACATCGTCGACTGGAAGATGCAGGCAGAGGGTGCTGCTGCTTCAACAAACGAGTCGCGAGGAGGAGTATGAACCTCCGAAGAGGTATTGCAATCACGGAATGGTGGGGTGGAGATGGACAGTGTGGACTGACGGCAACCCAGGTCGGAGGTTCTACGGCTGCCCATTGTACAACCAGGTAAGCAATTTTGTACATATCAGAGTGCGTTAGTGAATTTTCTTCTGGAAACTGACTGTACATCGTGGTTAAAATATGGGATAATACTCTACCAGGTTCTTCAATCAGTGAACCTTATAATGATCGGTTTTAAAACTATTCACAAGTTAAGGATTTTTCGTACCTCTGCTTCTATGGGGTTTGAAGAATTGGAAACTTTCTCCACTGCAAAGACTGTGTTGTCGATGGATTCGTTGACTGCCGTGTTCACCTATGTTAATTTTTTTTCTCTCTCATTTGGTTCAGGGTATATGTAGGCCTGTCTTGTGTATATGTTGCTATGGCTACATATTTCAAACTTCAATTGATGCCACTTACTTACTATGTTAATACACTCTTTTACAGCAAGAAACAAAAGAGTGGATAATGATCTCACTTATAAATGCAATAAACATGTTGAATGAAGATGAAATGTTCTTGAATTGTTCTAAGACAATAATTCCTTTTCTTTTATGTGTATTCGTAAAATTACATTTACATGGTTAACACATTAGAGTAAGAGTTCCAACACTACAATGGGCTTTCGCTCCAAAATTGCAAGTAATATTTTTCCTATATGATTAATTGCCACAGTCCTTTGCTTTATCATGAATTCATGATGGTCTGGCTGTCATGGGCTCAAGTTTGAAAGAAACAAATTTCTTTCTGCTTTATGTTACTGAAAATTGATCAATAAATCTGTTGTATGAGAACCAGCATGGTATTATGTTAATTTTGAACCAGGATAGCAGGTACTGTAGGCTTGTGGGTATGATGTTGATAATAATGGGATTATGTTCTCTTCATGCTTAAACTATTCACCCTCGCGGTCAATTTAGGTCGCATCACTTACCACATAAGTTGAATTCCTAACTGTGTTACGTAGATTTGGTTTGAACAACTCATCCCCTTGCATGGTTATGTATTGTATTTCAAGTACCTTTATTTTATTTATGACCGAATTTGTGAACATAGGATGGGGTGTGTGGATTCTTCGCTTGGCATGATAACGAGTTTGGAGAGAGGCCAAATACCGTGATTAAGGAGCTTTTAGACGCATAGACAAATTATATGATGAAAATTGCAATCTTCGAAGAGCAAAGCATGGGCAGAGACTTGGTGAAGAGATTGATGCAACACATGGTGAATTGAGAAGCTTAAACGCAGAAATGAGTTATATGATAGGGAACTTAGGAAGGGGAAAAACAAGTTTAAATTAGCAATGACATTGTTATCTTTTACATGTGTTTGGTTGTGTGTATTGTATCTGAAAATGTAATTGGTGTGTGTAATTTCTTTGTGGTTTAAATTAGGTAGTTATGTAGGTGTAGTATGCAATAGATATTTATATCTCCTGTTTGAAGCTGTGGGAGGCTAGGAATAGAAGATTTTTTTTTTTTTTGATGAATCATTGTTGTCAAAGTACTGTGTACGGGAAACATGTCCATATATGCTGGTAAATGTATTTGACAGATTCACAGAGACCGTGGGAATTATTCTGTACTAAATTCAGTATCATAAGGCAAGCATAACTAAAATTAGTACCATCAATGATTTATTAGAATTAGAACAATTCTGTACTAAAAAACAAAACTAATTATTCATCACTATCTTTAGGCAGTAAAGATAGTCTGTCTCCAATAAAATCCTCCTTCTCAGTACCACTTCCTAAAAGTGACAATTCTAGACAAATTAATACTCTCAGTACAGCCAATGCAACACCAACAGGTAAATAAATCAATGGCAGACATAGGTCAATATAGCGGAAACCTGCTAACTACAAAATTGTTGAAGCACAGGAATATAACAAGTCATTATATGAACTACCTATTTGAGCAAAGCATATGAATTCATTTCAGTTATCAACCAGCTCCTCAAGTCGATTACAACAACACAATATATATATCATTTCAGGAGAAAACTGTACTTAGCACTTGAATCACGCTACGATGAACCTCCCATCAATAAAGGTGTCAGATAAATCACATCTATCAACAAAAACAATGGCATAGAGGGCATAAATTATTCCTGGAACATATCCTAGTATTGTCAGGATCACGCAGATGAAGAATTCAACCTGAAACAACATACTTGTAGTCTCTGATTTGTCACCATCAAATTGACAGAAATTTCAATCAACAAAAGGAACGGTACAACTTCAATTCTGCAATCATATAATCTATCGATATAAATTGCAATCCAAATCCATCAAATAGATACAAATAACCAGTCGCTTAATACTCAAATCGAGCATAGATGCAGAGACAAAAAAAATGGCCCCTATCAGTTTGAGACCAAAGAACATTCTAAACAAGGATCATTATACACCTGATTGCAAAGAGCATAGATCCAAATCCAAATTCAGAAAGAACATTCATACAGTAAGCACACTGATTGCAAGTTGCAAGGATCAATATACATACAAAAGGATCCTAAACAAGTGTTTCTTGCTAGAGGTAGCCAAAAATATACAAAAACTACAATGGGTCTTGTTTTCAATTTACACCAAAAGGACCCAAACAAATGCATCCTACACAAGTCTAGTTGGTAGAGTCATCCACCCTTCAAGTCATAATATGTTCCCCTTGTAGCTGCTGTTGTGATGTTGGCCTTGTCATGCTCTTCTTGCTCTGTATAACGAGTTGTGAGCTATTGATACTTGGTTGCCCCTTCCACCGCAATCCAGGTGGGTTCACAGGTAGTGACGAATCAATATAACTAGGAGATGTGAAGTGAATCTTCCTGGAACCATCTTAGGAAGATGGTGTTGCAGCTGATGACTTACTTATTTCTTTCTCATTCGGAATTGGAAATTTTGTTGTAGGCCTGGGAGTATGCATAAACTCAGCCGGTGTACCTTCCTCAATGACCTTTTCAGTCCTTAATTCGGGCTACATTATAAAAAATGCACATGATCATATATATAACTAGCACCTAATATTGAATTAAATCTGAACAAAATCTGAATAGTTTTGAAATAAGTGTAACTTACATTATAAACCTTCTACCACTTTCCTCATCAACCATTATTCCAAACCCAGTTGGCCTTACTTGTCTATGACAACGTTTCCTTCTCGTTGACTGGTTTCCAGCTTCACAAGGTGTTGAATTTTGCTGGGTACTTGCAGCTGGATTAGGCATGTGGATTGCAGATGAAGTTTGCTGTTGATTGGATTGCACATGAGGTTTCTTCCTTCCTGGACGAGGATTGCTCGCGGGGGGTGCCTGAAATAGTACATAAAGAAGGGACACTTAATTCAATACTTATGGTAAAGGGTGATAAAAAAGTATTAATTGTTGATCAATAATTTTATCTAAACAGAACACAGGATAAATACCAGGGTACACTTCATAATTAGATTGCAATAACTAATTAATGTCATGATAAAAAACAAAAACATAAATTACATGATATAACAATACTATGGACCAATTAATTAATAGAACCGAAATGTCATTAGGAATTATAACAATACTATGCATACCAACATACCAAATTCAGTAAAAAATTATAATTTCATAAGCAAATTACCTCTTTGCATATGCTTCTATTATGTCCCGCAGTTTTACAGACGCTGCACTTCATAACAATGCCTTTTTTACTCATTCGTTCAACACAGGGTGCTGAACCTGAAGCCATGTTGTCATCAACTTGGCTACTCATGGCATGAGATAAGGATGTGCATCTATTCAACCTTCTTTGGGGTTCTTTGGTCCTCTTTCTTTTCTTGGGAGGTCTGCCCGGTAGTTTGCATATGGGTGGGGGTAGCATGGGGCCGAACTTGTGTGTTTCCCAAAATACTTGTCCTCTAACAGGTTGGAATTTTGTTCTATAGGTCGCTAGATATGTATCCTTATGGTAATACCGTGAAATTTGAGTGATGGGATCTAGCTTCGCATGGCACATCGCAGTAATTGCATGTTGGCATGGTATTCCGGTTAAATCCCAAGCCTGACAAGTACATACTTTTCTACTAAGGTCAACTGTGTGCCTATCCTTCCCCTTACTGATCTCATACCCATCATCACCATTAAAGAATATCCTACAATTTACCGCCAAGTACCTATTTGTCTCAAAAAATTCCATACATTTTGGGCTATAGTTGGCCTTCCAATTGGTTATTATTTGCTCACTAGCAGCCCATTTTTCCATCAACTTAATCCTAATGCCATCAATCATTTTAATTACAGGAAAATACCTATACTCATTAATCCAGGCATTAAAACTCTCACTCACATTATTGTCTACCACCATAGACAAGCATCTACTACTAAAAAAAGGCTCTTACCCATCCCTTAACAGGGTAACTCACTACTCCTTTCGCTGCTGCCTTGTTCACTTTCTCCAATGCCTTTAGGTTGTCATTGAATTGTTCCTTGTAGGTGCTCCACGCGCAACTGAAGAATTTTTTCTTCAGCTCATTTCCCCTCCACCGTTTGCTCCGGTTCGCATAAACATGTCTTGCACACGGCCGATGTTCGAAACGGAAGGACGTCACTTGACGCCTTGTAGCAATCCCTACATGTAAGAACAAGTCAGCTATACAATGTATGGTTGCAATTACTTAAGCACACATATATGGAAAAAACTGTACCTTTTGCATGTCCCACATTATTGTAGCTTTGCCACTGTCATCAAGATCAAGCGAGGACTCAGCCATTGTATGAACCAACTCCAATTAACGGTTGTCTCCTTCTCGGTAAAAGCAAAAGCTAGTAAGAACATACTATCGTTTGCATCTAAACCCACAGTGATCAACAAAATTCCCCTAGCTTTTCCTTTCAAAAAAGTCCCATCTAGCCCAATAAATGGCCTGCACCCTAATTTCCACCCGACCTAATAGTGTAATGATATAAGAGAGCACATTAGAGACACCTAGCCCAACTAATGCACTCACCAACAGCAATTAATTAACTAACAGACAGCAAATAAGGCACTCACCAACAACAATTAATTCACAATCAGAGAGCAATTAAGTCACTAACAGAGATAGTAAATGCACTAACAGACAGAAAATGCACTACCAGAGAGCAATTAATTCACAAACAGACAACAATTAATTCACTAACAGACAGAAAAGTCACTACCAGCGACAGAAAATGCACTAATAGACAGAAAATTCTCTAACAGAGAGCAATTCATTCACAAATAGAGAGCAATTAATTCACAAACAAAAAATTCAATTAATTCATTGTCAGACAGCAATTAATTAACCAACATGTAAAAGTTTCCTTCTAAGAGAATATGACATACATACCTTAAATGCATTAAAACAGATGTACATTCATCTAAATACCCTCCTTCCTTGATCTAAAGCTTCGCCACTTAACTCCACACTAACATCGGATCCCGGATTTGACAATTTCAGCTCATTGCAATAAGCTTCTAACTTGGCATACTCATCTGCAAAATCCCCATCCATGACCTCCATTATCATCCTTTTAGCCCTCTTACACTTATACCTACTGACAAATATTTTCAACTCATGCTCAACCTCCTTCATCTCAGTTACACTGTATTGAGGATTATCTTGGACTTTATCCTTGAAGTATTCAGCTAGCCACCTCGCACTTGCCCTTTGGTTCTTATAAACCCACTAGTGGAAAAAAAAGGCTTTAAGACCACCTCATTTAGACCGGAGTAATGACGCACCGGTCTTAATAGTATGACTGGTGGCAGTTTTGTAAATATAAATAACTTCTTGGACCGCATCCTAACGAGCATCGGTCTTAATAGTATGACCGTGGCGCTTTTGTAAATATAAAGAACGTCTTGGACCGCATCCTTTATCAATGAGTCTTAAATATATTATTTAGACCGCTTAACAAAACAAACGGTCTTAAAAATGTTATTGAAAAAAACTGAAAGTTCAAATTTCTTTATAGAGAAATCACGAATAGGGGCTGACTTATATTTTCTGCGGTCCAAAATAATGAGGAAAAAATTAAATAAACATTTAAGACCGGATATATATAACAGGCGGTCTTAGATATTATACTTTTTAGAACGGACATAAATTGTGACCGGTACTAAATAGTTTATTACTTTTAAGTTCGTAGTTTAATAAATGACGGTCTTAAAACTTAACATTTAAGAACGTCTTTTTAGTTCATCCAGTCTTAAAAATAAAGCGCCAAATATATTCTTCTTCGCGCGAAACGTTCCTTACGACTTACGTTGTCCCTCTGAACTCTGAAACCCCTCTTCTTGTTGTGAAACCACTCTTCCTCTTGCATTACCTCTCTTCCTCACCCACGCGAAACGTTACCTTACGGCTTACGTTGTCCCTTTGAACTCGAAACCCCTCTTCTTGTTGTGAAACCACTCTTCCCGTTGCATTACCTCTCTTCCTCACCCACGTACCATTAGCCTCGTTACGCTCTCATTTGCTCGGGCATTCCTCTCTTCCCCGTCTCGAAAATGAACGGTGAAAATGATTCCATTCGTGTTCGGGAACGCCGATTCATCGGTGTGAGTCGAACGAACCCTCTTCATCTGACAATGTGCCTCGTAACCGCCCAGCACGCCGTGGTAGAAGAGGCACAAGAATGATGGATGTAACCCTAAGTCGGACTTCTGGGTCAAAGCTGGAGATTCAGTTTGATGAAAAGTTGCGACCTTTCGGTCCTAATAAAAGCAAATATACTAGTTTTGTCGACTGTCTTTCACGTAGCAAGGTTAGCATCTTGACTGATGAGTGGAAAAATGTGGACTTCGGCAAAGTAAAGCAACCTATTTGGGACACTATCCGGCTTACATATAATGTCCTTGACTCTGAGAAGTTGAAAGACAAGACATTGTCTTATTGTGTTGATCGGTGGAGGAAGTTTAAGACCTCTCTCGCTAACAAGTATATTTTTGCCGAGGTTCAGCCTGACCAAAATCCTTCGGACAAGTACACATTTATTGATGAACAAATTAGGCAACAATTTGTTCTGCTGCGGACCACTCTTGAAGCTCGGTGAGTTTATATTTAGTTTTTTTTGCCCTTTTGTTTGCTTATTAACTTTGTCTTGATATGTGAATGTTATTGTGTTCATCTAATCCCGTTAGTTAAATTGTTTGGTGTGTGAATAGAAGTATACATTTCCCGCCTTTGTCTATGCAAGTCGATATGTAAACCCTGAAAAGGTAAAATACTAAGAAGGTAATTAGGGAAATAATAATGGCATAAGAGTCAAGCCATTATTATAGTCTTAGTTACATTATAGTAGGTAGTGGTCGACATTGTTGTTAGTTCCCGTTACTATCTAATGAGGACCGCGATCCCACTGGATGCCTTAAAAAGGATCAAGTTTGTATTATTCTATAAGCATAATTCTCTTTTGTTTCTTAACCTATCTATCTAGCGATAAAGACATAGCTCCAATTTCTTCTACAATTCTACATCTTCCTTACATAAAATGTTGAAACTTGATGAAGTGAATTTGACTCGTGTTTGAGGTTCATATCAAGCGAAGTTCTCTAATTTCTATTAGTGAGATGGCTGGAATTCATAATTAATAGTTGTTTTCAATGCTTGATTCACGGAAAGAAGGGAACGAGCACGGGAGATAGGGAGAAAGAATGATTGCCTGCATAGGGCTTCTCACGGTGGATATGAAAAGGCTGAAGAAGAATTGATGGCTGCCAAGCGGAAGAGATTGGATGATGAAGCAAACTCCAATCCTTCTGCAGTACATGATCCACCATCTCCAATACGTCATAAGGAGTTGTGGTTGCACATTCGGAAAAAGCCAAGCGACGCCTACACGAGTGAACAAACTCGTGTAGTTGTTGAAAGAATTGTAAGTATCGTTATTGTTATTTTTTAGTTACTAAACATGTTTCATTACGAGCTTCTCATTATCTCGTATCTTACAGAAGATCTTAAAAAGAAAGAAGCGGGGATCTTTTGTGTCGGACGAGAAGAGTGATGTTACGGCCCGTTGCGGCCGAAAAACCGGATCATGGTGGGTGTGTAAGGGGGATTGGAGGACGGATAGGCCTGAAGGAATACTTTGGTAAATCCAAACGCCATAGACAAAGTATGGTTACTGACAGAGATTTGCCGTAATCTCCCAAAATAACCAGATTAGAAAAGGATTTGCAATATAATGTAACCTGGGTCGTTTCCCAATGAATTCCCTGTCGGTTTAATTTGAACAGCAATAAAAAAAGAAACAGTAAAATCGAGGGTTTTTTATTCAGAAGAGATTGAAAACGGAAATATGCAGAAACAAAACGAAATAACACAGTTAAACGAAAAACGAGAGATTAAAGGATTAACCCACGATTTCGGATTCACCCACTACCCTTCCTCGAATGAAACAGTTTATAACCAAACTGTAATCGACTCTAGACAAACCGAAATCTCGCATTTGTCTAGAAATTCCCTCAACTGAATAATCGTTCGAATTTGTTCGAATCAGTGGCGCACCTCCGTACGATCGCACGAAATACTTTAACCCAAATCAACTTCGTCCTTGGGAAATATCGATTTGGGTTTTTAATCAAAAACCCAATCCGAACCAAAAATCAAATCTGATTAAGGGATACGTAAATGAGTTAGACGGTTACCGATTAGGCGCGAATCCTCTGGATAGTGGATGGAACCCTTATTGTGGATCAATCTCGAAATTTAGCCGAACATAATTAAGAAAGACGAAAAAGCAGAGATGAAGAACGCGAAGAACACGAAGAACATTGCAGAGAATTTGAAAACTACTATTTTGATCCTCTGAATTCTAAAAACGTGAATGAGAGTGTGTTTTTGGCTGCTGCCTCACTTAACCTAAAATGGAAAAATGAAATGGGGCTCCAACCCACAATTCAGGCCCAAAAGGAAAATAAAATAAAATGGGCTTTAATTACAAAATTCGAGCCCAAAAATACATATGGCTTCGGCTCCAAAATCGACCGCCCTCTTGTCCGAATTTGCTCTTCATGTCTGCATAACAATTGTAGCTCTCTGAATCATATGAAATATGAGACAAAAATGAGGCAAATACGATGTATGGTTCAAGAGTTATGGTAAAAATGGTGAAGCAATGTAAAACTGGAATTTATTATTAAATAATGGCTAAAATATAATTAAAGGTCCAAAGCTCAAATAAGTATAAAAGCCATTATTTATTAGCTAAAGAGTCCTAAATTATAAAACAAGAGGCAAAAAGTAGTGTATGAAATATTCAATTATCAAATTCCCCCACACTTATCTTTTTGCACTCCTCGAGCAAAATCCAAAGAGAAAAACCTAAAGGAGAAACTCTTCTTTTCTAAAAATTGCTAACAATGCAAAAATTGAACAAGAGACACGAAGCTCCAAAAGATCAATCAATCAAGACCACAATCCCTTCATCTCAAATTACAATTCATGGTAATCTCAATCAATGATGCTAATCACAAAAGATGGTCTCTCAAATGATGCACTCAATAAATCAATCTCTCAAGTGTTTAAGGTAAATAAATGTATCGCTCAAATTCTACTCAAGAAAATTGTCCTACCATAAGCTTGCTCAATTTCTACGTCTCCACTACTCATAACACATGCATGCACAAATCAAGAGAGCTTGTTATGAAAGGTTGTAATGGGGTTAGGGTGAAGGTAGGTAATAGTATGGAATGAGAGACTAAGCACCAACGAAATTAAAAAGAGCACTAATTAACACAATCATTCTCTATGTAAGGAAATTTTTATTTTACTTGTATATCTCCTTTTTTTTTTTTGCTTTTCTTTCTTTCTTTTTTTTCTTCTCTTTTTTTTTTTTTTTTTTTTTTTTTTTTTTTCTTTCTTTTCTTTTCTTTTTTTTCTTTCTTTCTTTCTTTCTTTTTCTTTCTTTCCTTTCTATACTATATACATAATTACAATGACAAAAGCAAACATCCCCCCCACACTTAAACTGTTTGCACTCCCGAGCAACCCCCACACTAAACACAAAACCAGGGTGAAACCAATGCTCAATAAATTTTCAAGGTGCGGAATAAAATGGTTTTACGCTTAGGCTTGTAATGTGGCTTAGAAAAGAAGGAGTCAAAAAGGCACAAAGGGCTAGCAAAGGGATCATAATGCAAGGGAAAAGCTATTTGGCCAAAGTGGAAAAATAAAAGAAAGAAAACAAGCTTCCATCATATTTATGCAAGTAAATGAAAAATGTACTTTAAAAAAAAAAGGAGTAAGTTCTAGAGAACACAAATCATGAGTAGATGCACACATGAAAGAATGAATGGCAAAAGATGAATTCCATTCATGCAGGCCCAAAATCTCACACAAGGTCAACACCAACTTAAGCAACCAACATCACCAAATCAACTACCAAGATATGTAATCGAAGAGTCAAGAATGGCGGACCCAACGAGAATGATCCTTTAAAACCAAAATGTCCTAGTTCATAATATGTAGCAATCATAGAATGAGAGACTTGTATTTATTTTCAAAAAGCAAAGTAGAAAAAGGAAAACAAATAGAAGAAAGAGGGAGAAAGAAAGAAGAATACTCCCCAAGGGGTTTATGGAGGATAAGTGGCATCAATGAGGAGAATCTCTGCTTCCTCAGTGCTGCTTTGGGATCCCTCATGAAATGGCTTGAGGCGATGCCCATTGACCTTAAAGGTTAGTCCGTGGGTGGATCACATAGCTCAACACACCAAATGGAAAAATGTTAGTGATCTCAAAAGGGCCATCCCATTTAGATCGAAGCTTACCAGGCATAAACTTCAAACGGGAGTTAAACGGAAGAACTTTACGGCCCCGAGAAAATTCTTTCCTCGAGAATATGCTTATCATGGAATGCCTTAGTCTTTTCCTTGTATAACCGCGAGCTTTCATAGGCATCCAATCTAAGCTCATCCAACTCTTGTAATTGTAGCTTCCGCTCCATCCCGAGACTTGGCCAAATCCATGTTACACTTTGTTTAATGGCCCAATAGGCTTGATGCTCCAACTCAACCGGAAGATGACATGCCTTACCAAAGACAAGCCGATAAGGAGACATCCCAATCGGAGTCTTGTAGAGCGGTGCGATATGCCCACAAAGCATCCTCTAATCGCTTACTCCAATCTTTTCGGGTAGAGTTAACGGTCTTGAAGGATTTGCTTAATCTCTCTATTTGAGACTTCGACTTGACCGTTGGTTTGAGGATGGTATCTTTGTGGAGACCTTGTGAAGCACTCCATACTTGCGTAACAAGGCACCCATGCTTCGGTTGCAAAAATGGGAGCCTTGGTCACGATAATAGCTCTAGGAATGCCAAACCTGCAGAAAATGTTAGACCTAATAAAATCCACCACCACAGAAGAATCATTAGTCCGGGTGGCTTTCACCTCAATCCATTTTGAGACATAATCAACGACCCGGATATGTAAGTATAACCATATGAGCGGGGAAATGGACCCATAAAATCAATACCCCAAACATCAAAGATCTCACAAAACAATATAGGGTTAGGGGCATCTCATGCCTACGGAAATACTCCTGCTCTCGACGGTTATCACATGACTTACAAAACGAGATGGGAATCATGAAACAAGGAAGGCCAAAATAATCCACCGTCTAATACTTTCCTAGCATTCTTTGGGGTCCAAAGTGACCACCACGAGCGAAGCATGAGCAAAATGCAATATAGAGTGAAACTCATGATCGAGGCACACATCTCCTAACTACTTGGTCACTACAAAATTTCCACGAGATAAGGGTCATCCCAAACATAATAGTTAGACTCGCTCTTTAATTTAAGGGTTTGGGCCCTAGTGGAATCTATAGGCAAAACACCGGCTACCAAGTAGTTAACCGAGATCAAGCATACCATGGAAGCTTACCTTGCAACCAGAAGCTGCTCATCGGGAAATCATCCCGAATAGAAGAGGGTGAGAGGGAGAATGAGTGATGCGACTCAAGTGGTCGGCTACCCGGTTTTGTGCTCCACTTACGTCTCGAATCTCAACATCGAACTCTTGGAGCAATAACATCCACCGGATGAGTCGTGGCTTAGCATCTGTCTTTTTCAAAAGAAACTTCAAAGCGCATGGTCGAGAAAAACAATTACTCTACTTGCTAGCGAGATATGACCTAAACTTATCAAAAGCAAATACAATAGCAAACAACGCTTTATCGGTAGTGGTGTAATTAGATCGGGATCCAAAGTCTTGGAGGCATATGCAATCACATGAGATGCTCTATCAACTCGTTGTGCCAAGATAGCACCAACCGCATAGTTGGAAGCATCGCACATCAACTCGAAGGGGAGGCACCAATCAGGGGCTTAGATCACTGGGGCCGTAGTCAGACAACGCTTCAAATGATCGAAGGCCGCCTTGCAAGCATCATCAAATACAAAGTCAGTGTCCTTATGCAGAAGGTTGGACAAGGGTCAGGCAATCTTGCTGAAATCCTGAATGAAACGCCGATAGAAACCTGCATGACCAAGAGCGAACTTCCTGCACAGATGCGGGGTAAGGCAAAGCAGTAATTATATCTATCTTAGCAGGATCTACCTCAATCCCTTTCCTAGACACTATGTGTCCTAAGACTATACCCGACTCAACCATAAAGTGACACTTCTCATAATTCAGCACAAGATTAGACTCAATACACCTATGCAAAACTCCGAGACAAATTAGCTAAGCATGCATCAAAATCAGACCCATATACGGTGAAATCATCCATAAAAACCTCCATGCGTCCTCTAGAAATTCGGGAAAATGCTTACCATACAACGCCGAAAGGTGCCGTGCGTTGCAAAGGCCAAAAGGCATCCTTCGGTAAGCATATGTTCCAAAGGGGCATGTGAAGGTTATCTTCTCCTGATCCTCAGGAGCAATATAGATCTGGAAGTATCCGGAGTAGCCATCCAAGAAGCAGTAATGGGACTTGCCAGCCAATCGCTCTAACATCTGATCAATGAAAGGTAGAGGGTAATGATCCTTACGAGTAGCTTGGTTGAGTCTCCTATAGTCGATGCAAACTCTCCAACTATTCTGGACTCGAGTAGGAATGAGCTCATTCTTCTGATTGGCTACCACAGTGACTTCGGATTTCTTAGGAACCACACTGACCGGGCTAACCCAACGGCTATCGAAATGAGATAGACGATACCAGCTTGCAGAAGCTTAGTGACCTCCTTCTTCACCACATCAAGGATAAGAGGATTAAGGCATCTCTGGGGCTGCCTCACCGGCTTAGAGTCCTCTTCTAACAAATTCGATGCATACACATGGAAGGGCTAATGCCAACGATGTCGGCTAATGTCCACCCAATGGCTTTCTTGTTCGCCCTCAATAAGCTTAGCGACTTCTCTTCTTGGTCGGGAAGAAGATTATTTGCCACAATGATAGCAACTGTTCATCCACCTCCGAAATGCATACTTCGGTGATCTGGAAGGGATTTCAACTCAAGCTTAGGTGGTTGCTCAGTGGAGGGAAGAAGCTTGGGTGGTTGTTGCAACAACTCTGATGTCATCACACTGGAAATGCCTGAAACCACATTCAAAGAAACAGAAGGACTGTGTCTATACAGCTCAATGTTAACATCGAATCAAGCTCATCAAAATCGAGTTAAGCTCAAACTCGGAATCAATATCGGAATCCAAATGTAATGTAGAATCACCAAGCAAGTCGAATCACCAAATAATGCGAATTAAGCAAATCGGTGCAAACAGAGCACCATTCATTATCGACATGCACAAATGGGAGAATCACTCTCGGATGCAAAATCGGGATAATCAAGACACCAATCGGCAATAACATCATCCACGATCATCAATCACATCAATGCAGAAAACGAGAATGTTCTTCCCTAGGATGTTTCATGGCATCAAAAATATTGAAATTCACGGATATATCACCAAACTCCATGGAAAGAGTACCGAATGCACATCTATCTTAGTCCTAGTCAATTTGTTTTCATGAAAGGCCTCCCTAGAATGATAGGTGATCTACTATTGGGTGACTCATCCTCCATATCTAAGATGTAAAAATCAGCGGAAATATCAGTTCATTAACCTTGACTAATACATCCTCAACTAAACCCGGAAAGGATGAACATTACTCCTATTAGCTAGTGAACAACAACACCCGTAGGACGTAAAGGACCAAGACCAAGAGATTTATAAATAGATGCGGGCATGACATTAATAGAAGCACCTAAATCTAGCATGCAATCATCAAATCTATAGTTACCAAAACAACAAGGGATAGAAAACGTCCCTGATCCTTGCACTTGCGTGGCATCGTAAAATTTGGATGAGTCTTGATACATTCTCGGTTCAAACTCACTCGTTCACTCCCCTTCGATCGCCTCTTGTTGGTGCACAACTCCTTGAGAAACTTGGCATATTTAGGAATTTGTTTGACGCATCTAAGAGAGGAATGTTGATCTCTACTCTTGAATGTCTCAAGTATATCCTTCTCTTGTGCTTTTTCGCCAACTTCTTGGATTGAACTGCTCTCTCGAGGGAAAGGAAGAGGAATGGGGATGTCTTCCTCTTCACCTTGCTTTGACCCTTTTTATTTTTAGAGTCAATCTTCACATTTTACTGCCTGTTTTTCGATGTGGAAGTCACATCTGCGGTGGTTTAGGTTCCTCCATTGCTTGCCAGAACGAAGGGAGATAGCACTCACATTTCCCTTAGGATTAGGAATTGTTTGTGAAGGAAGAGTGTTGGATCCCTAAGGTTGAAGCTGGTTCAATGAGGTTGCCAACTGCCCAATCTGTGTTTGCAAACTCTGAATGGAAGTGTCAGTTTGCTGTTGGAACTGCATATTAGGCGTGACAAATTGCTTCATCATATCCTCAAGGGAGGAACCACCGCTACCACTACTACTAGCTTCTTTGTTGTCTTTTGTGGAGGTGCACATATGGCTGGTCGAGGAGGTGGTGCTTGGCAAAGGCAAAGGAGGTGCAGATTGCTTTGTTGGAAATTCGTGGTATGTCTTGTCTCTGTTGGTAATTCCCAGTGCGATATTGGTTACTCGGTTCGATTCTCGGTTCCAACAAAAATTAGGGTGATTTCTCCAACCGGGATTGTAGGTATTGGAGAATGCATTATTCTCTGGTATTGTGGCTTTCCCGGAAAAGCACCCACCTGAAGCTGCGGCCGACCGGTCTTGATAAAGCGAGGATCATGCAAGGTAGGGCAAGAGTCGATAGAATGGTAAGGGTCGAAACGAACCAGCATGAGTAGCCAATCGAGGAGGAGAAGATTGTCTTGTTTGTGTCACTTGCCGCGTTGCCTCACCGAGAGGTCGATCATCAAGTCTATTCTCTAATCTCGAGAATCGTCTTTGACTGGAGGTGTTTGCACATGGTAAAAAGGGAGTACTATTGGCCCCGGTGCCAAATTGCTTTAGAGTTGGGCTGCCATCTCGGATATCAATTCTCGGGCATCTTCGGGTGTCTTGTTACGTAGAGCCCCACCGCTAGAAGCATCCACCAAACCTTTGTCTACGGTAGCGACCATCATAGAAATGGGTAATCAAGAGTTGCTCGGTGATCTGGTGGTGTGGACGGCTTGCACATAACCTTTTGAACCTCTCCCGAGTACTCATGAAAAGTCTCCCCATTGGCTGTTTGATGTTGGCAATTTCTTTCTTGATCGCGTTGCTCTTGAGGCTGGGTAATATTTCTCCATAAATAACCTCGAACATCAGTCCAGCTCCCAATAGATGAAGGTCAAGGTACAACAACCGATCTTTGGCTCCACCTTCCAATGAGAAAGGAAAAGCTCTCGGCTTGATTTGATCTTCATCAATTGCATGTGGTTTCATTGTCTTTTGCACACTAGATGGAATTCCTTCAAATGCTTAATGGCACACTCACCGAAAGACCATGAAACTTAGGCGGCAAGTGTATTAGACCAAATTTAAGCTCAAAGTTAGCGACAAGGGCGGGATATTGAATGCCTGAAGGTTGATAATTAACATCGAGTTCATTCAATTCCTTTAAAGTAGGACAATTTTCTGTTCTTACGCCATAATTTACGAGTTAGGAAAATTGCTACTAGATTCAAGAAAACAATAAGACTATCGAAGTACTATCGAAATGAATCGAAAAGATCAACGAATGAACACAATCGAATGGTCGGACTTAAGTTCAATGTCCAATTCGGTATTAATCCCACGACTTAGCCTAACAACTCTTCTAGCGGTAAGAATTGTTCTTTCTATTTCGGGATCAAATGGCAACAAGTCTTGGATTGATAGTGCTCCTAGTACTCATGCAGCATAATCACAAGGCAGAATTTGCAGAAAATCAGAATTACGAAAATGCCACCAGCCAATCAGAATTACGAAAATGCCACTAGAAACTCAGAATTACGAAAATGCCACTAAAAGTGGTAAAAAGTAGAAAAACACTAAGACAACACAAAAGCAAACACAAAAACAAAAACCTATGGTAGAATTTGACCAAAACAAGCCCAAAACACTATCAAATGATTTTTAAAATTTATGGGACTTGGACAGGGCAACTCCTAGACCATTGGGGAACCCAAAAATGGAATAAAAAAACTTCAAAAATTGAAAAAGTGGTTTAAACGATGGAATTTGGCAAAACGGAGCTTAGCACATGGAAAATCAAAGATTTTTGATGTGCGTTGTGAGATAGGCCATTTTCTATCACTGTACCAAAATTCAGCCAAATCGGAGATACTCCGAAAAAAACTGACTAGTAGAAATCATGAAATCAGAAATTAAAACAGCGAAAAAGTGGTCTAAACGTTGGAATTTGGGGAAAATAGGGTATACCTCACTCCCAAAGAGAGTGACTCTTTCTTAGAATGCCTATTTCCTTGTGAATAAGACTTGGTTTGAGTGATCTGGGTCAGAAAAATTTCTTTCCAGCCACCCGAACCACCTAAACTACCAAAACATGAAGCTATTTACACTACTGTTACTAATCAAACCGATGCAAATTCCCCGGCAGCGGCGCCATATTTTGACAGAGATTTGCCGTAATCTCCCAAAATAACCAGATTAGAAAAGGATTTGCAATATAATGTAACCTGGGTCGTTTCCCAACGAATTCGTAGTCGGTTTAATTTGAACAGCAATAAAATAGAAACAATAAAATCGGGGTTTTTAATTCAAGAGATTGAAAACGGAAATATGCAGAAACAAAACGAAATAGCACAGATTAAAATGGAAACGAGAGGATTAAAGGATTAACCCACGATTTCGGATTCACCCACTACCCTTCCTCGAACGAAACAGATTTATAACCAAACTCATAATCGACTTTAGACAAACCGAAATCTCTGCATTTGTCTAGAAATTCCCTCAACTGAACAATCGTTCAGAATTTGTTCGAATCAGTGGCGCACCTCTGTACGATTGCACAGAAATACTTTAACCCAGTCCGAACTTCGTCCTTGGGAAATATCGATTTGGGTTTTTAATCAAAAACCCAATCCGAACCAAAAATCAAATCTAATTAAGGGATACAGAAATGAGTTAGACGATTACCGATTAGGCGCGAATCCTCTGGATAGTGGATGGAACCCTCATCGTGGATCAATCTCAGAAATTTAGCCGAACATAATTAAGAAAGACGAAAAACAGATGAAGAACGCGAAGAACACGAAGAACATTGCGAGAGAATTTGAAAACTACTATTTTGATCCTCTCAATTCTAAAAACGTGAATGAGAGTGTGTTTTTGGCTGCTGCCTCACTTAACCTAAAATGGAAAAACGAAATGGGGCTCCAACCCACAATTCAGGCCCAAAAGGAAAATAAAATAAAATGGGCTTTAATTACAAAATTCGAGCCCAAAAATACATATGGCTTCGGCTCCAAAATCGACCGCCCTCTTGTCCGAATTTGCTCTTCATGTCTTCATAACAATTGTAGCTCTCTGAATCATCTGAAATATGAGACAAAAATGAGGCAAATCCGATGTCTGGTTCAAGAGTTATGGTAAAAATGGTGAAGCAATGTAAAACTGGAATTTATTATTAAATAATGGCTAAAATATAATTAAGGGTTAAATACCAAATTTACCCTGAAGTTTTGATAAGGGGGTGTTCAGCACCCAGAAGTTTTTTTGGTACCAAATTTGCCCCGGAAGTATTTAAAAGGTATCAAATTTACCCAAACGTGACGGAAGTCCACGTAGATCGTTAAAATGTGACGTGGCATGCCACCTCATCACACGTGGCATGTCACCTCATCAATCAAAAAGTATCATTTTTTCCCTGGAAGTTTTCATTAAAGAGCAATTTTGCCCCGGAAGTTTTCATTGAGGAGCAATTTGGCCCCGGAAGTTTACAAAAGTAGCAATTTTGCCCTTCTTTCTCCCAATATTAAATTTAACTATTAAATCAGTCAAAGACCACACATGTCATGCCTTGAAAAGGTCAAACTTGGAGTCAGAGAAGGAGATCCTTGAGATGTTGAGCTCAAGACGGCCAGAATTTGTGAAGCTGAACTGGTCACAGGGACTGAAAGGTCTGTTGCAACACTCAGAGGAAGCATCACTTATGATCTAAGCAAATGAAACACAAAACGAGAAATGAATTGTTCCAAAAATTGGTTCAGTAAAACTAATCAATAGTGATAATATTTACGTTTGTATAGACTGATCATTTGCTCAGATCATAAGTGATGCTTCCTGTGATCAGTTTGGCTTCACAAATTCTGACTGCCTTGAACTCAACATCTCAAGGATCTCCTTCTCTGACTCCAAGTTTGACCTTTTCAAGGCATGACATGTGTGGTCTTTGACTCGATTTAATAGTCAAATTTAATATTGGGAGAAAGAAGGGCAAAATTGCTACTTTTGTAAACTTCCGGGCAAAATTGCTCCTTAATGAAAATTTCCGGGCAAAATTGCTCCTTAATGAAAACTTCCAGGGCAAAAATGATATTTAATTCTTATTGGTTGATGAGGTGGCATGCCACGTGTCATGAGGTGGCATGCCACGTGGGATTAGTCTAACTTGACGGTCAAAATTCACGGATGGGTAAATTTGCTACCTTTTTCATACTTCCGGGGTAAATTTGGTACCTTTTGAATACTTTCAGGGCAAATTTGGTACAAAAAAAACTTCCGGGTGCTGAGTGCCCCCTTATCAAAACTTCCGGGTAAATTTGGTATTTAACCCTATAATTAAAGTCCCAAAGCCCAAATAAGTATAAAAGCCATTATTTATTAGCTAAAGAGTCCTAAATTATAAATCAAGAGACAAAAAGTAGTGTATGAAATATTCAATTATCAGTTACCCGGGAGGAGATGGAACAGACGGTGGCCAAATTAAGTGAGGATGCAACGGCTAAAGAAGCAAGGTATCAATCTGAGATGAGCCAGATGAGGGAGGAATTGAATCAGATGAAGCTGCTTTTGAGCAATCTTCCAGAGACCAGTGTTCCCTTCACATATTCACCTGCACCTGTGTAGCATATCACTAGAGGGAGCTGCATTGTTGGACAGTCAGAGCAACCTTGTGACCTATATGTGGAAGATCGTGATCGTCCTGCACGATTAGTTGCAAAAGGGACTGTCCACAACTTATTGGGATCAACTGTACACCACCAACAAATGGCTGATGATGAAGTCAGAGTGTTAGTTGAAAAGGTGATCATTGATGCACCTCTCCCTCTCCCAACTGATCAGCTGAAGCTTGTGAGTCATGTCAAAGGAACCTTCATCTCTTGGCCAGTGAAGCTTGTACATGTCTCTACTCCTCCTGAAGCTTCATCCCCTCCTCCTCAAGTTCCACCCCCTCCTCCTCAAGTTCCACCCCCTCGTCAAGCTCCATCCCCTCCTCAAGCTCTATCCCCTACTGCTAAGTTGATTGGCACAAAAAAATATCCGATCTGGTGAAGAGTGGATATTTTAAAGATAAATCGTGGCCTGTCAATGAAGTATTAGGTGTCCCTCATCATCTTCCCGTTCAATTTGACACTGTTGATGTTGAGTCCCTGCTGCTTCCTCGACAGGAGCTTACTGATGCAATTGTTCAAATTTTTATGAAGTAAGTATCTTCTGTCTATGAGTACATAATTTAAATGCATCGTTTAGACACACATACATATATACTAATTCCCTTATCGATGTCATTATTTTAGGTTATTGCATCAAGAATTGGTTCAAAAGGGCAGGAACAACGATTTTGGATTCTTGTGCCCTGTCTATTCAAGTCAAACATCCATGTAGGAGAGACAGTGTACATATCAAAGAGGTGTGTGAAGTGAGAAGAAAGGTGTACTTGTTGCCATTCTTCCACGGTACATATCACAAATCTTGTCTCAATTCACTTAATTTTGCTACATATATCACCGAGTATACTTTACTCATTGTGAATTTTCAGCCGCTGATGCGCATTGGTCCTCATGTGCATGGAGGAGCATAAAGTTATCTTCTTATGCTCCACTCACGGAGTTCCATTGCCTTCGTTGACGCACCATCAACGAGTAAGCATGTCATTTTGATTCTCTTGTCCGAAATCTCTGCTGTGAATTTTCAAGTGAACATTATTGATAAATTTGTGATTTTGATGATAGTGCCATGAAGACCTTCAAAACCGAGGTAAAGAAAAGGCGTTGGGCCAAAGACACCATCTGGGACACACCAGAGGTTGGTACAATATTTGTACACTGGCACACTGCCTTGTGAAGTTGGTCATTAAGCTATATATGCTCTTATATATATTTCTTGTTCTTTTTAGACCCGTCGGCAACCACCGAGGTCCAATTTATGTGGCCAGTACGTCATGAAACACATGTATGATATTATCATGGGAGGAAGGACTAAATTAACTGCAAAGGTAAATGTATTTGATGTTACATATTATGCACGCAAGTTAATTCAAGTGTGTGGCTTAATGTTACATATGAAATATGCACGCAAGTTAATTCGGTTTAAATGTCTTTGATGTTACAGATGTTTGACTGCCCTGATCCCTTTTCTGATGATGAACTGGAGCACATACGCAATTTGTTTTGTGAATATCTGTATGACCTGATCTTAAAGTCAAGACATAATTAATGTCCTAAATTCATTTGTAAATATATCCTATACAACAATAATATTCTGTAAATTTGTTTATTTTTTTGAACAATATTCATTTGTAAATATACATAGGCAATGTAAAATTCAATAAATAAATTTGTTTAATCTTTCGAACAATTATCTTGTGTCCATTTTGGGTTTCTGAATGTATTGGATGGTGGATAAAGCTATTTAGTGCTTGAAATTTGAGAAAGATCTCGAGTTTAGGACCATATATTAATTAAAAGTCCAGTCTTAAAAGTCCGCATAATAAACATCCGGTCCTAAAAGTGTTCGTTTTAAAAAATATGACATTTTTAGGACCGTATATTAATTAAAAGTGCGATCTTAAAAGTCCACATAATAAACATTCGGTCCTAAAAGTGTTCGTTTTAAAAAATATGAGATTTTTAGGACCGTATATTGTGAACATCCTATCCCTAAAAATATTATGAGACCGTATATTATTTTACCGTTTGCTCCTAAAAGTCCTCTTATTTTAATTTTAGAAGTTGGCTTAACCTTTAGGACCATGTAATTGTTAAATGTCCGGTCTTAATGGTCTTCATTTAAATAGAAATGTTCACTCGCTTTTCAAACAAATCATTATCGTTCGAGACAACCGAGGTTACGGCGTTTCATCAAGCTAGGTCCTTCGTTGTAGTCAATGTTACCTCTCCTGATCTTGAGCAGCATTTTTGGTTTCCCTTTTCTTTGTCTCTTTTCTTTTTGTCAGAAAAAGAAGGAAGATATTGAAAAGGTACTTTGTTTCAAATCAGGGGAGGTAAAACCGACGACAACGACGGTCCAACCTTAAGAAGAATTGTCACTGTGTTTGTTTTTATTCAAATAAGGTAAAAGATGTTTTTTGTTTTTTGTATGTTCTTAACTGTATTCTATGAATTTCTATTGTTGATTTACACGAGGACAATGTTTTGTTTGTTTCCTTTTTGTCGGAAAAAGAAAGACGATAATGGAAAGGACAAGGCGATTGAATATGGAAACCAAAGCTGACAAAAAAGGCAGTGTTTTTAGGACCCTCGATTTACTAAGTGTGCGGTCCTAAAAGTCTTCGTTCTTTCATCTTCGTTTTTTGAGTCCGCCATTATCCATCTTTCATAGTTGCCTTGTTTATTGCTTTCCGGAGTTCGATAATGGATAAACTAACGAATTAAAGTACTAAACTCGCACGAGAACAAAAAGAGTGCATAATATTTTATATAATAATTTTTATCACGCCCGATTACAAAAAAAAAACAACAAAAAAACAACAAAAAAAACAACTAATCCTCTTCATAGACGGAGAGGGAGGGGGAGCCGAGTCGTCGAGTCCGAGTCGAGTCGTCTTCAACCTTATCGTACTCCACGTCATTGGCGTGAAGTACCATGTTCAGCTTGTTGTTCACGGTATGAACAAGCTGGACCAATTGGCCCAAGCGTCGATCCATGTGATCGACGCGGGCTACCAACGACTGCACCAACTGCTTCACAATCGGAATTGGAGGAGGGAATGGTGGCGGGGCCGAGGTTGAAGAGGAGGAGGAGGAAACGGAGGACCCGGGGAGCAGCCATTACGGTGGAGGCTAAGCGGTGGAGGAGGCCGTGTAGAAGTGATGGAGAAGAATGTGAAGAAAGTACAAGAACAACGGGTTTAAATAGAGAACTCATCCTGAACAATGTGAAAGCCAGAAACTTTAATGAGGAGACGCATAGTTCATCAGAATACGAGAAGACGCCAAGTTGGGAAGTTTATCTGGAAGGCGAAGAGACTCTGAATCATTCATTTGAACAGAGTGTAAGGATACGACTCTGCCATCTGAATTTGAAAAGAATGAATTTTAGTACCGGGTAAATGATGAAAGGTCGGTCTTAAAAGTAATAGAATTGAATATTTTAAAAATAAATAGACTTTTAGGACCCGGACATATTATAAAAAGGTCGGTCTTAAAAGTAATAGAATTGATTTTAAAAATAAATAGACTTTTAGGACCGGACATATTATAAAAGGCCTGGTCTTAAAATAAAAATTAAATAATAGAATTTTATACCACATACCTATAAATCCCGCTCTAAAAAGTTTCTCTGCCTTTATTAACTCCTCATACCTCTATGTCCTTAACTCCTTATTAATTCCTATCACTACCTCATAACTCCAAACTACGTATGTGGCTATCCGAGAACAAAACCTTTTATTAATTAACTCCTCATACCTCTTTGACCCAACCGCTCAAACCATGGTTAGATACAAGAGAACCGCTCGTAGGGGTGCTCTTACTCGTGATGCTTGTGCCTTCCATCGATCGTTATACGGTGCGCCTCCTCCATCGAGAGTCCGTCCTATTGCTTTGAAAGAGTCTCGTGTCGTTGGACCCATTGTTATTTCTTCGGATGATGAAGAGGTTCCCGCTCCCCCTCCCCAATCTCTTGGCCCCACCGCGACATTACTCGACCCCTCCCCTCTTTCCTCTAATGAAGCATTGTGTCTGATGAGAGTAAGATAGAAACTTGATGATCTCCGGCGGGAAATTAATGCAGTTCACGCCGAAATCACCAAGGCTTTGGAGGATAATAAGCTTTAGGATGTTTAGTCGATTCTTGTTTTTGATAATTTTCTACGCTTGTTTTTCTCTCTTAATTTTCTTGTGTAAGTGCATATTCTCCGATTATGTATGGAAGCAAGAAACCGAGCTTGTGTCTTTCTAATATTCATACTCTCCATTTTTCCTTTAATTTATTTTATTAACTCAGTTTATATGCGCTCGCCAAATGCAAACCTCTTCTTTTTTTTTGGGTTAATTAATAAACGAAATACTTTTAGGATCGTAGTTCTTATAACCGTTGGTCTTAAAATTAAATGAATACTGCGAAAGTTAGGACCGAGTATTCTTAACCGGTCTTAAAAATTAGTTAATAAATGTTTGACTTTTTAGGATCGGACGCTTTATAAATCTCCGGCCTTAAAATTAACTGAATACTAAAAATGTAGGACTGCAGTATTGTTAACCTCCGGTCTTAAAGACTCAGCAAATGCATTTGAATTTATATGGTACAGGTGAGTCCACAAGACCTTCGTGTGATGTATTTAATTTCCTCGTCATGTATTTATTTTGCTTCTTGGATTCATTGTGATACATTTATGACGAAAAGTGATTCATTGTGATACATTTATGACGAAATCATGTAGCGGAAGAACCACCAAATATGAATCTAAGTTTGAAACTCATTCGTTGATCATATAGCGGCAAAGCCGCCGATTAAAAAGACGAGCGAGAACTCGGGTCATATAATTCGTGTTTATCGTATCGCAACAATGGCCAAAATTAGTAAACATGAGCGAATCAATGCAAACGCCCATTTTTGTGAATCATGTCGTAAGTGGCAAAGCCGCCCAATTAAATATCATGTGCACATGACAGCCAGGTCTAAATGGCACGATGAACTAAAAAAGAAGTATTTCTCTGACCTTGATCACGTCGGATCTCAAACCTTCATCTCGTAAGACGCGAATAAGGGAGCAAGTGCAAATAAATTGTTAAAGCCGTTGATTTAACTTAGCGGAGTACGAAATTTACAAAAAAAAGAGAGAAGGAAACCCTACACGGGCACAACAATATCCAACAAAAAGTGACAAAATCATGTAAAAACTACAAGTGTACAGGTTGATGAAGCAACGGCTATAAAGCTCTAGAAGCGATGAGATACCAGCTACGATTGGTTGGGACCAGGAACAGCTGGATCGACAGATGAAGAAGGAGTTGGGATAAATTTCTCATCTTCAACATACGCGTTCATGTGCACTCCTTCAAGGTTCAAGGTCACCGTGTGATTCCGAAATTGAACTTGCTCTAAGGCATTCTCAAAGGCATCTTGAACACTAGACTTTAACTTGGAGACATCAGCACGAGGAGCAGTAAGGGCCTCCTTACAAGATTCAAGCTCCGTCTCCAATCCCGCAATCATTGTCTTATGCTTGCCAATGGAATCCAAGTCGTTCTCATGAATCTGTACCCTCCGAGTAACTTCGGATTCAACCTTATGTAGGCTATCACGAGTCACGAGAAGCTCGTCAGATAAGCTCTCCTTCTCGACTTTCGTCACTTCTAGGTCTTCAAGGGCCCGGGCTAATAACTCATCGGCCTTTTTCTTCTCGGCCTCGGCAAAGTCCAAATCTTCTTCGTTAAGGCTGACTTTTTCCTTGAGATGTGCGACGAGTTGACAAAGACCGGCATTCTTCAAGTTGAGATGTTCCATCTCCTTGAGCTCTTTAATCTCCAAGTCCAACAATTTCTGCCCGTCAAAATAATGAGAGGGTGGACGAAGAGCTTTCCGAAGATTGACAGGGACTCTATTTTCCTAGATATAAGAGACAGGAAGCCGAACCGAAGCACGGAGCAGTTCCCGAAGCCCGGGTTCAGAACTCGGAGAAGACGATGTCGAATGGCTTCATTTATAGGCGGAGCGGTAGCCTTCTTCTTCTTTGAAGTTTTGGCCTTCTTAGCGGCAGCTTGTTGGACAGGCTCTCTGCTGGGGACCACTCGTTTTCCACCCAGAGTCATCGGGTGAGGTGCAAGAATTGCTGTCTCCTCCGGGTAGCACATCATGTCGAGATAGTCGAGCCTCTTACCCATCGGTCTACTTGTAAAGCATAATGCATGGGTCAAAGGCTGGAAGAAAAAAGAAAATTAAAAACAAAAAACATAAGAAGTCACCGTACTCGAGACGGGCCATTTTTTAATACAAGATGAAATATAGTCGGCTGAATCCACCAAGTTGCCCTTCTTATTGGCCAGAGCGGTAAGGGCAACTACGACTTCATTCTCGAAATCAAAAAGTGTAGACGCGAACGGCAAGAAATCTTTTGCTTGAAGTTTGTGGTGTTCCACAGACCAATACAGAGGGAAACGTTCCTCGATTTCCCCAGATTGAAGAGTTTGGAGAAACCAGGGGGTGTCCCTGGGTTTAGCGACGACTTTAAAGAAAGAAGTTTTATAGCCTTTCCAGGAATCTGTAAAAGGCTTAAGAAATTTACGGCCATGAGAGGCTCGAAGTGATGTCCAGCCAAACCACATCTTTTCCCCCCTCCATGGTGGCATTAGTATCCAAAGGAGAGAAAAAGCTACAAAAGACGGGGACGGAGCACTTAATTTTATGTTTCTGGCAGTAATTTTCAAAGGCTATGGCAAAGGCCCAACCATTGGGGTGTAATTGAGAAGGGGCGAGGTGTAGATGACGGAGAAGACACATCTGGAAGTCAGAAAATGGAAATTGTATGCCAAGACGGGTGATTATATCCTTGTAGAAATAAAAAAAATGGCAGTCCTTATCGCTTAGCCACAGACTCGTTCACTGGGGGCGGACATATGTCGTATCCCTCCCCACCTCGGATAGTACGTGTAAGCATTTTTGCAAACATTTTATTCGTTATGCGAATTACGGCGCTACTCATAGCATATTCCTTAATGGGAGGCATTCGTGAAGATCCAGAAGGGGCGGACTCTCTGGTCTCGGATTGATTTTTTTGGTGTGAAGGCGAAGACATCTAATACCTATAAAAAAAAAGAAAGGTCAGGGTCAGAACCATGAAGTGTACATGACATAACAGGGATTTGACGGCGAGTATCAAAAAGCAGTGGAGTATGGTGAGTTTGCAAAGTGAAAGCTGAAGTAGTCCGGCGTCTGCTGTTGCAATGGCACCTGTCCAAGAGTAACTCGGCTTCTCTATCGTGGCCAAGGAGGACAAGCTCAATCGCCTTATGATTACATTCCTCACAGGGAGTAGAATCCTCAGTCATTGAAGTCGGGGTATTAACCTTGGGAATTGGGTGAGAAGCTGACAAAGAAGGTGAAGGAGCAGCGGTTGGCCTAGAGATTGGTGAAGTGGGAACTCGGATACTCACCCTACTCCCACTTCCCCGAGAAGGGCGAAGTAAATCTTCTATCTTTTCTTCTTCAGTAGGGAGGATGGACCAAAGCCAGAGTTTAGTTTGGCCATGGACGCGTTTAAGTATTTCCCTATCTTCCTCCGGGATGGGCCTCCCATACATATCTACTAGCACATCGGGTTTTTGATCCATCTTAATGAACAAATGATAAGGTATGTTAATGTGCTAATAAATGTATGCATGTAAAACCCAGGCTGCCCAAAATGCAAACAACCCAGTATAGACAGAAGACCAAGGTCATACAAATGCCAGATGGGCCACCAAAAAATGGCGAAAAACAAAAAAGGGGTAGAGTAAATGCAATAAACCCCAGGGTGTTACAACGACTCAGACAGACAATATTTCACAATGGTTTTCAACACTTTCTCATTCAGAGAGGAATTCACGTGGGTCATCACAATCGTTCAACACCCAGGCAAACCCAGGAACAAGTGTAAGAAGAGAATCACCAAAATGAAGAATGCGATACAGATTGGGAACGACATATACATCAATCAAGCTGAAACCAAAGAGAAAAGAAAATAAGAACAGGACAAGAACTTGAGATATACCTGGGAGAGGGAGGATAAGGAGGCTTAAGCGTTGAAGAGAGAGAGATCTATCAAATTTTTTGTAGGAGAGAGCAGATTTAGGTAAAGTGATGATGAGGAGTACTGGCAAATATTTATAGACGTGCTGGAGGTGTAACATTTGGAAGGCTAGTTGTATCGCCGATTACGAGGGGATCAAGGTGAGAACCCTAAAAAACAATCATGGTGGGTATGACATGACGTAGAAAATTAATGGCCACAGTAACCAAAGGCGGCTCTCGAGGATGCGTGGCGTTAAGTTCGGGGATGGCGATTATACGCTGCAACGCGGGTAAGCAAAAAGACACCCTGCTAAGCGAACAGTTGTACCCGTAGACGTGTCGGCACTTTTACTTGGCACCCCGGATAGGAGATAAAAATGCGTAACGGCAAACCGAGATGAACTTGACCAAGGTAAACTCGGATAGGTATCCCGACTGAATGATGTCGGGGCATTACAAGAGCAAAAAATTGGTTAATTCTATCGGATAGGTCGGCACCCAAAACCAGTGCAAGTCGTCTGCTAACCCAGAGCAAGACGCGGGACTTGGTCGCAGCCAAGTTTGGTTGACATCCGAGGAAGAGGCCGGAGAGGCTATAGACCCGAAAAGTGGGGATCTTATGCCAGAATAAACTCGACAGTTTGGAAACCCGAGCAGTCGACTTTAGGGGCAATTGTTATGGACCTCGGTAATGGGCCTGGAAAGGTCAGGCCTAAATAAGGACCCACTATCCCACGATCATGTCCACAACTATAGCAGTGCAGGTATAAGGGGACAGAACGTGTTAATAAGGGGAACGTGCCATCAGGGAAATCGGATCCACATAACCTCACTATATATAAAGAGACATTCCCAGGTGAACGGTACACACAAGCATTCTCCCTTACTATTTACATATTGTCCCATTGTGCATACACCCCACCCCTCAGACGACATTTCGTCTTTGTGTTGCACAGTGATCTCCTTGTTCAGTGTTATCTTCTTGATAGATAGCATTGGATAAGCTTTCCCGGATCCTACATTGATTATCAACCAGCCCTAAGGGGTTGGACATTTGTGTTTCACATCGGAACAGATTCAATGTGGACCGAGCAGAAAGGTAGGAAGTTATTTATCAGTGGGTAGAATAGTTACATGGTTTTTCTCCATCTCATCCGGAATTTGATAAAGTGACAACTCTTGATCCTTTTGGCATGAAACATGTTGGAGATGAGAGTGCAGTCTTAGGAGCTGTGTCCCTAGATTTTGATGTTCCTTCATTACAAAGTTACAACAATGAGAGACATCATCAGAACTTCCTTAAATAAATGTAGGGGTGCGGCATTTGCTTCGGGGTATATGCAGTACGAGTTGCTCGCTTACCATGTCAACATCTTTTTGCTTAAAATGCTTGAAGATGCATGAAAAAGGAAGAACTCTTGGGAGCATGATTTATTGGCCTTTGTATCAAAGCCTTTAATTTACAATCAGGTAAGAAGCTTCAAATGAATAATTCTTTTAATGCTTCAAAATCAGTCAATGTGTGGTGTTTTCCAACCTTAGATGTCACCATTCCCAAGAGGGCTTCAAGTGACCGCAAATTAATAATTGGATTGTCTCCCACCATTACTGGTGAATAACATTTTCCTGATTCTTCTTGCTCCTTTTTTTCTGGTGATTCTCACTTGATTGGGCATTTCCAACTAATGTTGTTCTTGTGGTTATAGATACATCATCAATGCTGCCAATGATAGGGTCAAGGATAAATGGTGTATCTATCCTCCATTTTTTGTCATTGTTTCTTGTACTTTGATTAATGAATAATAGGGTTCTTGTTCATGGAAAAGGAGTGTGGCTTTGTCATTTGGAAGTGGATTCCTATATTGTATTCTTTGACCAATCATTTGCTGGAAACTTTGTTAGCAACTTCAATTGAGGTTCTTACCGGATTTAAGTAGGCACTCTCCCCTTCATCAGTATATGGATGACTTCTATTTAGATACTGTCAGAGATCTATTTGTGGGTGCAGGCATCATATGGGTTAGTTCAGCTTATGGTGGTTTAAATAATGTTCAATTAGGCAAGATGATTCCTAATACTATTCAATTGATGGGCCATCATATGGGTTGGTTTAGTGACCAAGTTGCATGCACACTACTACAAAAAACCCAAAAAAAGTCCTAAATAAGACCTAATTAACGTCTCTTTTCGAGGGACGTCTGAACGGGGAAGCAAAAAAATCACACTTTTGGCGTCCTTAAGAAAATTCAGGATGCCTTATGCGTCCCGAAACCTATTTAGGATGTCTTACATAAGGCGTCCTGAATTTTATTCAGGACGCTTTACATAATGGGTCTTGAATAGAATTCAGGATGCCAAAAATCAGATTGTTGGTGTCTTGAATTTATTTCAAGACGCCTTATATATTTTTTTTATATACCTGCTACATATTTATAAACTTTCCTAGGCAGTGATACACTTATGCAACTGAATCTAAAATATGTCATGAAGATTAGATAAAAGGGTTGTTATAAAACTTTAAATGCTCACAAGCATTTCAAAGCATAGAATAAAAAATTTGAAAACAAAGATGCACTTGGTGAATGGTGAAAAAACCTGCTGCAAGATTTCCAACTTGGGGAGCACAATCTACCACACAACAAGCATAATGCAGGTTCGTCAAGAAGAGATTTGCAATCAAGGCAACGCTATTTGATACATCTGCAGGAGTAAGATGTGTCAGTTAAATTTTGAATTTAATAGAATATACCTTTTGTTAGACATGGGAAAATATAATAAATCACAATACCTTTGCAGAAGATCCTGATAACATTTGGCAATCTCATCAATTCAAATGGAACTGCAGGGGTCAAATGCATGTTACGGTGAACCCCAACTAGTTCAAATTCCTTGCAAAATTGATGGACCAAATAGAGACTGAAGATCTTGAAAATTCATCCTTCAGAACCACATCAAGAGTAGGAATCTTGAACATGCTCTCAAGCTCTTGAATTTTAGCAATCTCAAACATGTCAAGATTAGATCCAACCATTGTGTCATTTGTATAACTCCATGATCTATTTAATGCATTGTCCTTATCACAGAATGGTGCTGGAATAGAAGAATATAGTATTTTACACAACAGTGCACATCTTCACAAATAGGGGAAAGAGAACCTCCTAATTACATCTTTAACATAAGCACTCGGGTTAAAATAGTTTGACACAAAATACTCCTGAGTGCATTCAGATCCACCCATAACTTTATATATGTCAGTGATTAGGCAATCAGAGATGCCTAATTCACTTAAGTTATGTTGGGTTTTGACACAATACAAAATAATAGCCTGCATCAACATGAACCCACATTACAAAATCAACAGAATAACGAAAAACGCATAACCCGAATAACTTGAGCAAGATGGCCAACTCCGAGTTACTGACTACTATGTAGAAAGCATTCACAAGGGATAACAAAGATTCTTCACATGAAAAAAATGGACATGGAAGACAGAAGAGAATCCACATCAAGGTTGAAAAGGGGTCATGTGCAAGTACAGGATCAGAAGCTCGTCTCCAAAATAAAATGTCAGAATTAGATATATCCCTTTCAACATGTTTTAAGAGCGATAACATATCATTTGTGGACACAGCAATTATGGAATAGAAAAATCAGTAGCAGACACCCAAGAAAACTACATTGCACTTGAGCACCTAGTAGTTAATCAAGGAAATACAAAGAAATAAATAGTGATCCAACTAACAAAATATGAATATCCAAGTTCTACTATAACAAAAAAAAAATATGTAAATATGTTTACAGGGAACTAGGCTGAAAATTAGTTCAGTTTGACACTATAAAAGAAACAATCATTAAAATACAACATTTCCAACTAGCCAAATTCCTATCAAATCAAAAAATGCAAAATGTCCTAGTCAATGCCAACAGCTTTTGTTTGCAACCTCACATTTTGAATAACCAATCTGTTATAAATGCGAAGTAAACTTTATATATCTATATGTGTTGCAGAAGATGTCCAGCCAAAACGTCTCGAACCATATCAATGTCTTCCTCCGAGTATGGATCCACACTATCAAAAAATTGTAAATTGGAAAACAAGGTATAAGATAAACCAGTGAAGTGAATGAAATAATTAACAACTCAAGTACAACAACAAAAATATCATCATTTGAGAATCACAGAGCGATTATCTATGTGTTGAAAACCTAATACGTTTGCTAGAATCGATGTATTGCATATAATTCATAACGTAGTATCTGCACTTAAAGCTCCCTGGTTGTCAAGAGCACTATCAATCAAAAGAAAATTGTTAAAATGAATAAAGGCATATTGAAAGCTACTGTGTCAATGAAATAACTTGAATTGAAACTACTTACCTTCGAACCAAACCACTTCATCCACCCCGCTCTCATGCTCCGGCAAGCATTCTAAACGTCCCGAGTCCACTATCATTAAAATGGAAATTAACAAACATGAAAACAATTCATTTAAAAGAAGAATTGATGATTTAAACAAAAATTTACTTACTCGGTAAACATGATTTTGATTTCTTCGTTTGGCTTGCCACTTAAGGAATCCAACCAATAACATACGCTGTTGGGGGGAAAAACAACACACAGAGTCCAATGACTACTACAACATATACATATTAATATTAAATTAAGACAACAAAAGCAATTTATTCTTAAAAATCTTATATAGACAAAACTAAAATATGTACTTTTCAAGTATTGGCGCTAGATAATAAGGCAATTCTTTGTCGCCCATTGTTATACCAACATAAAGCGCCCTTCTGGTAACTTATTGTGATTCTTCGTCGTGTTTGCAGGACATAAGAATCCACATGAACCTATTCAGCCTTGCTAGACACATATGTTGTGACAAACACTATGATTGAAATAGAATGATAAATGTTGTTGACTATATAAAACAAAAAGATCAATGCATTAATTAAAGGAGGAAAAAAAACTTACATGATTGCAACTTGAAGAAATCCTATATCTAAACACTCCATATGCATAAACTGTTGCAAATATTTCTTGTCAATTGTTATAGGATATGTTTTTTCTACACTGACAATGCCCGCACGCATCTCCAAGGATATAAAGTTGATGTCCCTGTACAGCTCTGTAGCTGTGCTAAGTAGGTAAATCTGCTCACAGCTTGTTCATTCTATGAAAACATAAAAGACAAATTGTGAGTGGGTTAGCAATGAAAATCAATCGGGAACCTCCTCCTCATCAAATCAGTAATGTATTTCCTACCATTGGAGGTGTCGTCGCCATCTGAATAAGATGATTTGGCAAAGGATGAACAATGTTATGGTCTTGCCTAGCGTGGGAACCTCTTCATCATCAATCGGGATGGCTGTCTTTTCTTCCCCCTCTCACACACTTTTCACAGTCACCCTACGTTGGTCTTGTGGAATTTTCTTATTATGGTGCGTGGTTTGTTCTAAGTAAACAACAGCATCGACAATAATACACTGGTGTGGGACATCCAAATATAGAGTGCAAGGTTTCCTCCCTGTGGAGTGTGAGAAGGTTCGCCAATAAGTACATCTGGAGGGTTAAAAATTTCTTTGCTGATGGGGAAGTCCGGGGATTCGTGGCTTGTATGTTCCTTATTTTCCTTCTCTTGTATCATAGATCTCATTTCACCTCGTAGTTGTTCCATGATATCATCTACGAGGACGCTCGAATTTTGGTTACAAGCTGAGGACTAGGGTTGTCATCATCATACGAACAACGTGAACACCGTCCAAAATATTTTGCGACACTAACTCCCTTGTCTCCCCTCGAACATGATCAAGGTAATCTGGCTTCCCAATCATCGTTGACAAAATGTCCATTCGTGTACTTGGCATGAATGAACCTTGGCTGCTCTGCTTCTCAAGTGCATCCTGTATCATAAGATTTTTCATAAATAATAACTAAACTATTATAATATGAAACAACTGAGGCTATTTAATACTTCTAATTTAACTACTTACAATCTTTGAGGCAACCTCAAGAACATCTGCATTTATGTATTTGTCATCCTTCATTCTCGCAGCTTTCCATTTTTTGTGACGAGGAGGACGATCAAAGGCTGGATAACAATGGAAGGATTGGATTGGGAAGCTTCCTTCATTCTCTCTAACTCTTCTTCCATCATCCTCCGTTCAAGCTTTTTGTACCCACTTCAAACATGCAATGTGGATACTTATTCATTGCTTGCCTCTCTTTATTGGCTTGACCTTTCTCCTGTGACACGAAAACAAATAAAACTGAGCCTATGATGTTAAGTAGATTCAAATAAAAGATAAGATATGAAATAAATTTTTCAAGAAATTCAGGATTTTGCCGTGACGCCACAAACTCCCTCCAGTCCTCTAGAGAAATGTAATCATAGGTCTTACATGGATCCTCGTTCCTCTTTGACCCTCGAATATACTTTTTAGTGAGCTTGTTCTTAAAATCTTTCCAACGTGGACGAACCCATCCAATGCTTGTTCATCGCCGTATTGTTAGGGACATCATACGTTTGCTGCAAGGTAAAAGATAAGATAATTACATTTCAAGTAATAAGACTAAAGATACAAATGCAGATATATCGAAAGTGAGATGCCAAAGTTTGTGCCCAAATCAACTGCTTCATTTTCTCAAGAACCAACTTCCAACTAAAGTATACAATGTGAACTTTGCTTCGAGCCAGATAGCCTAAATAGCTAATGAAATTGTCTTCCTCTTGACCAATTGGATTCATATTGGCATCGAAGTCCACATGTAGCCTCTTTTTTTTTTTATTGTCACGACGTGCAACTAGTGGACCCATCTTTGTGCTACCTCTACCCCTTCTCACAACGGGTCCATCAACTCTATCATCCGCTGACTCGTCAGAGCTGGACATATTTCTGTTCATCAAAGACAAATCAATGTTAGATAGGTTATTAAATAATAAACAAATTAATAAAATGAACTAACATGTTAAACCACCACAAAAATAACATAGTACTATTTCATAACTTAAGATGTTAACTATTTCATAACTGAAGATGTTACTTTATATGGTTTCCAATATTCCTTCACAATGATCATTTCTTGCAGCATATTCTTCATCATCTACCAATTCTACTTCATGTGTTGTAGGTGGATTTGTTGTGTAAGGGAGTGTATCGTTAAGGTTCAAGGATTCTTCACCATACTTCTGTTTTTTACTTTGAAGTACAATGGACATTTTTTTATTTGCAAGGTCTGTAACATAAAACACTTGTTTCACCTGGCTTGCTAGAATGAATGGCTCATCTCTATGACCAAGTCTTTGAAGATCAACTGAGAGAAATCCAAATTGTGGATCTATTATAACAGCATTATTTCTAACCCACTTACATTTCAATAAAGCAACTTTGAACTTGATGTAGGTCATCTCCCATATTTCTTCAATAACTCTATAATAGGCCATTAATTCTAACACTGGGTTTTTGTCTTTCGTACTCGAAAAGTGCATGGATTCAGCTTCAACCATCACCCCACCATTTTGCACAGAACTTCTGTCATCTTGGTCTTTTGTGTAGAAAGAATACCGGTTTATATCATAACCGCTCCAAGTGATGACCTAAAAAGAAGGCCCCCATGCTAACCACTCGATTGTATCCGATACACCAGTCTCGTGCAATACCTTCTCCTCAAACCACTTTATGAATGTTTTCTTTTTCTCATTAGCTATCTGCATGTCATTCTTCCTTGGATTCATATTCTTCAAACTCTTTCTGTGTTCATCAATGTATGGTTGAACTTCTTCCATATTATTCAAGATGTATAAGTGTGATTGCAATCTTGACGAGGCATATTCTTCAGTTTGATTCCTCGAGATCCCTCACTTATCCTCTCGTTATGCTGAGATTGTATTGTCGCCCCTGGTAGATAATCTTTACAAAATTCTATAGCCTCTTCAACTACATATCTCTCAATTATTTAGGCTTCGGTCGATAAGGATTTTTAGAATACCCTTTTAAGATCTTCATGTATCACTCGAAAGTGTACATCCACCTTAGGTAAAGCTGGACCGCAAAATCCTTACCTCCTTACCAAGTGCACTATCGGATGCACCATTATATCAAAAAATGCGGGAGGAAAATGCATCTCTAGTTGGGACAAAATAATATAACCCTCATTTTCCAATTCATCCAACTTTTCAATGTCAATGACTTTGTTATAGATAGCATTGAAGAAAATACTCAATTTTTTTATAGTGGTTCGCACTTCATCTTTCATAATGCCTCTAATAGCTACTGGTAATAGTTGTTGCATCAACACATGATAATCATGGGACTTCATTCCCACTAACTTCAAATCGTCCATTCAAACACACCTTCTCAAATTAGAAGAATATCCTTGTGGAACCTTAATGTCATATAAACACCCACAAACTTTTTTCTCGCTTTTGATAGTGTATGAGTCAGCGGCTCCGGTATGCCTTCTTACCATCTTCTCTTACTTGTGGATGTAACCGTTCTCTTATTCCCATATCAACCAGGTCTAGTCTCGCACTAATTTCATCCTTAGTCTTCCCTGGTATGTTCAAAAGAGTACTGACAAGGCTATCACAAACATTTTTCTCCACATGATCACATCAAGACTATGTCTCACATCCAGACTATGTCAATATGGGAGATCAAAGAAAATTGATCTCTTCTTCCATATATTCTTCTCACCCGTAATCCTTTGCTGCTTACCAAATATGATGTTACACCCTTACGGCCTCACCCTTTTGAGTGGCGGGTTAGAGGGATTCATTTTACTTGTTACCTTTCCTTCATTATTAAGTCCATTTAATACATATCAGAGTTATCACAGCAGAACATTTGATCGGTTTGGACAACCTACTGTACTGGTAAAAGTAAAATAAATAGAAAATATAAGTCCCCGAAGGGTTAAGGGTATAGTTATCCAAAATAAATACCAAAATAAGAGATACAGTTATCCAAAAGTAAAATACAGAATGATAGGGCATTCCCCATTCTTCACTGCACTATCGGGCCATACCTTTCCAAAAAGGGATCTTCACTGTCAGGCATGCTCCCCTGTAGCAACAGAAGCATCTGGAGTCCAATAGTGGCCCCCAGAGTAACCGTCAATACTCAAATACTAAATGCATAAAGTGTATGTAAGTAACCATGCCAGATATAAAAAATACAGGAAATATGTCAATCATACCACATATGAAAACAGAAACATACACATCACCAACTACCACGTGCTGTCAAGTTGTCTTACCAAGGCAAGCCCTGGTTTTACTAGAGTCACGACTCGTAAAGTCGCCTTCACCGGGACGACCTTAGACCTATCGACCTATACACCCACCAACCAAGGCCGGCCTCGGACCAATCGTCCTCAAGACTAGGAATCACAAACTTTGTATACATATTTGGCAAAACATATACAAAAACACACATGGCAAATACAAACATACAACAAAACACATAAAAGTGTCTAAGTAAAACGGTCACTACCTGGTGGGGTATGTACTGTACCATCTTAATACTTTATCGTGCCTGATCACTTTTCCAAATATGCCCTTGTCCTAAACAACACTAAAATACCTTATTTTTGGTATTTACCAAAATACCCTTACATTTATCACAAAATCCGAGCCTAGGCGGAAAAATCCGGTGTTTCAAGCCCCAATTGTACCATTTTTAATAAATTCTAAAAAAAAAATAATTTTAACATGAAACCAATTCCATCGAACCATTCAGATTTCTATTGTTTAGGAAAAATATATCCAGAGCCTGAAAGTACACATATTTTGGCGTGGAGCTCAACTTTCACTCTGTGGTCCAAATTCGTTCCCCCGGTTCCAGACCCTTTTTCAACCACTTATTTGACCCAGTATTTTTATTCAAAAATTATCATATTATATATCTACATTCATGCCCCGGATGTTCAGTTTCTGCATGTAAACTTTCAGCTCAAAATAAGTTTGTTTACCCCTTTAAAAACGCGTTAGAAGCTTCGCTGCTCAGATTCCCTGAAATTGGCAGCAAGCCCTTACTTAGGGTTTTCGGTGTTTTTGACTTCAAAAACTCAAACCATAACTATACCCTACAAAAAATCACGTTCCAGAGCCATTAGAGACCTTAAAAATGCAAAAATCCAACCCCAAAACAAAGTTTCCACCTCTTGCACGAAAATACTTCAACAAGAACTCAAGAAATGGAGGTTTTCAGGGTTACCTAAAATTGGAGAAACGATGGATGAGCTTGAGATCTTGGTCTTGGAGCTTTGGCTATGGTGGCTGACTGGTCTCTCCTCTGGCTTCTGGAATTTTCACCACTTTAGGGTGAAAAAGATGAGCCAAATTCCTTTTTAGTAAAGGTGAAATTGATCCGGTGAAATTAGAATTAACAGACGTAAATTTCTGGCTTTTGTATAATAAATGGGATATTCTTTTCTTAACTTCTTCCCCAAGAATTTCCAGAATTTTCCAGGGGTCCTAGGGTTCTGCCAAGTGGCACAATCCCCTCCAAAAATATCTAGATCTTTTTCCTCTTTTGGGGCAAATTACCGGTTTTGGCTCGAAACTTTTAGAAATTACAATTGTGGCCCAGAACTTATTAATTATTAGCAACTTTTTCCCACATGTTTTGTCTACCCAAAAGACATATGTGGTGCCCTTTGGGGCCCATATCTCTCCCCTAATTAATTTTTACACTGTTATTCCCATTTTTCCCTTTTTCTTTGAATGTGGGACCCACTAGTTTGACATTTACACTAGTTTTTCTTTCTGTTTCTCCAAGTAAATATTTTAATAATTAGTGGGGCTGAGTGGTGCATAAAGGGCCCAAAAAATCTGATCCCCTTCATTTAATTCCTTTTCCTTCACTTAATCCGGTCCAATTCCTAGGTTTGGCTCAGGTCCCGCTGGTCGTCCAAACGTTTCCCTTTGCACTTTTCTTTATCTTTTTTAGATATTTTCCCTATGAATAGACACTCACCCGTGGCACCCTTCAAAATTCCCATAGTGGCCCCACACTTGTCCTACTCAGTCCAAAGGAACCCCTAACTGGTCGCTATCGGTCCCCTTTTTGACCAGTTAACCACCTGTAGGACCTATATTTTTGTGTTTGGGCCTGTGTATGGGTAAAATCATTTGATTTTCATTCTCTCTCCTAAGGTGGGCGAAATTGATTGCTAAAGGGGTAAGGATTTGACTTTTCTACCCCTGTAATCATTACTTACTTTTCTCTTTTAATCCTGTGGTGACACGTGTCCTCAGGTAATTATTATAGTTGACTTTTCATTATTATCTCTTTAAAAACGCAGGATATCCTTACCAGACCAGGAAATGCCATGTGCACACTTATTTTAGCACATTTTTGGTTAGCTATTTGCCCCATACCGTAGGACATAGCTAAATGACATTTTTTCCAACCAATTAACACGGTATAGGTCTTCTGTGCCCCTTTTTCCATTGGCACTTTAATTCCACAGTTTATACATACTAGGTCTACTGACCCGTATAGCCGAGTTACTTAGTCCCTTAAAGGCCTCCTATCTCTTGACATTCTTGCGACTCTTCCCAAACCGGGCTTAGTCGTCCACCTATTTTAGACTTGTTCTTGATTCTCAGGGTCCAAAGTTCGGGATATTACATATGACATTGATATGTTTCACCCGACTATAAACTTTTTCTTCAGTTAATGCCTTTGGAGCTATTCTATGCTCCGGTAAGCCGTTAAAACACTTTCTTAACTTACGATATGGGTGGAACCGATGAAGAAACCTCCTGTGACGAGGTAGGCCGTTTTTTTCCGTGCTTTAGTTGATGGAAGTTTGTTTCTGCTTCACATATTGGACATGCTTTATGCCCTTTCACACTGTACCCTGACAAATTTCCGTAAGTAGGAAAGTTGTTGATCGTGGTAAAAACCATTGCACGCAACTTGAATGACTCCTTCTTATATGCATCAAACGCACAACTTCTACAAATCCTCACATACTTGTGTTTCATGCATAGCCAAGAAGGTAAGTTGTATATTACAAGGAGAACTAGCCATGCACTATTGGTGCTACTAAGAGTTCAATACATATTGAAGTCATCTGTATGAAGCCCTAGTCGAAGGTTTCTTGGCTCACTGCCAAATTGAGGGAACATTTCGTCTATTTTCTTCCATTACGAAGAGTCAGCCGAGTGCCGAAGATATTTTCCATCGAATATTCTCTCATCAGAATGCCATCTCAACTTCTTCGTCGTTGCTTCACTAGTAAACAGACGCTTAAACCACGGTATTATTAAGAGATACCACAATACCTTCAAAGGTTGCCTTTTTGCTGTCTGATCTCTAGAACCACCACCTTTCTTCACTTTGTATCGTGAAGTTTTACACTTCAAACAATTACTAAGGCCTTCATACTCATTTCTGTACAATATGCAATCATTAGGACAACTGTGTATCTTTTTATACTCATACCCATTGTAGACAAGATTTTCTTGGCCTCATATATATGATTTAGAAGTACATTATCATCTGGCAACATATCACACAACAATTCAAGCGTGACATGAAATTGCTATCGGTCCACCCCACAAGTTGCCTTTAAGTTGACCAAATGTAAGGTCCCGGTCAACCGTGTATACTTAGTACACCCAGGGAACAAAGGTGTCTCTCCATTACTCCGCACGCTATCATATTCACCTGATTGTGCAAAAGATTCTACGTCAACATCATGAATCATTCTCTCCATTCCATCATCATCTACCTCAACTTAATTTTCGTGGGACGCATTGGTCCTTACTTCTTCACCATGCCACATCTATGTTGTGTATCAAAGGTTTATTCTATCACAAAGTAGGTGATCCCTTATATCAGCAATATCCCTTCGACTCCCATTTAAACAATTAACACATGGAAAATAATACATCTCATTTTTTGTAGCCACATTCCTTCTAGCAAATTCAATAAACTCTTCCACCGCATTCTCATATTCTTCACTAGTTCTCAATGCATTCATCCAACTATGACCCATTTTATTACCACCTAAGACATTTCGAACAATAGTCAAGTTCATAACAATTTCAAGAAAGACATGTTTTTTTTCTCAATCTTGTAAAAAAATTCGACATTTCCCCTCAAAAGTAAGACATCCCAAAATTTCAACAACAAACAATTTGACTTAATTCAACAAAACTTACTAACTAAGGCAATTCAGAACAATATCATCTATTAAATGCATCAATTTTATCATTACAAAATATAAACATATAGCTAAGTTGTCTAAGTCATGAACTATAAATTATAGACTTCTAAGCATCATGATTCATACTATAAAGTTTTCCTAGTTCAATGCACATCAACAACAAAAACAATATTTAACTATAATTACCTTAAGTTTAAATTTCGATGCTTGAAATTTATTTGCTCTATTCAACCTAAAGACAACAACAATAAAAAAAAAAACATTAGAATTATTCAAACTAACATATGAGAGGAAATAATTGTATGACAAAAGAAACATGATTAAAAATACCTACCCTAGGACCCCTCAGCTCTTGTGGGTTGCCGTTGTGACCAAGTCACAATAGTCAAAAGGTTTATTAGCTTCCTGTAGTCAAAAAAGAAGTAATCACTGAGAACTTAAAACTACAAATTTCCAGATAAGTCAAATTGATCAAATATACCTTCAATGTAGCGGTAATAAGAAACTTGCACCGTGAACAAACCATTTGTCCATCTACCTCAACCAAAATCTACCCTCAAACTAGGGAAGTAATTCATTCTACTTTAAAAATCTCGATTCCTCTCTTTTAAAGCTAAAACATATGTGACCTTCACTTTCCTTGCAATAAGAGGACAAGGAAAAATGATGTAGAATGACATCAAGAGGTAGGGAGAACTCTCAAAAGGCAAATCACGGTTTAGGAAAAATAAATGGCTCAAAATACATATATACACACTCTTGGCACTAGCATATAGTTTCAACAATAAACTTTATCCCACTAAATATGTTCAGTTACATGAATTACACGATACCATTATATTAAATTGATTGCTATATCTCCAACAGAAGTGCACCAGCATAGTAACACAATCATTGTAAATCATTTTGAAGATGGGAATTTACAAAAAACAATTATCTCTAGATTTAGATTAGAAATATATGCAATTTCTGTGTCATGGACAGTTTAAAGTCAAAAGACTTGAGACTCTTCTACTCACATAAAGTTCCACACTCATGTAACTAACAAGTAGTCAGTATAAGATCAATATTTATCAACTAAATCCCCCAACACTAATATGTTCCAATTCCAACTTGATTAATAGCAATAAAATAACCATTGCAAAACCATGAGAAGAAAGCATGGATATGGCATGGTGAGGAAGTAACAAGTCTATTATTGAAGTAACAATTCTACCAAAGTGGTGTGTTTTGAAACTAAAAGCAACATGAATAAAAGTAAAACTAAATACTATGTAGACTTACCCTAAATTTGCAAGACTGCTAGACCGTTTTTATTTTTAAGAAAAATTGGTGTGTTTTGAAAAAAGAGGAGGATTTAATGTAATTTCAACAAAACTCAAGTGTAATTCTGCATAATTTACACTTTGTTTTCAAAGGATGTTCATGTAAATTTTAAAACAAAAGACAGTTCTATGTATTAGTTTTGAAGTGATATTCAAAGAGGTTTGTATTAGTTTTAAAGTGTATTAAACATCACTAGTCCTTTGACAAAACTACTCGACTCAAGTCTAAACACTAGATTTGCTTAGCTAGCTTCTAAATTCTTCAAAGTTATCAACTAATGGAGACATAAAATTAAATCTCACTCACGGGAATCATATTGGGGAAAAGCATTCTCGAGTTTAATTAAGCAAAGTAATTTCCTTAATCATGTCTCATCCTCATAAATTTAGTGCCACCGATAAGTGACAATTCCAAATGCACCGAGATAATGGCATGTACATAACAAGGTAGATTTTAGGAATGATTGCCCAAATACTCGCAGACAAAATTGAAGTTAGGCCCATTCATGCATTTTCAAAGATTGGGATTTTTCTAGCACGATAGGGCAATCCTTGAATTAAGTAAAACTACAAGCTTACTAAATGACTTGTGCAGATCCAAGTGCTTGCCATGTTCGAAGAATCAAAACAAACAAAATATATAGTACCAGTTGTACTTCATAATAGAAGGATTTAGCAGAAATATGTAACACTGTCCCTTCCTAAAAACAATATTCCAGAATAAATGGGTAATAGTTAGGAGAGGGGTGCCAACAAAAAAAAGAATCAAGGTTATTAGATACCTTAGCAATTTGTTAAGGAATGCTTCACAAATGATTTACGAGATCATGAAAGGTTTGCTCTCCGTGCCACCTCGCTCGGAGCTTCAAATTATAGGAAGCAAGAGAACCCTTATATAGAAATAGAAATCCTAATAAGAAGAAAAAATCCAGCGATTAAGGTGAAATGGAAATCAAAGAACAAGAAGAACAAGCATTACCTAACAATGGAAGCGATTAATCACCGTTTGAGAGAAAAGTATCTAAGGAACGAGGCGTGACAAACCGGTGATAGGGCTTGGCCGGCTTACTTGGGTTTGGGTTTCGGGAAGGAGGTGGAGTGAGAGAGAGCTAGGGGAGTATGAGAGACGGAGGAGGGGAGGCGAAAAGGGAAATGACAAGGCCGGACTCGGGGAAGGAGGCGGAGAGTGTGAAGTGCGTGACGATTTTGAAAGGGAAATGACGAAAGGATTTCTCTATCAGGACTGGGGAGTGTGCGTGATGATCTAGTGTTGATCTGTCTCATATTAAGGAATATTGGTGTCACGAAAGTAAATTCGGGATGCCACTTTTACGATTTTTGCATCTTGAAAATAGATTCGGGATGCCAATTTTTGAATTTTGTCGTCTTGAATGAAATTTAGGATGCCAAACTTGAAAAATTGGCGTCTGAATTTTATTCGGGTTGCCAATTGTTTTATTTTTTCAAAAAAATCAATAACAAAAACACCCACGGCGCCAAACAATATATTCCCATATTTCCCATGCAATTTTTGCCCAGATTTTAGTCGTCCTGAAACAATTTTAGGACACAAAAATTGAATTTTATTCCCAAAAAAAATTAAATCTCATGGCGCCAAACAAAAAATTCTAATATTTCCCATGGCGCGAAACAATAATCCCAGATTTTAGGCGTCCTGAAATAATGTTAGGACGACAAAAATCAATTTTATGAGTCCTAAACTATAATTCAGGACGCTCAAGGCTCAACTTGGTTGCAAATAATTACAAGAATGCCACCGCCTTCATTTTTTACTTCCTATTTCTTAATAAGGAAGTCTTTTAAGGTAGTAATATCCAATTTTTGTAGTAGTGGCAAAAAATGACTATATTCATGATGCAAAATGATTACTTTGCCTAAAGGATGGCATTTTGTGGAATGGCATGCTCAATGGATACGTTAAAAATGGAGATTCTAGCAATGCTATTGGAAATTTTAAAGAAATGAAGATATCGATAAACCTAATGCAGTCAAATATGGTTGTATTTTGTCACGTATGTGCCTCCAAGAGATACATTATTTTGGCGATCAACTTCACATTCCAGTTATTTTTAGTGGTTTTAAGTTTGATTCCCAAGTAGCCAACACACTTGCTTGCTATGTATTCTAAATGTGAAAACCTTTCTGAGGCACATAAATTATTTGAAATGATGCTACAAGTCTAATATTATGCAATCACTTTATCAAGTTCCTTCCTTCGTCGATTGAATCGGGAGTGTAATACACCATTGACGGCAATAAGTAATGCTTTGGAAGAGAAATCATAATATTCCTTTGAATACATTGGGGAAAATAAAAGCATATTTGAAAGCTCACAATGTTTTGGTTTGACAACTGTTATCCTCAATTCTAAAGCTTGCATAAATTGCGGTGTAAAAGACCTCAACCATTTATTTGTGGAGGTTAGATACCTTTTTCTTTGAGATCTTGTTTCTTTATATGTAATTGCTCATTGTATATTTCCTCAAGTCCACATATCACATATGTTTTCCTTTGAGCCATTGGTCTCCAAAAATAGGAGAAGGCAGACCTGGTTAAACTGAATCTGGTTAAAATCTGAGATCCTTGTTAAGTTTTGCGGCAAAGGAGAGAAGGCGGACCCGGTTAAACCAAATCTGGTTAAAATCCAGGCTCCGTGGGGATAACGGTTAAAACATGCTCCCTTTGGAACACGGTAAAGTCGAGATAACTACTAAAACACATTCCTTCGAGATGCGGTAAAGCCGAGATTATGGTTAAAGTGTATTCCTTTTGGACATGGTAAAGCTGAGATAACGGTTAAAACGTATTCCTTCGGGATGCAGTAAAGCCGAGATTATAGTTAAAATCCTGGTCAACCATGTCGGGGCGTATAGTTCTCAGTTGGCACCAGATGAATATTATGCGCAACATCTTTTTGATTTTGGCCCAGTCATCAAATAGAACCCGGTTACACTGATTACGGTTAAAATCTGAGTTCCATATGGAGTTCGCCCTTACGACAGAGACAAAGGCGGAACTTGGTTACACTGATTACAGTTAAAATTCGAGTTCCGTATGGAATGAACCCTTAGGCGAAAGCCTTCATGTTTGTGCATAGTGATCCTCTATTCTGATAGGTATTCCATCCATGGATACCTATAAGAGAGTTATTTCATCATATATCAATATACTAGTCCACCTAGGGCTAGACACTTATATTCTTACAACAGAACAGTTTGTAAAAGTCAAATTGAAAATAAGTTATTTCTATCACCTCTAACCCAAACGGAATAAATCAATAGCTTTAAACCATCGTCTAGAGAAAATCAATGGACTAAAAGACCATACTACCTGGACTCACTCCAGTCTTTAAGTCCTCGATCAAGGTGTTCATCCATTCTGATTTTGAGGCAAGACCTAAGCAAACTAAAACCCTTCAAAATCAAATTTGATCTTACAAGATATAATATAATGACGCCTAGTATAATACCTTTTCACACCACAACAACTATATATACGCCACACCCGGTTTCTTTATTCTCTACCTTTTCTTATATAAATTATTATTTGTCCCAGCCATTTGTTTTCCTACTCGATCATTAAGCTTGTAACACACAAGGCTAAATTATATTGAGTAGTTGACGAGTCGGCACATTTGAGTAATAGGTGAAGCAAAATAAATTGATTATTTTCTTGAACTCGATCAACTCTATGCATGCAAGCTTACCATTAAAAGCAAGGCAAGTGCTGAGATCGTAGGACCATATATCAATATTTGGGGATGATACTCAAAACACATGCTCCACACAAGCACATCATTCAGGATCCGGATGTCCCCTTGCCCTGGGGCAAAAGGGATTGTTTCCTTTTTTATATACATACCTAGTAACTTTTATTCGGGCATAAATTCCAAAGGGATTGAACCTTAGTTTTATGTTGAGTTTCAACAAAATGAACAAAATTTTGAAGGTGTACTCGAACCTCTGATTTGGTTTTCATGGGAAAAATCCAAGTATAACGACTAAAATCATCAACAATGGTCAAAAAGTACTTGAAACCACAAACAGATTGAACAGAAAATGAACCCCAAATATCGGTATGTATCAACGAAAAAATTTCATTACTAGAAGATGTACTAATTGGAAATTGCAATCTTTTCTGTTTAATCATACGGCATACATCTCATGGAGCTAATTTGGGATTTCAAGGAATAAGAAAGAAAATTGCTAATGTAAAATTTGTAAAATGGAAGGGGAAATGTAACCTAAATGATGATGCCACAAATCAAATGAAATTGATGATGATGATGATGAGTGAAGGATCTGTGAAGCTGCTATAGTATGAGGAGGACGTGCAGGATTGAGAAAATATAGACCTTCAAAAACTTCAGCTGTACCAATTGTCCTCCAATGAGAAAGATCCTGGATATAACACAAAGAAGACAGAAAAATGAAACAGCAAGGGAAAGCACAAGTCAATTTAGAAACAGAAAGGATGTTGAAGGCAAAATCTGGTAGATAGAAACCGTTATGCAAGACAAGTGAATTGGAAAGACAAACATTACCATAAATTTTGCTAACAATAGAACTATGATCAGGGAGTTTTATAAGTACATGATCAATAGTGGAATAGTCGAAAAAAACAATCAAGAGAGTGACAGACATGATCAGTAGCACCAGTATCTAAAATCCAGGATGATTTGGGAGAAAAAGAACTAAGAGGAAATGAAGTACCTAGATTATGATGAGAAGAGGATATAGAATGAACATTTTTGACAGATGAAGTTGGAGCAGCAGAAGAAGTTGGATACGGCTAGACAAGAGCAAGTAATTTCTGATATTGATCCTATGTAAATTGAGGAATTGGCGTTGGTAGAAGACCTGAAGATGCAAACGAACCAGTAGAACCAGTGGATGAAGGTAGGTGCTCTATCACATAATTAACGACATGGTCCCTTGACTGAGAAGCATTAGTAGATGCCAGATTGTAGAATTTGAATCCAGGTGGAAATCCATGTTTTCGGTAACATTATAAATAGTGTGTCTAGGCCGATTGTAATAGGTACAGAATTTGGTGTTATTGGATCCGACTAAACCAGAGCTCTTGGAATTCGAACCAGAAGGAGGAAAGGTCGAAGGACGCTGTGGTCCTTTATTAAAGAAAATCACTGGTTCGGTAGGAGAATGCATTTCACGTTCTTGTTGTAAAAGGAGATAAAACACTTTATGCACGAAGGCAATGGATCAAGCAACATTATCTGGAATTTGACAGAGGCAAATCGATCAATCAAACCTTTCAATAACCTTAGAGTGTAATTGTTATCACGATATGCAACACACGAACAGAGAAAATTACAAGAGCATCGAGTAATAGGCCTCAAAATCATATACTCATCCCAAAAAATTTTCAGCTTAGTGTAGTATTCACTAACCGATAGGTCACCTTGCCGGAATGGATAAATTTCATCCTGAAACTCAGCCACTCGAAATACATCTGTGCAAACCGAGCCTTCAGATCATTCCAGATGTCATAGGCTTTATGCAGCCACAATATACTCTGAGATATAGTCGGTGAAAGTGATCTCATTAGCCATGTACAGACCATCATGTTGCATCTCAACCAGGTGGAATAACTCATATCTAAAGTCATCGGCATCAAGATAGTACCATCGATAAAACCTTGGCTTGTTCTTCGATTGGAGTGCCACTTTCATGGCACGAGACCATGTATGATAATTTGGTCCAATTAAAACAGAAGTAACCAAGACCAGACCTGGATTCTCGTTCAGATAATGGTAATACGGACTAGAAACATTCAAGGCTGAATCGGACGTGACTTCGGTAGTTGTTCTGGTGGCGGTAGAAAATGAATTAGCCATAGCAGTGACTGATTGCTCTGATACCATGATACGAGTGGCAATCTGAGAATCTTGCCAAGAATCAGAGAAGCTATGCGGAAGAAAGAACTGAGATGCAGAGCGGTGAGAAATAGATGAAGAGAGTAAAGCAGAGAGAGAGAGAGAAAGAGAGAGGAAGAGTCTAAACGAGGAAAGCAAAATATTATTCAAGATGTGCTTTCTCTCTGTACACGGATACCTTTATACAGGAAAAGTAGTACAACTCATTTACATCTCATTGTCATAACTTCAATTGAGTACAACAGATAATAATAACAAATCAACAAATTTCCTATTCTACCCTTTTTCATTTTGTATACATTCTGTCAGGTCAACCAGTCACATTAATGAATTGGTGAACCAGTCACATGCTTTTTAAAGTGTATTTTATTGGATTATATGTGGAATTTATACATGAATGTTCCATTTATGGATTGTTGCCTTTTTATCTAAATAATACTCTTTTCAGCGTTATATATAAACATTTTAATATATTTTAATTACATTATATTATTTTAAATATTATTGGGTTGACCGAATTCAACCATGATTGGACTACTGACTGTTAAATAACTGCATCAACCGGTTCAATGATCATTTGGTTTTCAGTATCTTGATAGATATCAAGGCCCAAAGTTGTCTAATATAATACATTCAGTTTCATACTTACTATAAAGCTACTTCATGCATATTAAGAAATTTGGTTATAGTTATGTTTTATTAAATGTTTTCCAAATATTTCGTTGGTAATTAAGAAATTAAATTTTAATCATTACTCACAATCCCCCATATTTCCCTGTGAACTCCCAAAATTTAACAAGGGATATTTTTTAGAAAAAGAAAAAACTACCAAGACAATTGCTGAGGTCATAGGCCCTTCATATAAACACGGAAACACAAACTTCACCATAGTTCTCCAACCGCTGCTCATCTTTCTTTCAAGTTTAGATCTCAAGCTTCAGGTGAGTTCATTGTTTTCCTAATCTTTTACTTAATGAACTGATATTCTTATATATTACACAGCTGTTCAAACAAATTCTATAGATCACATGGAGACAGCACAACAACGGATTTTATACTTAACCTTATGGCTCTCCTTGTTCCAATTTTTCCTTAATCCTGGCGACACAACAAAAGATCAAAGGAAACTCATCATCTACGATGCCCGGCCACCCTGGTAATTAATAAGCTCCCAAAGTTTTTGTATTATAATGTTCCATGCATGTCCCAACCCGTATGTAATTTTTTTTTTTTTTTTTTTTTTTTTTTTTTTTTTTTGGGGGGGGGGTTTTACAAGCTTTACTTTCTTTTAATTTCAAGTCAACCATATTATGTTCTTCAATAAATTTGTATAATGTCACACACAGATTTCATTAGTATTGACTGTGGAGCAAGCAATGCATACACTGACCCAGATACTGGAATCTCATATCAAACAGACACATGTTTTGTTGAAATAGGAACAAATTTTATGGTGTCCCCTGAATCAAGATCCGAATTAGACTTTCGTTTCTTTGGGAGACAAGTACAAACAATGAGAAGTTTTCCAGAAGGAAAAAAAGAATTGCTACGCCCTAAGACCAAAATAAGGCAAGAAACCTAATTACCTCATCAGAGCTTTCTTCGGATATGGAAATTATGATGGCAAAAATCAATCTATATCTTTTGATTTTTACCTTGTCGTCAATTATTGGTCAAATGTTGATACAAGCTTAATTAAATTCTTTGAATTTAGGGAGATTATACATACCTCTACAAATGACACCATTTATGTTTGCCTTGTTAAGATTGGTAAAGGAATACCTTTCATTTCTGCATTGGAACTTCGACCTCTCAATAATTATGTTTACCTAACTTCCTCTCCTTCCCAAGAATTCATCATGCTGACAACTGATTCGTCTATTGCTTGTTATAGGTGACTTTAATTTTTATTTGGGTTAATGCATTCTTTGGTCTTCAAATTTGCCCCCATTTTGGTTTTGGTCCTTCAAGTTTTATTTTGTTTAAGAAATTGGTCTCTATAATTTAATAAAAACCTGTACCATTTTTCTCCTTGAGGGACCAAAACTCTTGATTTGAAACTTAAAGGACCAAAACGCATGATTTGAAGCTTGAAAGACCAAAATCAAAATGAGATCAAACCTGAGGAGACCAAAGATTGCATTAACCATTTTTTATACTACCTCTCATCCTAAATATAAGAGCTAGTTGACTTTTTTTGAAGAGATTAAAGAAGCTAATTAAATTACATTAAAGTAGTTTTATTTTTATTTTGTTCTCCAAACTAATTTGTGTTGCTTATAAACTGATATATAATATAATAATACACAATATATGATATGATTAAGTAACTTATTTAGTTTTATAAATTTCCGTAAAAGAATTCAACTATGCCTTATATTTAGGAATGGAGGGAGTATTTTCTAGCTTCTTGTGTTTTCAAGTGTTCATTAACTAGCTAATTATGGGTATCCAGATGATATATATGATCGCGTGTGGGGCATGCTCGTCACCAAGATTGAACAACAACTAGGTTGGCACCCATTCCAGGAATCTGTTGATATTGATCTTAGAGGCATAAATGATTCTTATAAATTACCCGCGCAAGTGCTAAAATCTGCAGTCAAATCATTGAATCGCTCATTTGCTTCGAACTTCGACTTTCATTCTCTCTGGTCATTTCCAAGATCTTTCAACTATTATGTCATCTTTCACTTTGTTGAAATGAAGCAACTTCTCACAAGACAGAAAAGAGTTATTAATATTACTCTTAATGGTAAAAGTACCGTTCCGGAGCCTGTAGTACTTAAATAGTTGAAGCCAGTGTCAGTTACTCATGTTATAAATCAAGATAATGTTCGTTTCAGTATAAGTGCAACATCTGAATCCGATGCTCTTTCAATCTTCAATGCCTTTGAGGTTTATAGAATCATATCACCGCTTGCTTACCCAAGAAACAAAACAGATGGTGTGTGTTTCTTTTTTCATTTCATTTTTAGCATTTCTCTATATTTGTTTATTATTTCAGTTTTATCATTTCTCTATATTTGTGTGGTTATTGTGATTTGGCTTTGATATTTTAAGACGCTAATTATTATTATTATTGGTAATAATAGTGGATGCCATCTTGGATATCAAGAACACGTACAAAATCTTCAAAGTAGAGTGGCAAGGTGACCCATGTGTTCCCAATGAATGTGCATGGGAACGACCTTTTTGCAGTTTTGGCGTCAATAATGACTCCAACGCGAGGATCACCTCCGTGTAAGTATATTTCTCTTCTTGAATTGAGGTAAAAAGGTTGGATGTTATATTACTGAGGTAGTTCTCCTCCTTGTTATATCTTGGGTTAGTTGTATCTGTTGGCCTTTTAGGGACACAAAAAATGGAATAAATTAAATTTTTTTTGCCAAAACCCCCAAAGATCCGTCAGCTTTGCTTGAATAATTAGAGTAACAGAGACTTGCCAATTTTGCTCAAGATCAAATGGTTCTTGCGTCCAAGAAGGGCAAATGTGTGTGTGTGTGTGTTTTTTTATTTTTTTATTTTTTTTTTTATTTTTATACTTACTTACTTAAGGAAAACTGCCATATATGCATCATATTTAACTTAAATTAATCTCATATTTGAATTAAATAAATAATTATGTCCAAGTAATATATAAAGTTCGTCCACCACCATCGAAATAGAGATATGATATTTAGCCGAGCCTTACTAGCGCAGTGGCATTGGAGCTGGTCTCCCCTCCCCCATGTCCAGGGTTCGAACCTTGTCCCCCTCTCCTACCATGTAGTATCAAAAAAAAAAAAAAAAAAAAAAAAGAGATATGATATTTATCCCATCACAAGGATATTTATTATCATTATTACCTTTTTTGAGCCTCAAATACTGTCAACAACATTTTTCTCTATCTTGAATTTTTAGCAATTTTCTGAAGTCCGAGGCTTTTTTTTTTTACCCCCAAAAATTACCCTTCTTTACCTGTAGCTTATAACATCTCACTTTAGGGTCACTAAAATTAGCTGTTTAACCATTTAAGAACTACATGTGACCCAAATAGTGCCATTGTCTAAACTAAAAACTTGATATTCTATCTCAAACAATGGGTACGTACGAGAAAGTAATGCATTTTCCTGAAAATTTGGAATTCCATAACTTATTTAGTGGTTCAAAGCTCTATTTATGACCTGGGATAATTTCTGAGGATGAGGTCTAAAAACACCTATTTATCAAAACTGGACAGGATATTTCCGCAGCACTTCTCCTGTTTCCGGGGTAATAATAGAAAAATCATATCTCTTAAAATAAACATCCAAAAATTATGAACGATGACTCATTTTAAAGGTCTGGATGTCTGCAAATTTCATAACCGGGTTAAAACTTTTGCCCTTCAAGTTGCTCTCCGAAGACTGTGGCTCATCAATAAAATAGTAGCTAAATAGCATTATCTACTTCATGTATTTTAGCTATGCTTTAATATAGAACTTACCCTGTCTTTTTCTTGGGTCTCATGATCCTCCTTATGGAGGACAGATACATACCAAAATATGTAGTTAACTTATGAAAACATTAAACAAAAATATATAACAACCATTAAACAAAATCAACTTTAATAGCATAAAGATCAAAACAAGTCTCTCAAAAGTTTCCACATTCAAGCTTCCTCTACTAACTTGTGGATGGTAAGAGGTAGAGCACAGGAGGAAATCAGGCTTGTGTGCTGCCATCACGTTCCACATTTTTTAGAGCTTTTTTTTTAAATAATAATTAATATCCTTTTTAGGGTCTACTCCATGGGTTTGTTGATCAACATGGCCGGTGGGATCTGCCTTTATGAAACAACCTTCTTCCCCTAGAATGTGGTTGATTTAATTAGAGGTATGCTTCCTCCTTCTTCTAATGATGGGCCAGATCGTTCCTTTTGGTTGGCTGGAAACTTAACTGGTGTTAGTGTTAAAAGTTGCTATCTTTATTTAGCCGAATCTAGATTTAAACAGTCTGTTATTAATTGTGACATATGGATAAAGTTATGAAAGTGGGTGGGACCACATAGAATACAGTATTTGGGTGGAAATTATTCCATCAGAGGCTCCCTTTGAGGTCATGGATCCGTGCTTGATCTGACAATGATGGTCTTTGCCCACTTAGTCATCAAGAAGCTGAGTCCAGTCTACATGCGTTTAGAGACTGTCATGTGATTCGTGCTTTCTAGTATGAGGTGGTACCTGTTGATCATTCCCTCTCCTTCTTTAGCTGTGATTGGATTGAATGGGTAACGGAGAATTGGCGAGTGATGAAATTACTCTTAGCGAATTTTATTGGAATGAGTTATTTATTGTCCCTTGTTGGTTTATTTGGAAATGGCGAAATGAATTTATTCATAACATGCAAGATGCAAATATTAAATATTGCTTGAGGCCCATTATTGTGATATTGGGAGAACTAAAAACTAGAAGTGCCGAAAGGGGGGTTTCAGAGAGTAGCACAGAACCACTCTAATGTTTGCTGGTCCTTTCCAGAAGCTCCATTTGTGAAACTTAATTCAGATGGCGCATCAAAGGGTGCGAGAACAAGTGGCGGCTTGTGGGGGTTTGTTGCGAAACCGCTCTAGTAAGTGGCTTGGCAGCTTTGCTACACGTCTTGGAAGGTGCTCAGCGATGTTAGCTGAGTTGTGGGGAGTTTTGAGAGGATTAGAGATGACATGGGAGGTAGGTTGGAGGCATGTAGTTGTTGAAAGTGACTATCTATTAGTTATTGCATTACTATCCAAACAAGGTAATGTAGCTCGTGAGTCCCATCTGGTGTCTCGGATACCAGCAGTCCCTCACAAACAGTGGGTTATACGATATAGCCGTGTTCTAAGGGAGGGCAATCGAGTGTAGATTGGTTGACTAATTTTGTTTTGACGCATGTGGAGTCTTCGGATGAAACCCATTTCTTTGATCCCCCTGTTGGTCTTCATTGCTTCCTTGTTGCTGATCTGGTAGGAGTACATCATGATAGGAGAGGCCAGAGACTTTAACTTCTTTTAGTTTTTTGTTTTTTTGTTTGTTTTACCTTTCCTTGTATATATATATAAATTCCTAATATTTGTGGGCTATATATGATATTATGTATGTATTATTTGTATGTTGTTTTCGGTGGAAAATTGGAAATTGATATTTTTGGGATATATTTAATATTTATTTCTGATATTTTATTACTTTTTATTTCTTCAAATTAGAAAAAACTTAGGTCAAGTCCTCTAATATGGCACATGCCCATATGTCCTATTGATTTTATGTGGATTTATAGTTAAATGGTAATATTTCAAAAATAGGACATATGGTCCTTCGTAATTGGACAAATTGAAAAAAAAAAAAAAAAAAAAAAAAAAAACTTGATCTAAGTATTGCCCATATTTTTATTGGTACTTCTATAGATTTTCAAAATTAAAAATATTATTTTTAAGAAGACATTACCTTTTACCGTGGAGAAACCCATAATCTTCGTCAACATATTATGAACAAAAACTCTGGTAAAAATTTTCAGTCATCAATATCTTTCATTAAAAAAACATTTACCAATATTATTATATCAATATAATATATAATAGAAAATGGGTTTAATGTTTTTTACGTAAATATTTTTTCTGCCACTGTAACATAAAAGTGAGTGGGTTCCACTAATATTTTCTCTCTTATTTTTACAATGAGACCCACTCACATTATTTTTATGTGAGTGTGACGAAAAACAAAAATTCAATAGTACAGGCAGAAATATTAAACCCATAGAAAATTTATTTATTAAAGTTATTCACAAGCATAAATAATGAAACTTCATTTTTTAGACTATAAAATGCATGGAGTCTAATTAATTTTATGCGTAAGAGATCCGGAATTCTCTAAACCAATTAATACGCAAAAGTATCAAAATCCAAACATGAGGGGTTGTTATCACTTATCAGGATGCGCCCAATAATTTTTAACATTAGCCAATAGATTTTAATTTGTTGAGTTTCTGATTAAGTGCAATTTTTGGGAGCATTTTCCAACACGCAATAGCGATGTTACCACTTAAGTCACGCCCTATCATAATGATTAATGACTGACTTTGGGTCAAGGTACGTAAACATCTTGACTTTAGATGCCCACTACCCCTCAATTATTATTTAAAATTTATTTTTTAGGTTATAACTGTAATAGTGGTCCATGATTTGTTATCCAATATTCTTTTTTCCAAGTCATCCGAGTAAACTCGAATTCGATTGACCAGGCCAAGTTTAATTTTATATTTTTTTCTTTCCCTTATTAAACATAAAACGTCGTTATGTCAAATTTATGCTTTTAACAATTCTGTTTGATTAATTACTTGTTGTTTATAATATTCCATTCATTTGTGAATTAATGCATTTTAATTTAAGCATCACTTTTGATGGGGTTATCTCTAATTAACCCACAATTAGAACTCTAACTCTTAAATCACTACTTCAACTATTTTAGTAACCAATCTAATTTTGAATACCTTAATGTTTTTTACAAAGAGTAAACTACGCAACCACAAGAGACTATGAAAAATGTTAAAAGTAAATAGTAAAGACTCCATCCAACTATGTTTGCTCAATAAAAGCCGCTGCCACTTACTCCAATGATCCAATCAAGTTATTATTTTATCCTTTATATTCTTTTTTTTAAGAACTTCAAATTAATATATATTTTTTTGTAACACATCAAACGGAATTTTGCCCCTTCCATTAAGAAAAGTATTGAAAAAGAAAAGAGAAAAATAGAAAAGTATTTTGTAGTTAAAAAGAAAGGTAAAAGAAATCTGAAAAAGGCATTTGTTCATGAATTTGGAAAAGAATTGACAAGAGTTTGTCAAATTACTCAGATCTATGAACTTACTCATTAACTTTGACTTGCATATCAACTATTCTTTTTTTTAATTAATTCATTTCAACTAGTCTTCATTAGACATTACAAGTCTTTTAAGTCCTCTTAATCCATTACATTTATTGCTATTAGTAGTGGAGATGTCAGAGTTATTACAAGCCTATCGTAAGGTGTTGATTAAGTGAATTAGAGTGAAATTATCCTAATGAGGTGAGGTGAGTGAAACACAAATACCTTGACAGTTCTATTGTGCTTCATTCTAAAATGCTTGGATTGTGTAGTTAACTAATTTCTTTGTATCGCTTGACCATGACTAGTGTTGGCCTGAGGAATTTGATTAATTGATTAATTGCTTTCTAATTATGAAATCGTTCATCCTTCAAATGCATTGGTGATTGAAGCTTATAATCTTGTACTTAATTACCTTTGTTCGGGAGCATAACAGTTTAAGTGTAGGGGAATTAATTGAATCATATTTTTATAAGCTTTTACATGATTAATTTAGAGAATGTAATGTATTTCTTAGGTCATTATTGCATGATTAAGCACTAATTTGAGTTAGGGACAATTGTAATGAATTAGTATAATTGGAGGCAAAAAACGATCATAATTTGTTAATTATTCATGCAAATGATTTTTAGGACTTTTGAAGCTACCTTGTGCTTAATTTTGCATTGAAAATGTTTTAGAAGAAAATTTGAGAATTTTGAAAATGTCAATTGGGGTCATAATTTATATTTTTGAGGATCAAAGTTCATTGAAAAGTACAATATAGCACCACAAACATTTTAAAATTTGTAGTTTTATCCCCCATAAACTTTTGAAAGTTTCATTTTGGTCCTTAGTCAAAACAAAGGTAAGATCTAAACCTTTGAGCGCCATGGTCACTGCCTTCTTCTTCAAGAACAAACTAGAGCTCTAAACCTTTGAGCCTTCCAACAACGCCTCTACCTTCCTCTTCCTCCTAGTCCCTGGCGGCTTTTACCTTCACCACTATTGCTGCCAGCGACCTCCACCATTCCAAAGTGAGAAGCGTTGTGACTGAGAGCTTCAGATTAGGGAGACACAGCGGTGAGAGAGACCAAAGTGTAGTGCCACAGAAGTTGACAGAGACGATCTTCACTTTCCAATATGTTCGCCTTCTTCTTCTTCACTTACTCCATCCACCATAGACGCCGACAGAGCTATAGAGACCACAGCCGCGACCTTCACTTCACTCCCTCTGTTCTGTTTGTCCTCCTTTCACCACATAGAGGCCTCACTAAAAAAAAACCATCATTAGTCACGGTTAATCTGTAGCGGTTACAAATAAACGTTACAAAATCATGTACTTGTAGCGGTTTCAGACGAAACCGCAACAAATTAGTAGCGGAAACATTGATGCCAAAAGGCGGGCATGTTTGTTACGAAATTTGTAGTAGTTACACGAAATAAAAACACTACAAATTTGGCGCTAGCTTAGCGCGTAATGGTGCGAAGTTTGTAGCGTGAACTTTGTTGCGGTTAAGTTGGAATAACCGCTACAAAATTGGCGCCAGCGTTGGCGCGTAATGGCGCGAACTTTGTCTCTGTTAATTTGTAGCGATTATACCAAAGAAAATGCCACAAAAAAGCGAAACAACATAGTTTTGTCACGGTCAAAGTACAACGACACGTTAACCGCGTCAGATTTTGTATGTTTGTCGCGGTTTTAGTGTAAACCTCTACAAAAATTAACACTATATATAGCATCTCAGTCCGTACATCAATTACAAATAATCAAAAAATTACTAAATCTAGATTGTCGTTGAATGAACATTCTCGTCTTGGTTGTCGAAGACATGCAAATATCTGCACCCCTCATCTCAGGAGATGAGCGCTGCAGATATTTGCCTCTCTTCTCATCGTTGAAGCCGAGGATGTTCCTTCAGTGACAATCCAGATTTACTTATTCCTTTGACTTGAAGACTTCTGCTCTTCTGAAGATAGTTCAACATGTAACTGAAGATTGGGTTCCATTATAACCACCTTTCTCTCTAGAAAATATCTCTGATCAAAATGAATCAGTGAGTTTTTCTTGGGAGATAGGTGGCTATAATGAATCCAAATCTTCATGGGCATGTTGGACTATTTTCAGTAATCTCATGACTCTCGACTCATTTGGGGAAATTTAAAAAAACAATTAAATTGATTGCGTAACTTATTCTAATTATTTTCACCAAACTAATAAGTTTACAGAGTTTTAAACTCTATAAACTTATTAGTTTGGAAAAAAAAAATTTAGAAAAAATTTCAATTAGTAGCGGTTGGTCATATAACTGTTACAGAATGTCAAAAGACAAACAATTTGTAGTGGTTATGTATAAAACCGAGATAGAATCACAAAGATTTTTTATTTTGTAGCGGTTATACAACCGCTACAAAATTTCATAAAGAACGAGGCATATTTGTCGCGGTTGTTGAAGCAGTTTATACACAACCGCAACAAAATGTTTAACTTTGTAGCGGTTAATTGGTGAAACTGCTACAAAATGTAGCGGTTTTTTAACAGCGAACGTCATTTTCAAAATAACTCACGCAAAGTTTTGATTTTTCACCTTTTAACCTTTCCAACTTGTACCTTTGAACATCATGGTTTCTAATAATAAAGGAAAATGAAAAGCTATTGAATGAGAGAAAAGGCCTATAACGGGTAGTAGTAGCAGAGGGGGCCGTACGAGAGGGCGTGGGCCTTTAAATATTCCCCCTCCGCCCCCTGAGGTGGGGACCGAGTTTCAACACCTCTTCACCGATGAGCCAATCCTAAACCCAGATACCCTAGAGAATGTAGGGGGAGCACGAGGTGCAAGTTCTTAATTTAATAGATTCGGTTTGCTTATTAGTGAATTAATTACTAGTCGATTAGCGGAAGCTAAGGGCTAGATTTGTGGCCTCGGCTTACTGGCAAGGAGTCGAGGTTAGACCTCTGAGAAACAGTGTTTGCTAGGTAGCCGGTGCAAGGCTTGACCTATTATTGTAGGCTTCAGGAATGGGTCTACCTCTCATAACCATGACACCACATGTGTAATGCGAGATATAACTAGAAAGTTGCCATAGGAATATGGAAGGAATATAGTTAGTATCATATGTATCGGACGCGGAAGCTTCGATAGATTATAGTGGTGGGTTAACCGAATAGCATTGTAGTTAGTAGCTATGCTGTAGCATTACGGACGCTGTGCAGCATGGATGCTATAGCAACGAGTAGCGCAACTGGGGGATTGATGCACTTAAGGGTGATTCCGAGTTCAACCTAACTTCTACTGATATCTTCTTGAACTTACGATACTCTGTTTATTTCTGTTATTAGCAAAACTACAAAAACCTCTCAAACCAATTATATTTACTTTGTTTGTACAACTATCATAGCAATCGAGTGTCACTTCTTGGTATCTCAGTCTCTGTGGGACGATACTCTACTTACACTTTATTACTTCTTCGACTGGTTCACTTGCCATCAAGGAAATCGACCAACATGGACCCAAATGACTGGGCGGGTTTTGTCCAGTATAAGAGGAGTGCAGAGGGATAGGTACATTTTTTTAATTAATCATAGTTTAGGGTTTTGTTTAAACATGCGTTAATATATAGTTTAAAATTTCTTTAAATTAATTTTTGTTTAAATGTAGTATAAAAATATAAATATAGATTAAATTAATTTATTTTTTACATTCGGATTAAATTAATTTATAGTTAACTTAATTTATAGTTTAAATGTACTTGAAATATAGTTTACAAGATATCAAATTAATAATTAATTTCACTTAACTTTTTGTTTGCCCTCCTTGCGTGCTCATCACGAGGGAACACCGGCCGGGCACACGAGAAGGTCCATCACACGCGGAACCAAGACATTTGCGTATGTTGAAAGTTAAATTAATTTTAAGTTGAAAAGGTGATTGTTTTGTTTTTGAAATAACAAAGTTTATATTCTTTTAACTCTTTCAAGCAAGAGAAGGCTCCGGCGAGAACCATCGATATAGTCTATGGGGAGCTTTGTTGTTGGTCGATTTCCTTGATGGCAAGTGAACCCGATCGAACAAGTAATAAAGTGAAAGTAGAGTATCGTCCCACGAGACGAGATACCGAGGAATGACGCACCAATGCTATGACAGTTGTGAAAGCAAAAAGTAAATATAATTGGGTTGAGAGGTTTTGTAACTATGCTACTAGCAAACGTAAACAAAGATCTATAAACGAGAGAAGATATTAGTGAGAAGTTAGGCTGGACTCAGAATCGTCCTTAAGTGCTTCACTCCCCCAGTTGCTCTACCCTGATGCTATAGCATCTACACCGTTGCGGCTTCCGCAATTGCTACAACATAGACACCGACAAAGCTCTTTGGTTAACCCACCACTATAATCTACCGAAGCTTCCGCATCCGATACATTTGATACTAACTATACTCCTTCCATATTCCTATGGTAACTTTCTAGTCAGACCTGCGTTACGCTCAGGGTGTAATAGTTATGAGAGGTAGACCCATTCCTGAAGCCTACAATAATAGGTCTCACCGTGCACGGGTGGCCTAGTAAACATTGTTTCTCAGAGGTCTAACCTCAACTCCTTGCCCGTAAGCTGAGGCCACAAATCTATCCCTTAACTTCCGTTAACCGACTAGTAATAAGCACACTGATACGCAAACCAAATTTATTTAATTAAGAACTGCAACTGGGTTCATTCGACACTTAAAGAATCATCCTCGTCCGACCATCTAGAGTTTAGTTCATGACCGACGAGGGACACACAGAACGACACTAACGAATGACCCATGATCAATAAAACAAAGATGAAAAATAAAAAACAGAAAGCTTGATGGAATTTCCGACGGTGTGGTTGAGGTCCTGTCACGTCACCACTCCACGTCTTCTCCGTTCCGTCTCATTGCAGGAAGGAATCTTTGGGCGGTTCGGAAGTCTCGTGCTCTTGTGAAATCTCTCACTCTTCTCTTGAGTCTGCCGAAAGTCAGAATCTCATTCTAGGGCTCTCCGACTCTGTTAGGGTTGGCTCTGCTGTTTCCTTTTATAATCAGTCCTTTCTTGTAGTGCAAGTTCCAACGAGTTGGGCCTTTCCTAATCTTTCAGAATCTATCATATCTTTGGATCCGAGTAGATTGCTGCTATTGATTCTGCGGGATTCTTCAAATCTTTCAGTTTCGATCCTCTGCATCTTCTCTTCTGTTATGTCAGCAACTTATCTGTAAATATCGCCCTTTATTTTATTCCTGAAATCATCTGGGTAAAAAGGTCAGAAAACATATTGCATAGCATTGCTTCCTCTACTCTACTATAGTATTCAGGATGCCTTGTATTGCACTTCGAATCGCTGTCAGAATGCTATAGCATCGTATCGGCTCGCTATTCGATTTCTCTTAAAAACAAAGCAAATTGTTCCATTCCCAAAGATATGCAAATGATTTCTACTCTTTAGTCCCTATATCATGAATGTATGCCTTTTTGCTTAGATTATGTATAGTTGAGCTTGGATTTAACATTCAATTCAGCCAATTAGTATAGGGAAAATATGGTATTATTTGTGCTCATCAGCTGTTCACATGCACCCATAGACACCGTGATGGGACGCCGACCTCTAAGGCGGCGAGGAGATAATAGTAAATTATAAAAATATTTTTTATATAGTTAATGTACTTTATTTAAATAGAATTAAATTGTTTGATTACTGTTTTATGAAATCTTTGTGTCAGGCCCAGATTGAGTAGACCCAGACAGAACTACGAGTGTCGCAGTCCCCGAAGTCACAGGTGTCTGTGGATCCTACGGCCCCATTGAAAGCTGTTATGGGCCCAGTTGAGCATCCTGGCCGCGTTAGGGGTTTGGGCTAGGCGCCAGGCCTAACATGGTGTATGGCAAACACGAGAAGGTGCTATGGAACATCTTCTTGTGAAACCTTTCCAGAAGCATATACATTCTAGGAAGTTCATGGTGAGGAACGTGGTATAAGATATGGGGATCATCTTCCTCAAACCTCACAAGTAGGAAATCAAGTTCATCAAGATGATCCGGTTAATGAAGCTGTTCGCGATGCTTTTGGTGTTCAAGCCGACAACTTCACGGCAGAAGTTCAGGGTCCAGAACCTGTTTTCTTCGGGAATGAAGCGAGCTTGGGAATTTTTCAGCCTTATGGATGAGAGTGACCATCCTTTGTATCAAGGTTGTCATAAATACTCAAAATTATCCTTTCTGATCAAATTGTACCATATCAAGTGCTTGTGTGGGATCACTGATAAGGTAATGTCGATGTTGCTGGAATTACTACGAGATGCTTTCCCTGACGCAAACATTCCCACAACCTTCTACGACGTCAAGAAGATAATCAATAGATTAGGTTTGAACTACGAAGCATGCTTTATTGGGGGGAGGATGCTCGGAGGGAGACTTGTAAGAAGGGTGAAAAGCAGAAGAAGAAACCCGCAAAGATTCTAAGGTACTTTCCTTTAAAATCTCGCTTACAAAGATTGTTTATGTTGTCTAAGACAGCTGAGCATATGAGGTGGCATTATGCCAACAAGAATGAAGATGGTAAACTCAGACATCCACGGGATGGTGAAGCATGGAAAGCATTCGACTCAGACTTTCCCGACTTTGTGGCGGACCCTAGAAATGTTCATCTTACTTTGGCAACCGATTGTTTTAATCCGTTTGGGAATCTTAGCACAAGTTATAGTATATGGCCAGTTGTTTTGATACCTTACAACTTGCCCCCTTGGATGTGTATGAAACAAACCTCCTTCATTATGTCCATGATCATTCTAGGCAAAAAGGCACCGATAAATGACATCGATTTGTATCTACAACTACTTATCAAGGAGTTGGTGGGGTTGTGGAATGTAGGCGTCAAGACATATGACGCACACGAGAAGACGCTATTCAACTTGCATGCGGCACTGATGTGGACTATTAGAGACTTTCCTGGACTGGGCCCATTATCTGGGTGGAATGTACATACTGCCCTTGCGTGTCTGGCTTGCAATTTTGACTATCACTCAGTGCGCCTTCCCCACAGTCTAAGTGGTGCTTCATAGGTCATCGGGGGTTTCTCGATGGTACGCACAAGTTTAGGTTGCAACACAATCGTTTCAATGGGCAACAAGAAAAAAGATGACCTCCTCGGAATTTATCTAGTGCAGAAATCATAGAGCAGCTTGTGGATGTTGAATTTGAGTATGGGAAAAAAGATGATCCAGCAAAGACCAAGACAAAGAACGCCAGGGCTTTTGGTTCTGCAACCCAGCAATGGCGAAAGATAAGCGTCTTCTTCACTCTTCCGTATTGGAAAGATAATTTGCTCCGACACAGTCTGGATGTCATGCACATTGAAAAGAATGTGTGCGATAATGTGTTGTACACGATTCTAAATGAACCAAGCAAGTCAAAAGATCATCTTCAAGCGACGAAAGATTTACGGGAGATGGGAGTTCGTGCAGATGCGTGGCCAAATGAGCATGATAAATTTCAACCAGCAAAATTCACCCTGACAAAACCAAATAAGGAAATCTTCCTCATGATGTTGAAGAATATAAAAGTTCCCGACGGGTATTCAACCAACATTTCACGATGTATTGACGTGCAGGCTCGAAAGGTTCTTGGGTCAAGAGTCATGACTCACATGTGCTTATGTAGCAGTTACTTCCGCTGGCCATAAAAAAATGTGCTTCCTTTCGATGTGTCGATGGTTTTGGCCGATCTTTATACTTTCTTTCGAAAGTTGTGTTCCAAGATTTGATCGTGGAGGAGCTCGACCAGCTGCAGCAGAAAATCATTCTTACGTTGTGTTATTTGGAGTTAATCTTTCCTCCTTCATTTTTCACGGTCATGGTTCACCTGACAGTACACCTTGTTCACGAAACCAAACTTACTGGCCGAGTTCACTACCGATGGATGTATCCTATAGAGAAGTACTCATTTAAAATTAATTACTTTAGCATTACTCCTCTAGTCGCACATTTAACCATTGATGTATCGACATTTTTCCTTCATTACTTTATAGGTTTCTTGGGAAACTAAGGCCTGAAGGTTCAATAACAGAAGGTTATATGGGGATGAGGTCTTGTATTTTTGTTCCAAGTACTTTGATGACATTGAGACGTCCTTCAACCGACCACCTCGTGTGGACGATTGTCCTGAGCGGAACTGAGCCATCGCCACGAGTTGTTAGTCCCTCGTGTTGGTAAACCAATTGGAGGAATTGAGAACTTCAAAATCATGGCACTTAAGAAGATTCAAGCACATAGACATGTCTTGATTAATTGCACTAAAGTTGAACTGTACCTTCAGTAACGATTGCAAACATATATATATGGTTATCCTATATATTTTCATACATTTTTTACTCACATTTCATGCTCGTCATTGCATGTTTAATTGTAGGGAATTCAGGAGTCATGTGAAGCATCAACTCATGGGATCCGTACACAAACATCCTCTAAAATTGATAGAAAGGTCCACAGAGAATTCCTAGGTTGGTTTAGGAGGAGAATAATGAATTACCACAACCCGTACTCAACAAAATTCACAACTTTCGCACCGGGCCCACTTGACCACGCCCAAAGATTTACGACATACAATGTCAATGGTTTAATTGTAGGGAATTCAGGAGTCATGTGAAGCATCAACTGCTGCTCGTCATCGCATGTTTAATTGTAGGGAATTCAGGAGTCATGTGAAGCATCAACTGTGGATCCGTACACAAATATCCTCTAAAATTGATAGAAAGGTCCACAGAGAATTTGTAGGTTGGTTTAGGAGGAGAATAATGAATTACCACAACCCGTACTCAGCAAAATTCACAGCTTTCACACTGGGCCCACTTGACCCCGCCCAAAGATTTACGACATACAATGTCAATGGTTTCAAGTTTTGCACCATTTCACGAGATCAGGGATTGCTGACCCAAAACTCGAGTGTATATGGCATGTTTGGGACGAGGAGTTATGCAAGCAGCAGTGATGGGAACATGCAGTTCAGTGACGTTCCGTTTTATGGAAAGCCGCTTGATGTGGTCGGGATAACTTACCAAGGCCTTTCCTCGGTGATGTTGTTCAAGTGTTTGTGGGCAAATACTACAATGTCTTGGGGACTCACGACTGATAACTTAGGCATCACATCCGTGAATTTCTCCCAGCCTATTCACACTGGTTAGTTTGAAGATGACGAGCCGTATATTCTTGCCTCAAAGGCCCATCAGGTTTATTATGTCGCCGATGAGAGGCACAAGGATTGGAATATGGTGGTTCACTTAAAGCCTCGGGACCTTTACGACATGGGCGATGGTGATAACGTCGCCTATGATTGTGAGCCGTTCCGGCCCGGTTTTTAAGAAAACTTCTTCCCAAACGACATGACAATTTACCTATAGTTCGGTACGTTTTTTAATATACGCTTTATGAAATAATTATAACATTTAACTAAAGTTTTATTTATGTTCAAACATATTTAACTAACACATAACTTTTTATACAAACTTTCTTTGTAGGGATGATGATGAAGATTGAGAGAAAAAATTATGCTACGATGTAATTTGTGATATTATTATTTTTATTATTTTTTAAAAGACCATCAGATACCCGTAGCAGTTATCCAACCGCTACAAAATAACAAAAAACCGCTACAAAACACAAACCGCTACAAAAGGCGAAACCTTAACCGCTACTAATTAAAAACCGCTACAAAAGGTGAAACCTTAACCGCTACTAATTAAAAACCGCTGCTACACAAAGCGACACCTAAACCGCTACAAACTTATGCGCATATATCAATATAAATACCCACACCAAACCACATTTAATATGGTTCGGTTTCCCTTTCTACCAATGTTTTCTCTCCGTCTTCTCTCTTTTTTGTACGTTTTCTCAAAGAGGTTAAGTGTTTGAAGGGGGTAAGTGCTGTTCAACTGGATCTAATCTACTGATTATCGAAATATTTCATTTTTCTTCTAGCTTGCTGATACTAACTATTATTATTTTACGGTTGAATTACTTCCATTTTTCATCTTTCCTTCTACTTTCACATACATTATACGATCCACTTTCACACACATTTTTTCAAAATTAATTTGATTTGAATTAATTCATATTTAGTTGTTATTACACTTACATATTCTCATTGGTTTAATAACCTTATCTAATCAAATATCATATTTTAATATCATTTATTTTCAATAAGGAGAAAAATTATTAATAATACAACATTTACTTAATTACTACAATAACTAATAATTTTTTTTTTCAATTTCATCCATTTGTAGTAGTTTTCTAACCTCTACAAACAAGAACAAATATAGGAAATATTTTGTAGCGGTGCAAATATAAAATATTGACAAGCGGCAAAACTTTTTTCCAAAAAAGTGGCGGATCTAATAGATTCAATTTAGACTAGAAAGGAAAGATAAATGACCTGAATTGAGAACAAATCAAAAAATCACATAGGGAAGAAAAACTTTTGCGATTTGGAGCATAGAACGGAGATGCCGACGGTCAAACCAACTACGGCGTCGACGAACCAGTTGCGGCAAGGAAGGGCGGAAGGACAAAGATGAATGAAGGAGGCTGGGGATAGATTAAAAATCACTAAGCTTCGCTTCCCGAGTGGCGAAATCGTGCGCTAAAAAGAAAGCCTGATTTTTTTTTTTTTTTGGGAAACACATATTACAAGGGTGTTTTGGTAATTTCTTATTAGTTGTGGCAAAAAAAAAAAATTCACCTTCCCCTAATGAGGATTCAAACCCAAAACCAAGGAACCTTTAACCATCTCCAATACCATCGGGCTATATGCTTCTCCTGGACACCCAACTACAAGAAATAATTAATATAAAATTAGCTTATAATATTATAATTTACTAATTAATTATTTTTATTTTATTCTCAAATATTTGGGCTATTACAATTCAAGAGTTCTCTAAGTCTATGTAGGGAGAATTTGAAATGTCAATGATGGGAGAGTTAAATTACTTTTTCAGACTTCAAATCAAACAATGGAAGAATGATATATTTATCTCCCAACCCAAATATCTCTGAGATCTTCTAGAGAAATATGACATGGATCAATGTAATGAAGCCGACACTTCAATGACCTCAACAACTCTCCTTGATGCTGATGTTAAAGGGAAAGATTTCAACATAACCAAATATAGAGGGATGATCGGCTCATTATTATATCTGACAGCAAGTAGACCAGATATACAATTCAGTGTGGGAATGTGTGCAAGATATCAATAAGCTTAGTCAAAAATCCCGTTCAACATTCAAGAACCAAGCATATTGATGTGAGGCATCACTTTATCGAGATCATGTTCAAAAGAAAGATGTGAAAGTGATATTCATTCCCACTCATCTTCAACTTGCCGATATCTTTACCAAGCCGTGAGCCAAAGATCGCTTTTGCATATCAAAAGAGAATTGGGTATGGTAAACCCTAATGAACGTAAGTAATCTCTTTCATTATAGTTATTCTAAAGTTTTAAATTGATTAATAGGGACTAACTTGAGCATCAGAGTATATAATTATTTGATTTGTAGGATCCCTGTCCACTGGATGAAAAACATAGTCAAATAGAGGAAGGATAACCTGTCGCAACACTCAAGTGTTAGCAAGCACACTTGAGTATTAGAGTATTAGGACACAAATGTCTTGAGATTCTTGTATAATCAAGAGGGAAAATTAAGCAACACTTCAAGTGCTCAAGCATGCACTCGAGTGTTATCAATTTTATGTGTTTATGCTTCACTTACATTGCAGGAGTCCAAGTACAAAGCATTGAAGGAAACTTAACACTAGAGTGTTTGGAAATCACACTCGAGTGTAGGTAAGTGATACTCGAGTACGAGGACATATTACAACTAACCTATCGCTTGTGTTGTGCAGATTCAACATAACACTCGAAGTATGAAGATATATACTTGAGTGTAACACTCGAGTATGGATGCATAACACTCGAGTGCTGAAGAACCAGGGCTTTTTTAGTGACAAACCATGGGACTTAAAATCAAGCAAAGAGTTGCTTAACGTATATCACTCGAGTATGGCTATAAGACACTTGAGTGTAATAGTACCAGGGGACGTTCAAGATAGGAAGAGCAAGGGATACTCAAAGTGTTAAGCATGACACTTGAGTGTGATATTCTAACACTCGAGTGTCATTCAATGTCTTCAAGAAATTCAAGTACTCATTGTACGTACTTAAAGTGAGGTAATTTTATTGCTTTGAAATTTTACATGAACACTTGAGTGCTTGTCTTCAACACTCGAGTGTTCTCACATACACTTGAGTGTGATGTGTAAATTTTCAAATTTATATCAGTTAAGTCGTATCAATTCTCTCACTTTTGTTAAACCTCACGTCCCTTCATCTCCTTTTTCTCTCAAATAGTCAACCCCCTTTACTTTCTTATTCAAATCATTACGCGTTTCACTTCAATTTACTTGAACTGACTCCTTAACTAGCAATACTCGTCACGATTCCCCATTTTTCAACATAAATACTCCTTCTTCCTCTTAGATTCTTAGTCTCATCTCTTAGCCCTTGACACTTGACAGAGATTTGCCGTAATCTCCCAAAATAACCAGATTAGAAAAGGATTTGCAGTATAATGTAACCTGGGTCCTTTCCCAACGAATTCACAATCGGTTCAATTCGAACAGCTATAAAATAGTAATAGTAAAAATGGGGGATTTTGATTCAAACAGATTAAAAATGAAAATAAGCTGAAAAATAACGAAATATGCAGAAATAGACTAACAACGATCAACCCAACATTTAGATTCTAGAGACTTCCATCATTGAACGAAAATATGAACGAACTCGCGTTTGGTTCGACGAACCGAAATTTATTCGTTCGTCCGAAAATCCTCGACTAGACGATCGCCTAGAATCTATCCGAATAGTGGCGTCTCACCGCACAATCGCACAAAGAACACCGAAACCTAGTTCAAACTCAATCCTTGGGATGAACCAAACCAAATATTAAATCTGATATTTGAATTATTTCCGAAATCAAATCCGATATAATGAAAACAGAAATGAGTAAAGTTATTGATTAAGCACAAGCTCTCTGGATGAATCATGGAATCCTCAACGTTGGGTTAATCACAGAAGTTTAGCCCAACATGGCTGGGAAAAACGAAGAACACGAAGAACGCGAAGAACATTTGAGAGAAATTCAAAACTTCTATTTTGATCCACCAAATGATAAAAACATGAATGGGATGTGTTGTAGCCACCATCTCGACTTAAAGTTAACCTAAAATGGAAATGGGCTCCAATGGTTTAGCCCAAAACAAAATAAAATAAAAGTGTGATTTAATTACAAAATTCGAGCCCAAATAAAATCCAGAAATATACATCTGACTTCGGCTCCAAAATCGATCGCCCTCTTGTTCGAATTTTCCCTTCATGTCTTCATAACAATTGTAGCTCTCTGAATCATCTGAAATATGAGACACAAATAAGGCAAATCTGATGTCTGGTTCAAGAGTTATGGTAAAAATAGTGAAGCAATGTAAAACTAGAATTTTATTATTAAAAATGGCTAAAATACAATCAAAGGTCCAAAGCCCAAATAAGTATAAAAGCCATTATTTATTAACTAAGGAGTCCTAAACTATTAATCAAGAGATAAAAAGAAGTGTATAAAATATTCAATTACCAAATTCCCCCACACTTATCTTTTTGCACTCCTGAGCAAAATTCAAAGAAAAAGACCTAAAGGAGAAACTCTTCTTTTCTAACAATTGCTAACAATGCAAAAATTGAATAAGGGACTCAAAGCTCCAAAAGACCAATCAATCAAGACCAAAATCCCTTCATCTCAAATTACAATTCATGGTAATCTCATCAATGATGTTAATCACAAAAGATGGTCTCTCAAATGATGCGCTCAATCAATCAATCTTTCAAGTGTTTAAGCTAAATAAGTGTATCGCTCAAATTCTACTCAAGAAAATTGCTCTACCATAAGCTTGTTCAATTTCTACGTCTCCACTACTCATAACACATGCATGCACAAATCAAGAGAGCTTATTATTAAAAATTGTAATGGGGTTAGGGTGAAGGTAGGTAATAGTATGGAAAGAGAGGCTAAGCACCAAAGAAATAGAAAAGAGCACCGATTAACACAATAATTCTCTATGTAAGAAAACTTTTATTTTACTCATATATCTCCTTTCTTTCTATGTATTTCTTTCTTTCTTTCTTTCATTTTTCTTCTTCTTCTTTTTTCTTTTCTTTTTTCTCGCTTTTTTTTTTAAGGCTTTCTTTTTCTTTTCTTTTTTTCCTTTTTTTTTTTGAGCAACTATACTATATACATAATCACAATGACAAAATCAAATATCTCCCCCCCCACACTTAAACCGTTGCACTCCCGAGCAACCCCTACACTTAAACACAAAACCAAGGTGAAACCAATGCTCAATAAAATGGTTTTATGCTTAGGCTTGTAATGTGGCTTAGAAAAGAATGGGCAAAAAGGCACAAAGGGGCTAACAAAGGAATCATAATGGAAGGGAAAGGCTATTGGCCAAAGTGGGGAAAATAAATTAAAGAAAACAAGCTTCCATCATACTTATGCACGTGAGTGAAAAATGTAGTTTCAAAAAGAAAAGGAGCAAGTTCTAGAAAACACAAATCATGAGCAGATGCACACATGAAAGAAAGAATGGAAAAAGATGAATTACATTCATGCAGGCCCAAAACCTCACAAGGTCAATAGCAACTTAGGCAATCAACAACATCAAATCAACTACCAAGACATGTAATTGAAGAGTCAAGAATTGCAGACCAGACAGAATGATCCATTAAAACCAATATATCCAAGTTCATAATATGTAGCAATCATATAAAGAGAGACTGTATTTATTGCAAAAAGCAAAGTAGAAAAAGGAAAACAAATAAAAGAGAAAGAGGGAGAAGAAAAAAGAATACTCCCTAAGGGTTTATGGAGGGTAAGTGGCATCAATGAGGAGAATCTTTGCTTCCTCAGGCTGTTGTTGGGATCCCTCATGAAATTGCTTGAGGCGATGCCCATTGACCTTAAAGGTTCTTCTTGTGGGTGGATCACATAGCTCAACAGCACCAAATGGAAAAATGTTAGTGATCACAAAAGGGCCATCCCATCTAGATCAAAGCTTACCTGGCATAAACTTCAAACAAGAGTTAAACAGAAGAACTTTTTGGCCCACAGAAAATTCCTTCCTCAGGGTATGCTTATCATGGAATGCCTTAGTCTTTTCCTTATATAGCCGTGAACTTTCATAGGCATCCAATCGCAGCTCATCTAACTCTTGCAACTGTAGTTTCCTCTCCATCCTAGACTTAGCCAAATCCATGTTACACTGCTTAATAGCCCAATAGGCTTGATGCTCCAACTCAACTGGAAGATGACATGCCTTACCAAAGATAAGCCGATAAGGACACATCCCAATCGGAGTCTTGTAGGTGGTGCGATATGCCCACAAAGCATCATCTAGTCACTTACTCCAATCTTTCCGTTTAGAGTTAACAGTCTTCTGAAGGATTTGCTTAATATCTCTATTCAAGACTTCAGCTTTACCGTTGGTCTGAGGATGGTATGCTGTGGAGACCTTGTGGAGCACTCCATACTTGCGTAACAAGGCACCCATGCTCCGATTACAGAAATGAGAACCCTGGTCACTGATAATGGCTCTAGGAATACCAAACCTATATAAAATGTTAGACCTAACAAAATCCACCACCACAGAAGAATCATTAGTTCGGGTGGCTTTCGCCTCAACCCATTTCGAGACATAATCAACAACCAGCAGTATGTAAGTATAACCATATGAAGTAGGACATGGACCCATAAAATCAATACCCCAAATATCAAAGATCTCACAAAACAATATAGGGTTCTGGGGCATCTCATGCCTACGGGAAATACTCCCTGCTCTCTGATAGTTATCACATGACTTACAAAACATATGGGAATCATGAAACAAGGAAGGCCACAATAATCCACTCTCTAACACTTTCCTAGCAGTTCTTTGGGGTCCAAAGTGACCACCAGAGGGAGAAGCATGAGCAAAATGCAATATAAAGTGAAACTCATGATCAGGCACACATCTCCTAGCTACTTGGTCACCACAAAATTTCCACAGATAAGGGTCATCCCAAACATAATATTTAGATTCACTCTTTAATTAAGGGTTTGGGCCCTGGTGGAATCGAAAGGCAAAACACCAGCAACCAAGTAGTTAACCAGATCAGCATACCATGGAAGCTTACCTTGTAGCTGTAGAAGCTGCTCATCAGGGAAATCATCCCGAATAGAAGAGGGGTGAAAGGGAGAATGGGTAATGCGACTCAAGTGGTCAGCTACCTAGTTTTGTGCTCCACTTCGGTCTCGAATCTTAACATCGAACTCTTGGAGTAATAGCATCTACCGGATGAGTCGTGGCTTAGCATCTGCCTTTTTCAAAAGAAATTTCAAAGCTGCATGGTCAGAGAAAACAACTACTCTACTTGCTAGCAGATACAATATCCAACAACTCCTTTTCAGCAGTGGTGTAATTAGACTGGGCAGGATCCAAAGTCTTGGAGGCATACGCAATGACATGAGATGCTCTGTCAACCCGCTGTGCCAATATAGCACCAACCGCATAGTTCGAAGCATCACACATCAACTCATAGGGGAGGCACCAATCAGGGGGCTGGATCACTGGAGCTGTAGTCAGGAAACGCTTCAAGTGATCGAAGGATGCCTTGAACTCATCATCAAATATAAAGTCAGTGTCCTTATGCAGAAGGTTGGACAAGGGTCGAGCAGTCTTGCTGAAATCCCAAATGAAACGCCGATAGAAACCTGCATGACCAAGAAAAGAGCCAACTTCCCGCACAGATGCGGGGTAAGGCAAAGCAGTGATTACATCTATCTTAGCAGGGTCTACCCCAATCCCTTTCCTAGATACTATGTGTCCCAGGACTATACCCGACTCAACCATGAAGTGACACTTCTCATAATTCAGCACAAGATTAGACTCAATGCACCTATGCAAAACTTTAGACAAATTAGCTAAGCATGCATCAAAATCAGACCCATATATAGTGAAATCATCCATAAAAACCTCCATGCAGTCCTCTAGAAACTCAAAGAAAATGCTGACCATACAACGCTGAAAGGTGCCAGGTGCGTTGCAGAGGCCAAAAGGCATCCTTCGGTAGGCATATGTTCCAAAGGGGCATGTGAAGGTTGTCTTCTCCTGGTCCTCAAGAGCAATATGGATTTGGAAGTATCCGGAGTAGCCATCCAGGAACTTGTAATGAGACTTACCAGCCAACCGCTCTAACATCTGATCAATGAAAGGTAGAGGGTAATGATCCTTGCGAGCAGCTTGGTTGAGTCTCCTATAGTCGATGCAAACTCTCCAACTATTCTGAACTCGAGTAGGAATAAGCTCATTCTTTTGATTGGCTATCACAGTGACTCCAGATATCTTATGAACAACCTGGACTGGGCTAACCCACTGGCTATCATAAATGGGATAGATGATACCAGCTTGCAGAAGCTTAGTGACCTCCTTCTTCACCACATCAAGGATAAGAGGATTAAGGCGTCTCGGGGTTGCCTCACTGACTTAGAGTCCTCTTCCAACAGAATTCGATGCATACACATGGAAGGACTGATGCCTACAATATCAGCTAATGTCTACCCAATGGCTTTCTTGTTTGCCCTCAATAAGCTTAGTAGCTTCTCTTCTTGGTCAGGAAGAAGATTGTTGGCCACAATGACTGGCAACTGTTCACCCACCTCCAGAAATGCATACTTCAGGTGATCTGGAAGGGATTTCAACTCAAGCTTGGGTGGTTCCTCAGTGGAGGGTAGAAGCTTGGGTGGTTGTTGCAACAATTCTGATGTCATTATACTAGAAATACCTGAAATCACATTCAAAGAAGCAGAAGAACTGTGTCTATACAGCTCAATGTTAACATCAGAAGTCAGCTCATCAAAATCAGAGTTAAACTCATCAAAATTAGAATCAGGATGCAGTTAGGATCAGGATGGAGCTCAAGCTCAAAATAATATCAGAATCCACATGTAATGCAGAATCACAAGCAAGTCAGAATCACCAAATAATGCAGCATTAACCAAGTTAGTGCAAACAGAGCACCATTCATTATCAGCACAAGCACAAATGGAAGAATCACTCTTAGATGAACAATCATGATAATCAGAACACCAATTAGCAAGAATGCACATCTAGGATGTTTCATCAATAACATCAATGGAAAAACAAAATGCTCTTCCCTAGGATGTTTCATGGCATCAAAGATATTGAAATTCACATATATATCACCAAACTCTATGGAAAGAGTACTAGAATGCACATCTATCTTAGTCCTAGTTGTTTTCATGAAAGGCCTCCCTAAAATGATTGGTGACCTACTACTAGAAGACTCATCCTTCATATCTAAGATGTAAAAATCAGTAAGGAATATCAATTCATTAACTTCGACTAATACATCTTCAACTACACCAGAAGGATGAGCATTACTCCTATTAGCTAACTGAACAACAACACCAGTAGCAAGTAAAGGACCAAGACCAAGAGATTTATAAATAGATGCAGGCATGACATTAATAGAAGCACCTAAATCTAGCATGCAATCATCAAATCTATAGTTACCAATAACGCAAGGGATAGAAAATGTCCCTGGCTCCTTGCACTTGTGAGGCATGGTAGGCTGGATGAGTGCTGATACATTCTGGTTCAAACTCACTCGTTCACTCCTCTTTAGTCGCCTCTTGTTGGCGCACAACTCCTTCAGAAACTTGGCATATTTGGGAATTTTTTTGACTGCATCTAAGAGAGGAATGTTGATCTCTGCTCTTCTGAATGTCTCAAGTATATCCTTCTCTTGTGCTTTTTCTGCCAACTTCTTGGACTGAACCACTCTCTGAAGGAAAGGAAGAGGAATAGGAATGTCTTCCTCTTCACCTTGCTGCATTGCCTTTTTATATTTAGATTCAATCTTCACATTTCCTGACCCTTCTTCTAATGTGGAAGTCATATCTGTAGCCGGTTTAGGTTCCTCCAATTGTTTGCCAGACCGTAGTGAGATAGCACTCACATTCCCCTTAGGATTGGGAATGGTATGTGAAGGAATAGTTTTGGATCCCTGAGGTTGTAGCTGGTTCAGTGATGTTGCCAATTGGCCAATCTGAGTTTACAAACTCTAAATGGAAGTTTCAGTTTGTTGTTGGAACTGCATAGTGTTTGTGGCAAATTGCTTCATCATATCCTCCAATGAGGAACCACTACTACTAGCTCGCCATTGTGCCGCCTTTGTGGAAGTGCACATATGGCTGGTCGAGGAGGCGGTGGCCGGCAAAGGAGGTGCAGATCATTGGAAATTCTATGGTCTCGTATTGTCTCGCTTTGGTAATTCCCAGAATTCCCCGATATTAGTTACTCGGTTCGATCTGGTTCCAACGAAATTGGGGTGATTTCTCCAACTAGGATTATAGGTATTGGAGAAGGCATTATTCTCATTGTATTGTGGCTTTCCCGAAAAACACCCACGCAGCCTACTCGATCGTCTTGATAAGCGAGGATCATGCAAGGTAGGGCAAGAGTCGATGAGAATGATAAGGGGTCGAATGTAACCAACATGAGTACTCAATCTGAGGATGAGAAGACTATACTGTCTGTGTCACTGCCAACTGTCTCACAAGGGAGGTTAGATCATCAAGTTTAGTCTCTAATCTCTGAGAATCGTACTGGACTGGAGGTGTTTGAATCTGATAAATAGGAGTACTATTGGCCCTGGTGCCAAATTGCTGAGAATTAGCAGCCATAGTAGATATCAACTCTCAAGCCTCTTCAGGTGTCTTGCTATCTAAGGCCTCACCACTAGATGCATCCATAAAACTTTTGTCCAACGGTAAGAAACCAGAATAGAAATATGTAATTAGGAGTTGGTCTGAAATCTAGTGGTGTGGACAGCTAGCACACAATCGCATGAACCTCTCCCAATACTCATACATGGTCTCCCTATTGATTTGTTTAACACTGGTGATCTCCTTCTAATAGCGATGGCTTTTGAGGAAGGAAAGAACATCACTAGGAATAACTTCTGCATATCATCCCAACTCCCAATAGATGTTGGTTGCAAATTGTATAGCCAATCCTTAGCCACACCATCTAGGGAAAATGGAAAAGCTCTCAACTTAATGTGGTCCTCATCGATTGCTTGAGGTTTCATCGTGCTGAATACCACATGGAACTCCTTTAGATGCCTGTGAGGACATTCACCTGAAAGACCATGAAACTTGGGCAACAAATTGATAAGACCATATTTTAGTTCAAAGTTAGCAGCAAGTTCAGGATATCGAATACAAAAATTTTGATTGCCCACATCAGGGGTAGCTAATTCTTTCAAAGTAGGATGATCTGCTTGTTCTGCCATAATTTCTGAGTTAGCAAAATTGCTACTAGAATCAGTGAAAACAACAAGACTATCAGAAGTACTATCAGAAACAAAATCAGAAAGACACAATCAGAATGGTCACAATCAGACTCAAGTTCAATATCCAATTCAAACATTAATCCCATGACTTAGACTAACAATTCTTACTCTAGCAGTAAGAATTGTTCTTTCTATTTCAGGATCAAATGGCAACAAGTCTTCTGGATTAGTAGTACTCATAGTACTCATGCAGCATAAACACAAGGCAGAATTTGCAGACACCCAAAATTACGAAAATGCCACTGAAAGTGGTAAAAATAGCTAATTACGAAAATGTCACTAAAAGTGGTAAAAAGTAGAAAGACACTAAGACAACACAAAAGCAAACACAAAAACAAAAACCTATGGTAGAAATTGACCAAAACAAGTCCGTAAACACTATCAAATGATTTTTAAAATTTATGGGACTTGGACAGGCAACTCCTAGACTATCGGGGAACCCAAAAATGGAATAAAAAATCTTCAAAAATTGAAAAAGTGGTCTAAACGATGGAATTTGGCTTATATCTCAAGACCATATGGCAAAAGTATGTGTCCTGTGATTTAGGCCATTCTCTATCATTGTACCAAATTTCAACCAAATTAGATATACTCCAAAAAAATTACCCTAGTAGAAATCAGAAAATTGAAACTTAAAACAGCAAAAAAATGGTCTAAATGTTGGAATTAGGGGAAAATAGGTGAGACCTCACTTCCACTTAAGGAAGTGATTCTTACTTAGAATGCCCAATTCCGTGTGAATAAGACCTGGGTTGAGTGATTTGGGTTAGAAAAATTTCTGTCCAGCCACCCAATGCAAATTCCCCAGCAACGGCACCATATTTTGACAGAGATTTGCCATAATCTCCCAAAATAACCATATTAGAAAAGGATTTGCAGTATAATGTAACCTGGGTCCTTTCCCAACGAATTCACAACATTCGGTTCAATTCAAACAAAGAATAAAAACAAGAATAGTAAAAATGGGGGTTTTGATTCAAACAAATTAAAAACGAAGATAAACTAAAAAAGAACGAAATATGCGAAAAGCATTAACAACAATAAACCCAACATTTAGATTCCATAGACTTCCATCATTGAACGAAAATATGAACGAACTCGCGTTTGGTTTTGGACGAACTGAAATCTCTGCGTTCGTCCAGAAAATCCCTCGACTAGACGATTGCCTAGAATCTATCCGAACAGTGGTGTCTCACCGTGCGATCATACAAAGAACACTCTGAAACCTAGTTCAAACTTAGTCCTTGGGATGAACCAAACCGAATATTAAATCTAATATTCGAACTATTTCCAGAAATCGAATCCGATAAGATGAAAACAGAAACGAGTAAAGTTACGGATTAAGTACAAGCTCTCGGACGAATCATGGAATCCTCAACGTTGGGTTAATCATAGAAGTTTAGCCGAACATGGCTGGGAAAAATGAAGAACACGAAGAACGCGAAGAACATTTGAGAGAAATTCAAAACTTCTATTTTGATCCACCAAATGATAAAAACGTGAATGGGAATGTGTTGTAGCAACCATCTGACTTAAAGTCAACCTAAAATGGAAATGGGCTCCAATGGTTTAGCCCAAAACAGAAATAAAATAAAAGTGGGCTTTAATTACAAAATTCGAGCCCAAATAAAATCCAGAAATATACATCTGACTTTGGCTCCAAAATCGACCGCCCTCTTGTCCGAATTTTCCCTTTATATCTTCATAACAATTGTAGCTCTCTGAAACATCTGAAAAATGAGACAAAAATGAGTCAAATCCGATGTCTGGTTCAAGAGTTATGGTAAAAATAGTGAAGCAATGTAAAACTGGAATTTTATTATTAAAAATGGCTAAAATATAATCAAAGGCCCAAAGCCCAAATAAGTATAAAAGCCATTATTTATTAACAAAGGAGTCCTAAATTATTAATCAAGAGATAAAAAAGAAGTGTATGAAATATTCAATTATCAACACTCGAAACCCTCAACAGTTGACACTCGAATTCCTTTAATCTCATTCATCTTCAACCCTGAAGATTCCTCGTAATCCTCCCTATCCTCCTCAGTCCAAGAAACAAAAGACCCAGAAATTCTCGCCCTATCATCCCAAAGACTAAACTTGTGACCAAGAACAAGAGGGGTTGTCATTTGGGAACTATCAGAGAATCCACATCAAACTAGATCCAAGATTAGTGCCTCCCTAGTCAAAGGGAAAAGGACACGGAAGGAACAGGTGGCTGATATTTGGGCTTAGGAAGAAGAAGAGCAAACTAAGACTTGTTACAAAGGCTTCAAGGCAAGTCTCAACTGGATTCGGCCCATCTAAGAGAAAAGTTCCTCTAACTGTAGCAGCTACTCTATCTCTCCTAGAGGCTATACTCGCTCTTTGATGCCAACTCAAGGGTTTGTCTCTACATCCTTTTCCATCCCTGAGTTTGATTTGGTTGATTTTCAAACTTACTTTGGGTCTCATGGTTTTTTCCTTAATGTATATTTGACCCTAGCCAAATTAAGATCAGACTGTAGCCTTGATTTATCTCCCTATTTAAAGCTTTTTGAACCCTTTTTGGCTATATGTACTATTTATATATTGCCCCTTTATAGTCAAAGACTTTTACTTCTATATGAGGATCGCCAATAGGGTTGATGATGATGAAAACCTGTTGATTACAACTTGAGATTGTGGTCCGAGGGAAGATAATTAAGATTACTACAACTTCCATTAATTCCATTTTGGGAATTACTAATATACCCACTAAGTCTCCAAACCCCTTATCTGATGAAGAGATTTTCTCTATTTTATGACTAGGAGAACCTATGGAATCCCTTACCTTTGACCCTATTGGGATGAGCCATACTTTCAGAGCAATCTAGTATATTTACTCCAGAAATTTAGTCCAAAAAGGGAAGAACTTCACCCACTTTACCAAGAGAGATTATCCCCTTTTGGCCTCCATTATTGCTCAACAACCTCATAACATAAGAGAATGGGTTCTCAATGAGATGAGGCACTTCTAGTTTGGTTCTCACGTGAAGTCCACTATACCCTTTGCTAACCTTGTCTCCCTTATTCTATTTCATTACAAGATATGGTTTCTGGAAGTCGATGAGAAGACAGTAAAGCCCCTTATGTTTGGCCAGAGTCATCTCAACTAGATAAGGATTTCTTTTTGGGAGAGTTCAGGCAAATCCAAGGCCCCTTCCAAGTCTAAGGCCACCTCTACTCGAGCTCATGAAGCTCAATCTTCCCCAGGTGCCACTCTATCTGCTTCCTCACAGGCTCCTCCTTTTATGTTTAGTGCTTCACTCCAGCCTCGTTGAAAAAGTTGTTCAGAAGCCTGTTGGCTTCCTAGCTACCTCAATGACTGCTTCCTTTTACCAGTTAATCTATGATCTGGTAGTTCAAATAGGAGTGTTGGTTGGTGAGATAAATACCAACTACAACAAACTAGTTGTGTCTCAGGATGAGCATTCCCAGAGACTTCAAAGCATTGAGGCCACCCAAGTTGATCATACTCAGAGCATTGAGGCCATCTACTATTCATATACCACTTGCTATTCTTTGATGCTCATAGACATACATGTAATCAATGACAATAAAGTTTTAGATACCCATCTTTTCTTAGGTCCTTTTTGGTTAGTTTGGACAGAGGAAACAAATATGATCCCTTAGGTGCTCATTTATAAGTATTTACTGATTTGTTAATTCTTTCCTTTCTATAAAGGTAAGAGGATGTACTATGCCCCTTTTGATTGCAATAGTTCCAATGAGCGGAAGGATTAAATTAATGAACAGACTTTTGAAAATAATTTAGATATAATCTTTCTCCTTTTTTTCTTATCTAGTTTAGGACTATATCCTATTCCTGATCTATCATTGGTGAATGTTTGAGCTTTTAAAATCACATTGAGCATTTCACTACCTTTAGTGAATTTCTCAAGAGTTTTGTTGAGATAAGAGTTTCTTTTCCGTAAGGCGTAGCGGTTTTTCACAAACTTTGTTGTTGTTATCTTGAACTTGTTACTTAAGAGTTTTAAGTTTCTTCTTTGAAGATATAAGTTCTTTAGCAATTTTTCTAAACTCAAAATGTAAAGCATTATATTTATAAAGTAATTCATCATAAGTAGGTTCAGAATCAAATGCCTCTTCATCTTCAAATTCCTCATGAGCAATGAAGCATATGTTAGCTATTTCCTCTTCTTCGCTTTCATCATCAGAGGAGCTATCTCCCCAAATAGCAGATACATATGCTTTCTTCTTAAAATTATTGTATCTTTTCTTTTCCTTATCCTTGCCCTTCGCTTAAGGACATGCGGATTTGATATGACTGGCTTCTCATATTTGTAGTAGATGATTTGATCTTTGTCCTTGAATTCTCATCTACTGCTTTGTCTTCTTTTCTGAAATCTTCTAAAGCCTTGGTCCTTTTTGTAGAACCTTTTGAACCTTCGGACAAACATGTCGAGTTCATCATTATCTTCATCTTCCTCCTTGACTTCTTTCTCTTTTGTGGCATTGAAGGCGACTCCTTTAGCCTTGTTCTTGATCTCATAAAGGCCTTTCTTAAATTTCATATTTCCTTCTTATTCAAAAAGACTTATAAATGGAGCTGCTACTAATTTTATGGATTCCCCTGTGGCTTCTTCAATAGCAGTAACTTTTGCTTCCCATTTCTTTGTGAGAGTGTTTAGGATTTTCCTTACTTTGGAACCTTGTTCATAGATCTTTCCATAGTTGCCAATTGATTTATCATATGAGTGAATCTGAGTTCAAATTCAGCAATTGATTCTCCAGACCTCATACAAAGCAAGTCGTATTCAGTCATCATTGTTTTGACTCTATTTTCTTTTATAGCAGAAGATCCCTCATAAGAAATTTCAAGAACTTCCCACATTTTCTTAGCAGTTTGTAAGTTGCATATGCGAAAATACTCTTTTTGGTTGAGAGCCCTTTGAATCATCAGAATAGCCTTGCTATTCAAAGTTACTAGCTGTTTATCATTATCATCAAACTCTGTTGTAGTCTTTGCTACAAGTCATTCTTCCACTTTCTTTTGTGGGACATAATCTCCATCTTCGATTACTTGCCATAAGCCATATTCAAAGTGGCCATCACGAAGAATCTAAATTTAGACTTCCAAAATGAGTAATGTTCAACACTGAATCCCTGAGGTCTGTTGATCGATGCACCGTTAGGTAGAATTCCTTTCATGGATCCTTCTCATGATGTTAAGCCCGTAAAGAGAAAACCAAGCTTTGATACCAAATGTTATGACATCTGGAGTTATTGCCGCTCTAATGGATTTCCACTATCTTTTATTACGATTACAATAAGCACAGAGTAATCTCACCAGATTCACTCCCCTTACAAGTAACTACACTCAAGGTCCCACTACCTTGAGATCTTACAGCATATAATTTAATAGTAATAACTTTCTCACATAGTAGATATATGATCATCAAGAATTTAATATCAAGATATTAGAAAGTATTAACGAACAATAACTTGAGCAATAAATGATATTGTTGTTGGTTGTTAGCTCCGAATTGAATGCTCTTCATATTTATAGTTGAGATTCATTAATGACAGTTGGTGAAGCTTCAAACTATTCGTTAAGAGATTTCAAACATTTCGTTAGACCCAAAAGCTTTTTGTTAGACACAACCTAGAGTCATTGGAAAATTTGATGAAACGTCATTTTCATATCATTGTTGACAGTTTTCGCACGACATGCTTTTAGTCTCGTGAATTTAACAAAGGTATAGTCACTTTTGCTGAAATGGGTCTTTGAACATATGATCAATTTTTTGATCCGAATCAGCTTCGTCTCTATGATTTGTTTTTTGCTACGTAATAAATGCTTATGAGAAAGATCTTTCTTTTTGAGGATTTTCATGTAAACCTTCGTTTGATCAACCAAATCCACTAATAAACATGATTAAAAGCATTGAGAATAATAACGTGTGATAATCTGAGGCAACAGGATAATTGTCATTGAATTTTGAATTTACGGAGACGATGATTAATTTATAGAGGAGTAAAACTTAAGTTTTGTTTACTCAAACTCGAGGTGTAAACTTACTAAGGCAGCAAAACTTCAGCTTTTTAATCATGACCCGAGTTCTCGACTCGAGTATGGTTTACAAAACTCGAGTTTTGCTCTTAGAACAAAACTATTATGAAACAAGTTTAGTTTGTAAATAGGCTTTCTAAAAGGGAACTCAAGTTTTAAATTTCCCACTCTAACGTGAACTCAAGTCGCTCATTTATAACTCGAGTTTTGGCATCTTTGAAAGTTTGGCAGTCCATTGAAAAAGGTTAAGACCTCGAGTTACAACTATTCAAACTCGAGTTTCATAAAATGAAACTCAAGTTTTTTACAGAATACATCGAGTATACTTAAGATCGAAGTCATACCTTAAAACTCTAGTTTTATAAAAGGAACTCGAGTTGATTGCTTGGAACTCAATTTTTGCATAGACAAACTCGAGTTTTACCTTGTCTATTCCATAATGAGTAGGAGTAACATTGGTGCACTTTTGAATTTAAGATGAGAACTCGAGTTTTCAAGCCAAAACTCGAGATACCTTTAAAATCAAACTTCTTGATTCAAGTTGGTTTCAATAATTTTTTGATAACTCGAGTTTGATAAATATACTCTCGAGTTGTCTTGAATCATTAAGTTCTCATTCTTGGCAAGTGGTTGTTATCATCAAAACTTAAAATCAAAAACTAACATCCTCCACATTCTCAGCCTGCCCTTGAACCCACACTGCAACACTCTTATTCTACTTCATCATCCACTGCCACTACCTTTCCTCTACCACCACTCTACTACCAACCACCACCACTACACCTCCTGTCACCACCACTCCACCACTTTCCTCTGCCATCATCCTCTATACCATACCACCTGCTCTCGTCCAGTCCATTCCTCCCTCAGATCTCACTTTTCCCACCTTTTTGCCTAATGACAAAGGGGAAGAAGAGTGAAGAGACTGCTGATATGGCTTCTCTATTAATGTTTTGTTTATGTTTTCATTTGTATTTCATTACCTTTTGTTGCACTGCTTATGTATTTTGAGACTTGAAGTTGTACTAACCCTTAATTATCAATACAAGTATTTGTTAATGCGATGATCATTCTATTATATTATATATTGTCTATTTGCTAAATATATTCTCCCTTGGTGATCTCAAATTGATTTTTAAACTACTTTTCAAAAAATTGACAAGTGTTGTCATCATCAAAAAGGGGGAGAATACTAGTTCTCATATTATAGGTTTTGATGATAACAACCACTTGCAATGATATATAGACTTGATGATTCAAGTCACTCGAGTGTACAATAGTTATTGAAACCAAAACTTGAATCAAAAAGACAGTTTTTTAAAGTGTCTGATATAGACACTCGAGTATTACTCTTCAACACTAGAGTGTTGACTTCAAAATCACAGGAAGAATGGCTGATACTCATTTTTGTCATGAAGAAACTGATGAATATTGGAGTGTTCAGGTTTAACACTCGAGTGTTGTTTTAACTTCAACAATACTAGTGCTTTTCAGACAAACTCGTTTTAAAACAAGGGATAAGGGTCTTAAATGTCATGGAAGTTTTTGCTCAGGAGCACTGGTAAGACTGAAGTTTTTTTTAGACAAAAAATGCCACGGAAGTTCACAGGAAGTATCAATTTTGCCCCGGAAGTATCATTTTTGCCACGGAAGTTTTCGCTAAGGAGCAATTTTGCCCTTGAAGTTTTCACTAAGGAGCAATTTTGCCCCAGAAGTTTACAAAACATAGCAATTTTGCCCTTTTGTCCCCAAATATTAAATTTGACTATTAAATCAGTCAAAGACCACACATGTCATGCCTTGACAAAGTCAAACTTGGAGTCAGAGAAGGAGATCCTTCAAATGTTGAACTCAAGGTGGCCAGAATTTGTGAAGCCGAACTGGTCAAAGGGACTGAAAGGTCGACTGTCACAAAACGCAAATGAAACGCAAAACGAGAAATGAATTGTTCCAAAAATTGGTTCAGTAAAACAAATCAATAGTGATAATATTTACGTTTGTACGATCGATCATTTGCTTAGATCATAAGTGATGCTTCCTTTGGGTTTTGTGACATCGACCTTTCACCTTTAACCAGGTTCGACTTCACAAATTTTGGTCGCCTTGAGCTCAACATCTCAAGGATCTCCTTCTCTGGCTCCAAGTTTGACCTTTTCAAGGCATAACATGTGTGGTCTTTGACTGATTTAATAGTCAAATTTAATATTTGGGGACAGAAGGGCAAAATTACTACGTTTTGTAAACTTCCGGGGCAAAATTGCTCCTTAATGAAAACTTCCGGGGCAAAATTGCTCCTCAGCGAAAACTTCCGTGGTATTTTTGGTCCAAAAAAAACTTCCGTCTTACCAGTGCTCCTGAGTGAAAACTTCCATAGCATTTAAGACCCTTATCCCTAAAAACAATACAGCTAACACTCAGGTGTGAGGATCAATACTTGAGTGTCAAGGTAATATATCCAAGGTTAATGCACAATACTTGTTGATGAACTGAATGGTTTGTGGCACTCAAGTGTGATTTCTCAACACTCGAGTGTCTGGTTAAGATCAACTTGTTCTTTTCTATCTCTATCTTTTGAACTTGTGCTCTACCAATCACAAACATCAACACTCGACTATTCATTTAAGACACTAGAGTGTGACACTAGAGTATGGAATTCCAATACTCGAGTGTCTGGAAGAAAACTCATATTTTCAATTGAGCTTCATTTTTAAACAAGTCTTCTTTCAGTGTAAGTTCATCAACACTTGAGTGTTGAGGAACAATACTCAAGTGTCTTTGTTCAACAATCGAGTATTACATGTCTCTGAACTTAATCTCTGTCTTCGTAAAATCAAATTCACTAATTATTATCTTGATACTTCAAATTATCACTCATTATTATTCTCAATGCTTCTAAACATGATTATTAGTGAGTTTCAGATGATCAAACGAAGGATTACGTGAAAATCTTCAAAAATCAAGATTTGTGTCAGAAGCATTAAATGCAGTTACAAAAATAGAGCATGAACATGGAAACTGAGTCAGAGCAGGTCAAATGATCATATATTCGATACCCATTACGGCAGAGCAAAAGCAACTTCACGTTAGTCAAATACTCAGACCGAAGGCATGTCGTGCGATAATTGTCAAAAGTGATATGAAAATAACATTTCATCAAATCTTCCAACGACTTCGGCTTGTGTTTAACGAAAATATTTTGAGTCTAAATGGAAAGTTTACAATCTCATAACAGATAGTTTGAAGCTTCACTAACGGCCATTTATAAAGTTCGACAATAAATACGAAGTGTATTTAATTCGGGGCTATTAACCAACTTTGAAAATATTAATTGCTTAGTTATTTCTTGTACTCTTTGATATATCTTGTGATTTCATTAATACTCTTCAGTGATCATATATCTACTATGTGAGAGAGTTCTTATTATTAAGTAATTGTTGTAAAATCTCAAGGTAGTGGGACCTTGAGTGTAGTTGTTCGATTACAATTGTAAGGGGGAGTGAGTGCTGGTGAGGATTAATCTAAGTTTATTGTAATTATTGTTGAAAGATAGTGGAAATCTCAGAGATGCTTTGAGGATTGGACGTAGGTCAGGATATTAATGTTGAACCAATATAAATCTTTGTGCACACTTCAGTGATATCTCTCCAACTCTTTCTTTGTAAATTAATTATTCGTTAAGATTGTTTTAACTTTTATAATTCACCCCTTCTTGGGTGATACACTGAGACTAACAATATATTACTCTAAACTCTCTCCGCCGCATTCTTTGCAGGGTTCTTCTTCCACAACCAAGCCTCTCCTCGAGCGCGATGTTTGTGAGGTCGCCGACAGGGTGCTTGCCGTGATGGTGAAAGGCAGGACTCAGTGGAGCAAGGTGATATTGGCCTCTCTACTCAGTCGCTCCTCCTGAACCTGAGATTTTGAGGATTTTTTTCTTTAAAAAAAAAAGCAATACGGTGTCCCATATAAAAAAGGACTCCATAAGTCTTGACTTTACTATGTTTCTTACATAGGCATCCCCCAAAAAAGGGATGTCGAAAGGGACAAAAAAGGGACGTAGAAAGACCTTTTTTTAGTAGTGATAGATGGTTAGATGGTTACAACTAATAATAGATTTGTTAACTTAATATATACATGCATGCATGCATGTTGGAAAACATGAAGCCTCTAGATCTAACTCATTTCTTTTGTCCATTCCTTCACTTGATTGATCTCATGAAAAGTGACAAAATTGTCCCTAGGTTCACGTCAAAATCTAAAAGAATAAGGGAAAAAATTTGTTTCAATATTTAAACAATTTTCGTCCATGATTTTAATTATTAAATTATGAGTATTTAATTGATTCAATATGAATGTATGCTATAATCTTGCGCAAATGTTGGATATATGTGTGTGTGTTTATAAAGTTATTTGTATTAGTTCTCGGTTTTAAGTTTTGATAATAACAACCATTGGCCAAGAGTATAAACTTAATGATTCAAGACGACTTGAGTTTATATTTGTAAAACTCGAGTTATCAAACTATTATTGAAACTGATTTGAATTAGGAAGTTAGACAACTCGAGTTCTTGGTTTAAAACACTTGAGTTATGGTTTTCAAAGTCGATCATTCAAAAATTCTCCAACGATCAAGTTCTTGACTTACACTCATTCTGAATCAAACAAGGTAAAACTCAAGTTTGGCGATACAAAAATCGAGTTCTTTTTATAAAACTGGAGTTACGAGGTATTTCTTCAACTCCTCTCGATGTTAAGCATGATTTGAAAAACTAGAGTTCTACTTTATGAGACTCGAGTTTGAACAGTTATGACTCAAGTTCTACTTTATGAAACTCAAGTTTGAACAATTATGACTATATAATGGGTAGGAGGTGTGAAAATAAAAATGCTAACACGAAGTGGTACTAGCTGAAATTAAGTTGTTTAAATTCAAGTTCTTTAATTGATAATCACTTTATATTTGCACTTATTCATTTTTACCATTTTCTTTTGATGTATAGTGCCATTGGCAACAACTGAAAATGAAGTGCAGATATTACGTTATACTTTATATATATAACATCATTATTAGTGGACTTACTTCACATTTTGAACAAGTAATCATTTCTTCATTCTCAAATGATTTTCATTTTTGTTCTTATAAGTGTATTGTTAGTTATTTCATTAAATTGATTGATTTATATTAACTTATTCTTCAATTTTCCTGGAGATTTTTGGTAATGAGGAACCCTACACAATGGAAGACATTAATGTGATCCAAGACCATTTGGCATGACATCTTCTATAATAGATAGAAGATGTGTAGATATCGATCAAATGTTTTTTTTTTTTTTTTACACAAGTGTAGAGGTTTAGAAATACTTGTCGACTACTTGATTATATTAACTTGTGAACTTGTGCACATTCTTATATTAATCATGTTTAGAGAACTTTTGAATATGTAAGGCATTATAATGTGATGTCACTTAGTTTTCTTTTTTCTCTGTTATTGGAATTGGTTGTTTTTTACTCAGTTTTTTTTAATTCTCTATTATGCTTGTTTATTAAAAATGGCTGTGGATAGAAAATACCAATTTCATTTTTAAAAAAAAATAATCCACGTCTGCAAAAAACGGACGTCTGTTTAAAAACATACGTTTATTTTAAAACTTTCAACGACACTCACATACACTAATCCCTAAAAATAGTTGTCTTATGGTCCAAAAAATGGATGTTAAAAGTGCCTTATGTAGTAGTGCTAGGTCTAGAATTGAATACTTGTTAAGGAGTCTTCACGAGTATCACCTTATGCACGTCCAGATGGAATTAAAGAATTGATTAAAGCTGTGCCACATGTATGAGGGAATAAGGATATCAATTCAACATGGAGTTAGAGGAAGAAATAACGAAAGGAAAAGTGGAAGAGCGAAAGAAAAGGCGTTGTATAATTAAGGAACTGTGAAGAAACTTGCAAAGCGAGGCTTTTTAGCGGCTGTGTGAATGATGACGTACGATTGAGGAGTAGTCTAGATTAGATTTAGGGATTATGGAGATAGAGACTTGTATAAATTCAAATAATATTTTGTTATGGTAGTAGTTGTTATTTTTGAATAATACCACTAGAACTAATTAAAAAGGGGTTTCCTAAATTATTCCATAAGGTAATTTCTGCTATGTTGAGGTTTATTAACACTTGCTAAAGATTGACATCCTAATCAACTAAAAGATATTATAGATAAATGTTAAATTATATCATTTTAAGAGTTGTTGGAATATTAGAAGGATTCTACTAGGTATAGGGTGTATATATATACCTTAATAACTTTATTTATAAAAAAAAAAATTCAAATTTCATTATAATTTAACTGAACTTTTATTATTATTTTTTTCCCATTTGGGTTATTACAACAAATTGTGCCCTTACTACATTCCTGAGTACTCCATCAGATTCTTAATATAAGACATATTTTTTTAATTTGATTAGATTAAGGAAGTTAGTTAATATAGTTAATATAACATTTTTTAAACACCCTAATCAACATCCACTACAAAAAAAAAAAAAAAAAAAAAAACGCGTTAGTCACGGAATTACTAACAGAAAAAATTCCGTCGAGAAATTTTTTTGTGGGCAAAAATTACCGACGGAAAATTTTCTTCTGCAATTTTAAGATAAATTATGGTTATGGTTGACGGAGTATCAATATTGTAATACCCTAATTTTCATAATTCTTATAAATATTATATTTTGGCAAATAATTACCAAAATACAAAGGTGAATATGTGTCTCAAAGAATTATAATCTATTGATTATATTTTTGTGTAAATCTCACTTTGGAATTAATTAACCAATGGTTAATTATGAGACTACATATTAAGGGCTATAAAATGTGACATTAAATCACATGAAATAAATAGCTATTTTAAATGATCATAAGACAAGAAATGAGAATAGGGAAACACTTAGTTAATTGTTATCTATTAACAATTATCCTTAACAAAATTAAGCTTACACTAATTAAGATTAGTTGCATAATTCTCCTAATTAATTAGAGACAAATTAAATGTATCAAAGGGGGCTGATTATTTTGAAATATATAAGGGCCAAAAATAAAGAATTAAGCTTGTCTAATAAATCACTAATTTCCATGGTTAGTTAACAAATCAATTAACCAATGACAAATGCAATGAAGAAGCATATAATCAACTTGATTAAGGGGTAATTAAGCTTAATCAAGGCTGCCCTAAAAGTCATCAATGACATCATAAACTTATTGAAGAAAGGAGAGAACTTGTTGAGGAAGGGAGAAAACTTATTGAAGAAGGGAGACAACTTGTTGATGAAGGGAGAGAACTTGTTGAAGAAGGGAGAAAACTTATTGAAGAAGGGAGACAACTTATTGAAGAAGGGCGACAACTTGTTGAAGAAGGGAGAGAACTTGTTGAGGAAGTAGAGACAACTTGTAAGGTAAGTAAGGGCTTGGATTTTCCCTATAAATAGAGAAGCAATCCTCTTCATTTCTTCACACCAAATCAGCTCAAAGCATCTGATTTTAGAGTTAGAGAGTGAGTAGAGTGAAGTCTTGGAGCAAGAAGGAGGAAGGAGTAAGAGCTTCAAAAGTAAGTTCTTAAGTTCTTGAGTTCTTGAGTTTTAGTCTTTAAATTCATAGTTAGATTATGCTTTGATCTTTAATCTTCAAAAGTAGGTTTGTTTTCATGTTTTTATGGTTAAAAATGATTTTATTTCCAAAATTTGATGGAAAATATGGTGGAGCAAAATTCTTGGAAGATGAAGATCAAAGTAGCGAAATTCCGGTAAAGTTTACGGTTGGGAGTTTTCTGGAGTCAGCCATGTTGAGGCTATCATTTTATGTAGCAAATGAAATCATTAAATCATGAAATTTTACATGAATAAAGTAGACATGTAGGGATTTCTAAATATATAAAATATGTACCATTTTGATCTCCGATCAAGGAGATATGAATTTTTGAAGTTAAGCTATTTTTCTGGATGAAAATCTGGGCAGCGTTTAGAAACTTAAAACTGAGGATGATTAACTAATTATGGGTGAACACCAGTATTTTTCCTAAAAAATAGACATGCTAAGGATTCTGAGGAATTTTACGGAACCTCGTTTCAATTTTTCTTGAATTAATTATGATTTTTCAAAATTACTGAAAATTCTACCCAGAAATGCTGAAGTACCGTTTTTAATAAAATGTAAGGGCAAAATTGTAAATAACAAATCCACCAAGGGTAGAAAGGTAAATTAAACCCTTAGGATATTATTTTAAGCAATATGATATTTATCAAATATCATATAATAATCCAACGATAACGTATAGGATATCCGGGAAGTCCTGGAGTTGGATCAAAAGGCCGGACGTTTGACCATTACAAGGTGAAAGGTACGTTCGTGTACGATAACTTTAACTCTCATATGTCTTGTATGGCTTTGATATGATTGGTTGATTGATGATTGATTGTTTTTCTAAACTGTGAATATCTGTCATATATACTGTTTATACTTTTCATATGAGGTTAACTGTTACCTGAGATTCAATCCGATTGAATCTCAGCCTTGACTAAAGGTTCAGGGAAGAAACCAGGATCTAAGAAGATGACGTAGACGGAGCCATGAAAAGACATCGGTAGATAGAGCCGTGAAGAGGCACTGATGGACAGAGCCGTGAAGAGGCACCAGTCAAAGCAAATGCCGGAAGAAGTTTAACAGAGCCTACCTTTTGGCATGAATCTAATAAGGTTACTTCAAAGCATTTGGTGTCTAGAAAGGGTTCGTCTATGTGGTTCAGTCAGTGAGTCACCGTGAATTCGGGGAGACTTCCACTAGACACTGGCCTGGCAAAATTGTTTGATTAACTGAGTTAGGTTCATTGCCCCAAGTCTAGCTACGGCTTGGTTGAAGATTGTATAAAGATTTGTAATTATACAAAGCTCTGTATTGTTGTATCACATGAATATTCCTTTGGGAAATCTTTAATATATCAGCATATGTCAGGGCATCAGCATATGCCTGGGCATTTTGTATCAGTTACTCATCGTCCAAACGTTAGCGTATGCTCTCCGTTTTTGCATTACTCGGAGTGGTAGCACCTCAAACTCTGTTAAGTTTTTTAAAACTAAGTGTCAACCGACACATTTTGAAGTATGGAATTTGGGGTGTTACATTTTGGTATCAGAGCTAGTTTCATAGCATGGTTTGGATATCTAGGTTATGAGTACTGATATAATATTGGTATTGTGATACAGAAAGGACGTATACCCTAAGGAAAAGGGTTAGGCTCGGGAAGTTAAAACCCTGAGATAGAGGAGATGGCACAGAATATGGGTTCTGTTGCTAAAGGACTTCTGATATGGAAATCGGAGTCTGAATTAAATCCCGAAAAGTTTGTGAGACCTGAGGATAGCGGGCGAAGTTCGGCGTAGCAAGATGATTAAAGTAGAACGGACTAAGCATTCTACGGATAGCTTGAGTAGCCAAGGACAGAGGTTCGAATACGTGTAGAGAGTGACGAATTTTTAAGGTTAGTTGTCTGGTTCCTAAGTAAGGTTCAAATATTGAATTTTTAAACTTGCCAATACACCTGCTATATTTGAAATTTCGAAATTGATTTTTCGAACTTATGAATTTTCACAACTGAGTTTTCGAATGAAATATTTCCAAAAAGTGAGCATTACCTTTTTGAAATGATGTTGTCTTATAAAAGGGGTTTTGTTAGAACCCAGAGTTTGAAACTGAGTTTTCAACTATGTTGTGGTAAAAGCAGTACAGAACTGGAAGGACAGAAGCTGTTGTAGTTGTACACAGTTTTTTGGTCTTACCAGATATTTTAAAATGGTTGAAATCGCTGGCCTTTGATAAAGGTTTTTTTTTTTTAAGCAAAGTGTTTTTGAGGGATTTTGTTTGAGAGAATGGAAATCACACCAGCAATGAACGCACCCAATCCACAACATTTCGCCTAGGGCGTATGTTTTGCCTGTAGGACCTTACTGTCTATGGCTGGGCTGAGTTCCCGGTAGATGGGGGTTGTTACTGTAGGCATGTGTAGGGCTTGACTATCTATGGTTGGACTGAGTTCTTGGTAGATAGGGTCGCTACTTTATGTGCCGAGTATGGACACCAAACGTGCGGGGGTTAGGTCTTTGGGAGATAGTCGTGGACTGGGCTCTCCACGGTGGTGACACTGGGTCTCTTATGGGGGGGGCGAAAATTTTCCCACATAGTTAGGGTATGTCACTGTACCAAGCGGTTGAAGTGGTGGCGTGTGCTCTCAATTGTAAAATTTTGTGAAATGAATTATCTCCCTCAAAAATATGTGCTGGTAGTAAAAAGTTTTTGAAACTGATTCGGCAGTAAATGTGTTTTCATGAATTTGTGATGGCAGCAATTAAGTTTGAAAATGTGATAGCACTATTACTTTTTGGGTATAGTCAGATTACGAAATGTACTGCGACCACAGAAAATTTTCAATGTTTGAATTTGAAAATGAGACAACACAAGTTTTGAGTAGTGATGACATGTTTGTCAATGCTATTGTGTGCAAAAGCGGTGTAGTTGGAAATTTCGATATAGGAACAGGAACTATTAGAAAGGTCTAGAACAAGGTTAAGCTAGTTAGTAGTTGTCAGCTGTAGTGCTAGGTAAGTGAAAGTAGTCTGAGAGCTTGAATGGGAAAGGATCATATGAAATAGATGAGCAGATGCTCGAGGCAATAAGACCTGGTGTGCAAGTGTGTATGGGGCGGTGTCCCTAGGCCATAAGACCGGTGATACTTAGCACTGTGTGAAATGTTGACTGTCTACAGTGCATCTTGAGTTTGGCAAAATATTCATTGTACCAGGTTATAGATGAGATGCCTAAGGCCTGAGGATGATTTCCTAGATGGTGAGGCTAGAATCTCCAGTGTTGTGGTAGTATATTGAGCCAAAAGGCCAATGTGTGTTAAGCCGAGAGGCTGAATGAGTCAGGTAGAGAGGCCTGTGTAACTAAGCACTGTGAAAATGGACCAACAGGTCTTGTATGTGAATTCTATATCTGGGTACAAGTTGAATGAGATGGTTAGGGTGCATGTTTAGTAAGCATCCATAGGAAAGGAGTAGACTGGATAACTAGATTAGTTATCTGAAGCTATACGATCAAATTTCGAGGGCGAAATTTAAATTAACGGGGGGAGAAATGTAATACCCTCATTTTCATAATTCTTATAAATATTATATTACGGCAAATAATTACTAAAATACAAAGGTGAATATGTGTCTCAAAGAATTATAATCTATTGATTATATTTTTGTGTAAATTTCACTTTGGAATTAATTAACCAATGGTTAATTATGAGACTACATATTAAGGGCTATAAAATGTGACATTAAATCACATGAAATAAATAGTTATTTTAAATGATCGTAAGACAAGAAATGGGAATAGGGAAACACTTAGTTAATTGTTATCTATTAACAATTATCCTTAACAAAATTAAGCTTGCACTAATTAAGATTAGTTGCATAATTCTCCTAATTAATTAGAGACAAATTAAATGTATCAAAGGGGGCTGATTATTTTGAAATATATAAGGGCCAAAAATAAAGAATTAAGCTTGTCTAATAAATCACTAATTTCCATGGTTAGTTAACAAATCAATTAACCAATGACAAATGCAATGAAGAAGCATATAATCAACTTGATTAAGGGGTAATTAAGCTTAATCAAGGCTGCCCTAAAAGTCATCAATGACATCATAAACTTGTTGAAGAATGGAGAGAACTTGTTGACGAAGGGAGAAAACTTATTGAAGAAGGGAGACAACTTGTTGAAGAAGGGTGAGAACTTGTTGAGGAAGTAGAGATAACTTGTAAGGTAAGTAAGGGCTTGGATTTTCCCTATAAATAGAGAAGCAATCCTCTTCATTTCTTCACACCAAATCAGCTCAAAGCATCTGATTTTAGAGTTAGAGAGTGAGTAGAGTGAAGTCTTGGAGCAAGAAGGAGGAAGGAGTAAGAGCTTCAAAAGTAAGTTCTTAAGTTCTTGAGTTCTTGAGTTTTAGTCTTTAAATTCATAGTTAGATTATGCTTTGATCTTTAATCTTCAAAAGTAGGTTTGTTTTCATGTTTTTATGGTTAAAAATGAGTTTATTTCGAAAATTTGATGGAAAATATGGTGGAGCAAAATTCTTGGAAGATGAAGATCAAAGTAGCGAAATTCTGGTAAAGTTTACGGTTGGGAGTTTCTGGAGTCAGCCATGTTGAGGCTATCATTTTATGTAGCAAATAAAATCATTAAATCATGAAATTTTTCATGAACAAATTAGACATGTAGGGACTTCCAAATATATAAAATATGTACCGTTTTGATCTACGATCAAGGAGATATGAATTTTTGAAGTTAAGCTATTTTTCTGGATGAAAATCTGGGCAGCGTTTAGAAACGTTAAAACTGGGAATTATTAACTAATTATGGGTGAACACCAGTATTTTTCCTCAAAAATAGACATGCTAAGGATTCCGAGGAATTTTACGAAACCTCGTTTCTATTTTTCTTGAATTAATTATGATTTTTCAAAGTTACTGAAAATTCTGCCCAGAAATGCTGATGAAGTACCGTTTTTAATAAAATGTAAGGGCAAAATTGTAAATAACAAATCCACCAACGGTAGAAAGGTAAATTAAACCCTTAGGATATTATTCTAAGCAATATGATATTTATCAAATATCATATAATAATCCGACGATAACGTATAGGATATCCAGGAAGTCCGGAGTCAGATCAAAAGGCCGGATGTTTGGCCATTACACGGTGAAAGGTACGTTCGCGTACAGTAACTTTAACTCTCATATGTCTTGTATGGCTTTGATATGATTGGTTGATTGATGATTGATTGTTTTTCTAAACTGTGAATATCTGTCATATATAATGTTTATACTTTTCATATGAGGTTAACTGTTACCTGAGATTCAATCCGATTGAATCTCAGCATTGACTAAAGGTTCGGGGAAGAAACCAGGATCTAAGAAGATGACGTAGATGTAATACCCTAAAATTCATGTTTATCATAAACATTATATTTTGATAAAAAGTGCCTATTCAAAATAGGTGAATATGTGGTCTCAAAAATTGAGTAACATATTTATGTTAATTTAGGGAATTTTCTCTAAGAATTAAGGTAATCAAAAACCAAATTCTCTAATTTTATTTTGGGATCATAAAATACCACAAAATTACCATATTAAAGCCTAGTCTTATATAATCATAAGAGCAATAAAATGCTATGGAGATACTAAAATTTATTAAGAGAGATTAATTAAAGTTGAAGGGCCAATTTTAAGAGTATGATAAAATTATCATGTTAAAACATGTTTCTTATGTAACCAAAATAATCAAGGGGTGTTATGAAACCACTTGAATTAATTAAAGGGAATTAACCACAATTAGGAGGCAATTAAATTTACACTAATTAAAATAATGGTATAATACCCCAAAATTCATATGTCTCTTGAATATTATAATTTGGCTGAATAATACCTATTTAAAATAGGAAAGTATGTTGTCTCTAATTTTAGTAATTTATTTATTTATTTTCCTTTGAATTTAAAGAGGCAAAAATCCAATGTTATTTTAGGGACCATAAGTTGCCCTATGATTATTAAAATAATGCGTGGTGCATAAATGACCAGAGTAAACCCAAAAGTTGTGAGAAAATAATTAATCCAATTAAAGAAAATTTCCAACAATTAGTAGATAATTAAATCTACATTAATTGAATTAATTTCATAAACTTTCATAATTAATTAATTTGATAACATGTGTTGAAGGCATAATTAGGGATATATGACCTTAATTAAGAACCAATGGCTAATAAAGGACTAAGATTAGCATATAAGTAGTTTCTAATAATCATAATTAATCTTAGAACCAATCATATTTTGACAATTACACTTAACTACTTTATTAGGGATGCAAATTAAGATTAGGTATGGAGGGCTAAGATTAAATTTGATAATACTAAATCCAAAGGCTTTAATTAAGCCTCATAAAGCCAAATCCTTGTGAAATTGAATTGACCAATGATAAATCAAGAAAATATTCTTAATCCTCATGAAATTAATTGGACCAATAAGAGATTAACACAAATTAAAGGTTTGGATTTAATCTAGTAAAGTTAAATCCTAAGGCTTTAATTTAATTTCATAAAGTGAAATCCTTGTGAAAATTTATCAACCAATGAGAGGACTTTCTTCTTGATTTTGTAAAACACATATTGAACATAAAAAAAGATGAAGGGAGGTGGTGAATGTGTGTGTGTATACGTGTATGTATGTGTGTCTAGGGAAATAGAATGAAGCTTGTAATATCTAGATATTATTAAAGAAAGCACATGGAAGCAATTAAAAGATGAAGACTTTTGGGGCAAAAGGAAATGATGAAAGAAGTAGGGGGGGTGGAGAGCGAATAGGTCTTGTGCATGTGTGTGTGTACAATTGTTGTGCATGTGTGTGAGTCTAGTGAGTGAGAGAGAAAAATAAACTTAATTCAATATTAATTTGAAATCCAAGTAAATATCTGGGTGTACACGGTAAAAAAACTCAAAACAACAAATAAAGTGAGAATTTATACAAATTTAAATAGTTGTGAAGAAGTAGGAACCCTAGGAGAAAATATAAGGACTTATCTTGAACTCACATAATTTAACCTCGAAAGTAAGCCTAGTAAAGGCTATTTTTGCAAACGTTGAAGAATAAGCTTAGTACAACCAGGGGAATCTAGTTAGACCATAAATCGGATATCCAACTACTAATCAAAAAGCATACTCATAATTTAAAAGTATTAGTGATTGATCAGGCAACCAAAAATGAATTTTGTTAAAGTAAAACCGAAGACTCAGTTAGAAGAAACTTACACAGGAAGACTGCACTTTACTTCTTGAAGAAGTAAGAAAAAAGATGATGGAAGAGAGAGAAAGGGGAGAGAGGAGTGTGAAGTCAGTTTTGAGTAGGTGTAAGGTGACATTTAAACTTCTCAACTAAGTTTAATCCAAGGGTTAAGAATGAATAAAAGTTGTTAGGTAGTTAACCCACAAATTGCTATAAATAGGGCCTTTGGCTCTTCATATTTTCTCACACCAAGATAGCAAGTAGCAATCTGATTCTAAGAGTGAAAGAGTGAGTGAGAGTCTGGGAGAAAGGAGGAGCAAAGTTCTAGGTAAGTTCTTGAGCTCTAGCTTTTGAGTTTGTAGTTAAATTGTTGTTTTAATCTTTGATCTTCTAGAATTAGTTATATTTCATGTTTTCTGAGTTTAAAAATTAGCTTATTTTGAAAAATTGATGAAAGAAGAGTTATAGCAAAAATTTTGAAGAGAAACATCAAAGTAACGAAGTTCTGACGAAATTTCATCGGTTTTGAGAATTTTGGAATCAGGGATGAACATGCCAAAATTTCATATTGAAAATATCGTCACAAAATTCTGGGAAAATTCATGGTTAAAGTAGACATATAGGGATTTTCAAATATGTCTAGAACATATTAATTTGAGCTCTGTACAGTGAGATCAAAATTATGCAAAATGGGCTACGAAATTCTGGAATTTTTATGGGTAAGGGATGAACACGTGAAATCTGGGAATTTTTCTTACATTCTGGGTAGAAAATAATATTTTTAATACAAAATAGACATCTTAAAGATTTGGGGGAATTTTACACATCCTCGTTTCAATTTTTCTAGAATAAATTATGAATTTTCAAAGTTAGCGGAAATTCTGCCTGAAATGCTGAAAGTAGCGTTTTTACGAAATTTTAAGGGAATAAATTGGAAAATGAACTCACCAAGAGTGAAATGGTCATTAGTGGCTAAGATATCCCTTAGGATATTATTTGTAAAAGAATAATGCGGAAATATTGTGATAGGATATCCGAGAGAATCCGGGAACATATTGAGCCGATAGACATACCGAAATCCGAATGGATAAAGGTACGTTCGCATACTGTAACACTAATTCTGATGCTTATTGTATGCTTATATGTGATAGATAACTTTACATCTACTTGTGTGCTTATGGGATACATCTGCTGTGTGCTTATGTACTTGTTGGGATACATCTCATTGTGCGTATGTACGGTTGGGATACATCTGTGTGCTTATGTAATGATTGTTGCTTTGAAACGCCATGAATATCTGTCATACATATACTATCATATTTAAGCATGAGGTTAACCGTTACACGAGGTTCAATGGGCATTGAACCTCGGCTCTCCGCTTATAGCCTCGGGATCCGGGGGATCGGACCGAGGACAAGGGCAAGCAGCACCAGTGAAGACCCAGCCGGAGAATTTCTTTTTGGATATGAATTAGCGTATTTTTTAATATTCGAATAAATGTACCGCTGTAAAGCAACCAGATACACCAACAGTCAAAGTTTATCAGATACTCGCTCTTTTAAATTATTCCGATGCTCTACTCTGATCAAACTATTTTGAAAACGCTTTCGAAAATTGGGATGTTACAGTAGACGGAGCCATGAAAAGGCACCGGTAGATAGAGCCGTGAAGAGGCACTGATGGACGGAGCCGTTAAGAGGCACCAGTCAAAGCAAATGCCGGAAGAAGTTTAACAGAGCCTACCTTCTGGCATGTTCAAACCATTTGGTGTCTAGAAAGGGTTCGTCTATGTTGTTCGATCGGTGAGTCGCCGTGAATTCGGGAGACTTCCACTAGACACTAGCTGGCCAAATTGTTTGATTAACTGAGTTAGGTTCATTGCCCCAAGTCTAGCTACGGCTTGGTTGAAGATTATATAAAGATTTGTAATTATACAAAGCTCTGTATTGTTGTATCACATGAATATTCCTTCGGGAAATCTTTAATATATCAGCATATGTCAGGGCATCAGCATATGCCTGGGCATTTTGTATCAGTTACTCATCGTCCAAATGTTAGCGCATGCTCTCCGTTTCCGCATTACTCTGAGTGGTAGCACCTCAAACTCTGTTAAGTTTTCTAAAACTAAGTGTCAACCGACACATTTTGAAGTATGGAATTTGGGGTGTTACAAATATAGGTAAATTGAGAAAAATTTGATAAATATAAGATATATATATATATATATATATTATATTTATGACTAAAATCAACTTCATTAAATCCTATATTACTAGATGGAGTATTTGTTAATTTTAACGCAAGGCATATAGACTAAGGTTAGCTAACTCCTAATTCAGATTTGTGGTTCAAATTTTAATTTTTTATGACAAATTGAAGAAGGCTATGGCCATCTTCTAGAAGATTCCAAACAATCAAACTTACATCACTCCAGTATGGGAAGACTTTGGTCATCAACTTTAATTATTTTTAATTAAGAAAACCGAAGTAGCGATGAAACTCAGTTGTCATGTCAATTTGTCCTTCACCCACCGATCACCATTCATCCTTTCATGTCTTTTTAATTCTACTTTTTTACTTTCTTTTTTTTTAGCACACAAAACTTTTCACTAGCTTGAATCGGGCTGAACCATTCATCCTTCATCCACCGATCACCAAATCGCCTTAGCACTGTGGCGGGCACAAGGTATGCCCATTTCACATTCGTTGAATTAAATAGATGGAAAACAACGGTTACAAATATCGATAATTTTTTCCCACACACAAATATTGATGATATTCACATGTTTGTTTCCAATGGTTCCAGTCACAAGTAGAAGGGCTTCTCATTTTCGTTGACCTAGTCAAATCATGTAAGCGTAGCATACTTGAGAAAACCATTCTTTTATGGAAAAAAAAAAAGGATAAATCCTTTTTCAAATGACAATTATAATAAAGCTAGATAATATTCTGTATATGCAGCCACTCAAACAATAGTTTTCTTTTGTTAAATTTTTTTTTTTTTTTAATAATCTAGAAGAGATTTCTATTTATAATTTTTTTCTTTCATGACAATAAAAGAGGTAGTTCATATAAATAAATATTAGCTAAAATATATATTATCTTTTAATTTAAGTGTTATATTAAACTTTTCTATAGCAAGAACAAAAATATAGGCTTATAAAAAAAGAATAAAAGTATATGCTATACGACTAAATAGTTAATCCGAGTATGATATATGAAATATATGTGGAATAAATTTCATGGGTCACGCGGCACACAAATTAGCAACAGATAAGATTGATATATTTTCAACAGAAATTAATTGTAGACTAAAAATATCTCTCTCTTTTTAGTTTAAGCAAACAATTGTGAAGGACCCTAGTGCTAATTTAACTTCTGATGGCACTGCTTGTGGCGACTAGTATATTTTTATTATTATTATATATTTTTTATAATTGAAATTATATTTTTATATTCCTATTCATAAGTCATTACGTAAACCTTACGAAGCAACTAATATTCCAATAGTGTCATTGATATGAATATTTTCAAAAAATCATGATGGAAAAAGGGATTCAGAGAGATAACTAAAATCGTGTCAGTTTTTTTTTTTTTTTTGGCATTAAATTAAGGATATCTTTTTGAAAATACAGTAGTTTTAAAATTTTCAAGTTATTTTAATTAAAGTTATTTAGTTTGATGAATTAATTAAAAATGATTTCTAAATGTAAACGGGAGAATAAGATTTATTCCAAGAGGGTCACTTTCGTTGCTGTTGGACAAAAAAGCCCACTGATAAGAAATTTGGGGATGAGGGTTGAAAAGTGCACTCATGCACATACAACTTGGAATATTTGTCATACCAAAAAAGAAAAAAAAAAATTGGAATATTTGTTTCTACAAGGAAGATGAAATATCCATCAAGTCAAGTCAATTTGTTTTTATAAGGAAGATGCATGGAAAAAGGGGGAAAAGCAAGGAACACAATAAATTTTGAATTCATGTTAGGTGCTTGTTATGTGTTTCTCTCTCTAATTAGAGGGAAGAGGGCTTTTTTTTTTTGGAAAAAAATATTTTAAATATTTTATTGATTTAGATTAATTTCCTGGTATTACAGAAAAAATATTTCTAAATGCATGACTATAAATTAATTAATTTAAGATACTTAGTGCAAAAAAAAAAAAAAATCAAGATGTAGCATATAATATAATCTAAATAAATAAAATATATAAAAAATAATAATAAAATTTAAAAAAATGCCCTCATCCCTCTAATTAGATGGATAAGCACATAACAGGAACCTAAAGAAAATTAAAGCACCTAATATGAACCCATAAAATTTAGTGTATTTATATAATATTGATAATTACTTTTGTCATTACTAATTACTATTAGACTTGTTATTGACTACCAATTCCTAATAAAACCGAAGTAGCGATAAGTACAGTTAATATCGCTCCGAAAATTTGAAATGTTTGAAGTATTCATCCTCCATCCACGTACCGCTCACCAAATCGGCTTAGCGAGACCAAATCAACTTGGAATAGTATAAATGCATAATTTCACCGTGGCAGGCACAAGGCGTGCCCATTTCACTTTCGTTGAATTAAATAGATAGAAAACTACGGTTACAAATATCAATGATTTTTATATTCTCATTCATAAGTCATTACGTAAACTTTACGTTGACCAAAAAAATAACGTAAACTTTACGAAGCAACTAATATTCAAATTAGTGTCATTGATGTGAATATATTGTTAAGAAAATGATGATGGAAAAAGGGATCGAGAGAGATAAGTACAATCGTGTCGATTGTTTTGCATTTAATTAAAGATTTTTTTTTTTTTGAAAAAAATACGGGTAGTTTTTAAAACTTCAAGTTATTTTGATTAAATTTATTCAGTTTGATGAATTAATTAAAAACGATTTCTAAATGTAAACCAGAGAATAACATTTATTCCAACAGGGACCACTTTCGTTGTTGTTAGACAAGAAAGCCCACCGATAAGGAATTTGGGGATGAGATTTGAACAAACGTTCATGCACATACAACCACAAAAGCCACAAAGTAAATTAGAAATTGATGAAATATCCATAAAACCAAGTCAATTTGTTTCTATAAGGAAGAGGCATGGGAAAAGCAAGGAAGACAATTTTTTAATTTTTTTTAGTTTGTCTATATAATATTTATAATTATTTTTGTTATTACCATTAAACTTTTTCTTGACCAGGAGCACCAATTCCCAATTAAAAACAATTTTTAACTTTACTAATTAGAGGTTGATGAATACTAAAACTTGATATCTTCAAATTTCACTGTAAGAAGCAGAAAAGTACTCATAAATATAAGGAAGAATGAGATTTTAAGTCCCAAAAAACATGAATTAATGACAGTTAGGTCCTGAAGAAATTTTCTGAAAAGTAAGTTGTAATTATCAATTCAGATTATTAATTACAAACAAAAATACCAAATGCAAACTGGAAATTACGTTTTAAGCCTAAATGTTTTATTTAAACTTATGATCCTTGAATGTTACAGTTATTTAAATCCATATTTGCAACTCATTGTTCAAATAAATTTATTGAGGACCTTTCTGTCCTTAATTTAGTTGTTTGAGACTTGACTGCCATTCCCCCAATTATTAGCGTATAATTGTGCATCATTAACTATGTTATGGATATAAATATTAGGCCCACCCAAGGTGTGGCGCAACAAGAGGCAACCACTATTGCATAGATGTGATGGCAGAACATTTGGGCTTAGAGGCACAAGAGGCCCAGCAGTCCAAACCCTAACCCTAAGGTACCTCTATAAATAGATGGTAAACCCTAAAGGTACGGAGATTCTGAACTGTCCCTCTTTACTATTCAGCCACACTGTGCACACACCCCACCTTGGTTGTGTACAGTGATCTTCTATTCTCAAAGGTATCTCATCCATAGAGACCTAAGAGGGAGCTATTTGTGTAACATCCCATTTTCAAAAGCAGTATAAATTTTTTTTTTCATCAGAGTAGAGCATCGGAGCGATTGAGTAATTGATATTTATATTCAAAATGCCGTAAGTCCGGGCGATTACGATAGCGGTACATTATACCGAGTGTTTCCAAAAGTGAATAACAAAAGAAGAAAGTCTTCACTGAGTCCCTATGCATGCCGCTTGCCTTTCTCCTCGATCCTCGGTCCTCCCGACCCCGACGCTATGTTAAGAGCGAGGTTCAATGCCTATGAACCTCGGGTAACTGTTAACCTCATGCTTATGTGTGACAAAATATGTATGACGATATTCATAACATTACAAATTAACCAATACATAGCACACAACGGATGTAAGGTTACAACAATACATAAGTACACAAAGATGTAATGTCAATCACAACAACAAGACATAGCACACAAAGACATGCACAATCAACCATGTTTGCACTAACCGGTGCCACGACAAAACTGGCTCCTCGTGTCCTCGCGCTAGGAAAACTCAACGGCATTACCAAGACCGTAACCCGTATAAACAAAGCTGAATGTATAAACAAGTGAACTAAGACGAGTCTTAGACACGGTGCATGACCCAAGACAAAGTCCCGTCCATGACTCTATGAAATAGTCTATCACATATAAGCATACAATAAGCATCGAGTTAGTGTTACAAGACGCGAACGTACCTTCGTTGACGGAACTTCGGTACTTTTTGACAATGTACAACAACGGTGTAAGTGATTACGAGATATCCTATAAGGATGATAACGTTTCTAATCAATGGTCAACATTATACCGGACATTCTAGTCCCAAATTACCATTTTACCCCGACTCCCCTAATCGGCGGAATTTGCCGAACTTCGTTACTTTAACTCTAATCTTCCAAAATTTTGACATATCTCTATCTCCAATAATAAATATCATATTTATCCCTAAAACATGATATCTAAACTAACTTGGAAGATTAAAGATTAATCTAGCATTTATACTATAACTACCGAAGGAACTACTAAAGCTTAAGACCGGGGACCGAAGAACTTACCCAAAGACTTCGCTACTCCTTTTCCGAGCTCCTCCTTGCTCTCACTTCTCTCTAACCTCTCTCTAGGAATTGTGAATTGGTGAGGAATGAAGTGAAATGGGAAGACCTATTTATAGAAGATTTTGGTGCACTATTCATGCTTTATCATACCGAATCTCAACCGTTGGATCTAGCTTGGACACAAGGCATCATCTCCACCATACAACACATCTCCTTACCTCATCATGATGTCATCAAGGTGATGTCACCCATGTGCTTATGAACTTCTACCGATAAAGTTCCCCCGTCGGTGTAATTCCGCTTAAAATCTCAAAAATCCGGAACACAAAGCTTTATTCTTCCTCTTCGGAAATATTTGAGTTAACTAAATTTTTGATCCCATTAAGGGTATTCCGTAACCTGTTGAAGATTCTAAGCCGAACGCCGGTTCTGCGGAAATTACTTCGGTGACACTAACTTCGAGACAAAAATTCACCGGTTCATAATATGTCCAGTTGTTTATTACTTAGTTCAAGGATTTTGAGTTATGATTTATTTTCCATCGGTTCTCACTTTTCTTATCTCGCCCTTTATTTACAAAAATATCTTCTCATCTGGTCCCTTATTCGCCCCGCCGATTACGGAAATGACTTCCGCTAACACCGACTTCGGACAAAAATTCACTTGTTTGTAATTTGTCCGACCTAAAAACTTAGTTCATGGTTTTCTAGATAGGATTTAATTTCTATCGGTTCTCATTTATCCAACCTGGTTCTTCCACAAATATCTCTTTTATATTATTATAATAATACAAATATCATGATATTTATTATTTATTTTATTCTTATTATTTTTTTATTTTTTATTTTTTATTTTTTTTTCCTTCCTCTTTTTATTTTTATTATTTTTTTTATTTCTTTTTTTTTCTTTTTTTTTTTTTTTTTTCCTCTTTTTTTTTTTCCCTTTCTTTTTCTTGAAAATATCATTCCTCCCTTTTTATTTTACTTTAATTATCTTTAAAAATTCTCCCTATTGGTTCTTTTGTCCAAGCTTAGATAATTAGCCATTAATTACCTAACTAATCACTTTCTAATTGTTGATAATTTTCTTAATTAAGATTAATCATTATCTCACAACTATTTTACTTACATTGGTATTTTATGCTCCATGTAAAATATTAAAAATCATGGGGCAACTTATGCTCCCCAAAATTATATTTAATTTTGCCTCATTATTTTTCAATAAAAATAATCCCAAAAATTCCTAAAATTAGAGACAACATACTTTCTAATTTTCAATAAATATTTTATTGTCTCTTGGGATTTATCATAATATTTTCGGGCATTTCATGGCCCATAATTGCATTTAGGGATTTTGACACTTTAACCCCTCTAATTTCATTAGAAATTTCCCTAGACAATAGAATAAGTATCTTACAAGGTTTTAAAACCACATATTCCCTATTTCCAAATAGGTATTATTTGCTAAAATATAGTATTCGAGATAGATAATTATCCGGGTATTACATTTCTCCCCCCGTTAAATAAAATTTCGCCCTCGAAATTTGAACATATACATTCGTAAGGTTATCTAGACCTCCAATCTATTCCTTCCCTATGCATGCTTACCTAGCACGCATCCTGCTATTCAAAAGTCTCATTTATCTTGTACCCAGGCATAGTACTCAATTACAGGACTCACTGGTCCATTCTCACAGCGCTTGGTTACGCAGGCCTCATTGCCTGGCTCATTTAGCCTCTTGGCTTAACACACATTGGCCCTCCGGCTCAATATACTACCACAGCACTGGAGATTCTAGCCTTACTACCTAGGAATTCATCCTCAGGTCTTAGGCATCTCATCTATCACCTGGTACAATGAATGTTTTGCTAGTCTTAAGATGTATTCTAGACATAGTTATTATGACAATTAGCATTTCATACAGTGCTAAGTCTCACCGGTCCTATGTTCTAAGGGCACCGCCTAGTGCACACTTGCACACTAGGTCTTATTGCCTTGGGGCCTCTGCCCGTCTATTTCATCTGAGCCTTTCCCATTCAAGCTCTTAGACTACTTTCACTTGCTTAAGACCATAGTTGACAACTACTATCCGACTTAACTAGTTCAAGTATTCTAGACCTTTCTAATAGTTTCGTTCCTATATCAACTACACCGCTTTTCAACACAATAGCAATGACAAACACGTCATCGCTACCCAAAATCATTTTGTTGTCTCATTTTCAAATTTTCACACATTGAAAATTTTCCGTGGTCTCAGTACATTTTGCAATCCACACTATACCAAAAAGTAATAGAGCTATCATATTTATAAACATAATTGCTGCCAAAACAATTTTGTGAAAACATATTCACTACTAGGTCATTTTAAAAAAACTTTTACTACCAAGTACATATTCTTGAGGGAGATGATTCATTTCACAAATTTTTTAACAATTGAGAGCTCACACCACCATTTTAACTACTTGGTACAAGTAAGCACCCTCTCCCAATCCCCAAATCCGGCCTCTCTATCCCTCATCGGACTCAAGTCGAGTCACCAAACAATGTGGGAGAACCTCCGCCCCTCCCATAAGAGACCCGGTGTCCACCACCGGGAGAGCCCCGCCCACGACCTCCCGTGGCCTAACCCCCGTACGTTTGGTGTCCATAGCACATAAAGTAGCGACCTTATCTACCGAAACTCGGTCCGAATGCCATAGATAGTCGGGTTCTACTAGACAAAACATACGCCCTAGGCGAAATGTTATGGATTGGGTGTGTTCACTTCGCCGGTGCGATTTTTATTTTCTCAAACAAAATCCCTCAAAAACTCTTTGTTCAAAAAGAGCTTTTATCAAAGGTCAGCGATTTCAACCATTTTAAAACATCCGGCAAGACCCAAAGAAACTTTGTACATTTACAATAGCTTCTGGCCTCCCAGTTCTGTACTGCTTTTACCACAACACAGTTGAAAACTCAGTTTCAAGCTCTGGGTTCTAACAAAACCCTTTTTATAAGACAACACCATTTCAAAATAACCATACTATGGTCTCAAATTCTATTGAAAACATTTCATTCGAAAACTCAGTTTCAAAAATGCATAAGTTTGAAAAATCAATTCCGGAAATTTCAAATATAGTAGGTGTAATGGCAAGTTTCAAAAATTCAATTTTTAAACCTTACTCAGGAACCAAACAACTAACCTTAGAAGGTCATTACTAACTACATGCATCCGGACCTCTGTCCTTGGCTACTCAAGTCACTCATTGAATGCTTAATCTATTCTACTTTAATCTTTCAAATATTCGGACATTGCCCACTATCCTCGGGTTTCACGAACTTCTTGGGACGCTCTTGTATTTGTTATCTAACAATTGTGGGCTTCTGCCAGCCTATAGACACACTAGTCTCACAGGACTTAGGGATTTTCATCGAACATGTATATGTCTAACAACCTATGGACACATCGGTCCCAAAGGTCCTACCGCCCACCATGAACGTTTGAGGAGTACACATCACCACTTTATCCTCACCAGGACATACCCCAATCCCGTGCAGCCTCAACTGCAACCACTAGATCCAACTGATCCACGATCATCGCATCCTCCGGCCTCACGTACTCCCGCCCTATCGGACTAGAGCCGAGTCACCAAGCATCAGCGACGTTGACCATCATCATGGGCCATACACCCTCCTGATGTGGTAGGAATCATAATTCCCGGATTGGTGTATTCATTTTGGTGTGTGCTTTCGTCTCTCAAAAACTCATTCATTTGGAACCATCTCGATACGGCACCTTTAATATTGATTCAAAGATACTAGGTATCAACCCAATAGTGAATTCAACTTCCTCTCGGTGGTAATCCGCCGAGAGCTTCTAGAAACAACTCGGGGAACTTGTTCACAACTAGAATTTCTTCTTGTGCAAGTTCAGTTCTTGCTTGGATATCAAAGCACAATATATGCTATACAAAGACTAGAGCACCCTATGGCGATATACTTTTGGATTACGTAAACTTTTCTCTCTAGGGAACCGATTAGATATGGGACTCGCTACAATGTACTTACCTTGAGAATCGATACACTGGTAGCTCTACTTTATGGTTCGTTGTGATGGCAACTTCACTCTACGGTTTGACGTCACGGTGGCTTCACTCTACGGTACTTCACTCGGCGCTTCACTCAATCCCTCCGATTGGTCAAGCACCTCCCGTCCGAACCCTCCGTAGATAGCCCTTTCCGAATAGATCCCCCGTAAGTAGCCACCTCCGATCACAACTTTTCCATAAGTAGTACTTTCTTTAGTTGACCGTCTCTGAATCATTATAACGAGAACTCAGATCTCTATCAGGTTACTAACCCTTTAGTGGTTTTGTAATTCTACTGTCTCTAGGTCTACTACCCTATCCAGGGTCATTTTATTCATGGACTTTCTAGCTCCAAATCAACGACCTTAACTCCATTTCCCAATTCTTTGGGGATCTATTAGCTACTAACATCTCTAAGGTTATCGGTTTCACCTTGAAACCATAACCTGTGGTTACTGAGGTTTTAGCTATCGTAGGGTTTCGTTAAGGAACTAACTTTCAGGTATTCAAACCTAAGGCAACCTCACTCACATTTTCTTAGGGTTCCTATTCTCAGGTACTGGAACCTAGGCAATGCTCAATCATACCTTGACCTAAGCACTATCTCTAACTCAAGCCTATTATCACTCCATCTTTTCTCATAGTATCCCAAAGGATTACTATGTTTCATACCGCAAGGTATTCAGGCCTTTGTTTGAAGGATATCAAATTCTTATGTTATATCCTAGGGGTTAAGAATCCTGAGATTCCTCTCGCTTAAGCACGCTTAATTTCACAACGTCTATCGTATCTGGGTACTAATATCAGTACACATACCACTGCATACCGACCACTCTCATAGGTGCTAGTACGGCATAACCGCCTCCCCATAAATACTTTGGGTACTTTCCCCTTTTTATCTAACGGTCACCACCATCAAGGACTTAGTCAAAAGACCCTCATCCCCGAGCCAAGCCCCGTTGCATGCATGGTGTCTGATTTTTGCAAGGCAGGGATTTTCCTCTCAGGGTAACTTAGTAAGTTACTGTTTCTACAAGGAAACGAAGTCAATAGTCACTGTCTACAGGAAAACCTAAGTAGTACCGACTTCTCTGTAACGATTGCCTTGAAACACTCAAGGGCGGGGATTTAACTCGACTCTAATTTCTATATCGAAGTCCTAGAGCTTAGCAACAACCCATATTCTATGTTATCTACTATATCTCTCGAGTCTCATCCGGCGTGGCCTCCATATATAAGCTCAAGGGTTAGAATGGAATTAATGCCCAAGTAAACTGGAGATTATCGAATTATCGAAATTATCGAATTATCGGAATTATCGAAATTATCGGAGCCTAATATCGTTGTAGGTACAGCGATAGATACGCCAGCCCTGGTTTAGAGTGGTGCACCGACGGAGGGTGGTACACCGGTTCGGATAGGATATACCGGTTCGACCGGTATACCGAAGTAAGGTGTACTCCGACCTAGGCTTATATCGACTCATTTTAAAAACATGCTCTTTAAAAAGGCGTAGAGCCTAACTCGTTACTCAAACCAAATGGCCGGGTAGGTGTCTATCATGGGAGCCTCACCGTGCTAGGGTGACCGATTGGCCGATCCACATAGACTAGCCCCGCTTCGGCACCAAAAGGTTTGGAATAACTTAGTCGATCTATGCCGTGACAACCGCTCGATACCATAAATGTAACATCCCATTTTCAAAAGCAAAGATAAATTTTTTTTTTTATCGAGTAGAGCATCGGAGCGATTGAGTAATTGATATTTATATTCAAAATGCCGTAAGTCTGGCTGATTACAGTAGCGGTACGTTATACCGAGTGTTTCCAAAAGTGAATAACAAAAGAAGAAAGTCTTCAGCTGAGTCCCTATGCATGCCGCTTGCCTTTCTCCTCGATCCTCGGTCCTCCTGACCCCGACGCTATGTTAAGAGCTGAGGTTCAATGCCCAATGAACCTCAGGTAACGGTTAACCTCATGCTTATGTGTGACAAAATATGTATGACAGATATTCATAACATTACAAAGATTAACCAATACATAGCACACAAAGCGGATGTAAGGTTACAACAATACATAAGCACACAAAGCAGATGTAATGTCAATCACAACAACAAGACATAGCACACAAAAGACATGCACAAATCAACCATGTTTGCACTAACCAAGTGCCACGACAACTCCTCGTGTCCTCGCGCTAGGAAAACTCAACGGCATTACCAAGACTGTAACCCGTATAAACAAAGCTGAATGTATAAACAGTGAACTAAGACAAAGTCTTAGACACGGTGCATGACCCAAGACAAAGTCCTGTCCATGACTCTATGAAATAGTCTATCACATATAAGCATACAATAAGCATCAGAGTTAGTGTTACAGTACGCGAACGTACCTTCGTTGACGGAACTTCTAGATGAAATCGACATTTTTGACGACAATGCACGGTACAACAATGGTAAGTGATTACGATATCCTATAAGGATGATAACGTTTCTAATCAATGGTCAACATTATACCGACATTCTAGTCCCAAATTACCATTTTACCCCGACTCCCCTAATCGGCGGAATTTGCCGTAACTTCGTTACTTTAACTCTAATCTTCCAAAATTTTGACATATCTCTATCTCCAATAATAAATATCATATTTATCCCTAAAACATGATATCTAAACTAACTTGGAAGATTAAAGATTAATCTAGCATTTATACTATAACTACCGAAGGAACTACTAAAGCTTAAGACCGGGGACCGAAGAACTTACCCAAAGACTTCGCTACTCCTTTTCCAGAGCTCCTCCTTGCTCTCACTTCTCTCTAACCTCTCTCTAGGAATTGTGAATTGGTGAGGAATGAAGTGAAATGGGAAGACCTATTTATAGAAGATTTTGGTGCACTATTCATGCTTTATCATACCGAATCTCAACCGTTGGATCTAGCTTGGACACAAGGCATCATCTCCACCATACAACACATCTCCTTACCTCATCATGATGTCATCAAGGTGATGTCACCCATGTGCCTTATGAACTTCTACCGATAAAGTTCCCCGTTCGGTGTAATTCCGCAAAATCTCAAAAATCCGGAACACACGGCCACGAAGCTTTATTCTTCCTCTTCGGAAATATTTGAGTTAACTAAATTTTTGATCCCATTAAGGGTATTCCGTAACTGCGTTGAAGATTCTAAGCCGAACGCCGCTTGCTTACGGAAATTACTTCGGTGACACTAACTTCGAGACAAAAATTCACCGGTTCATAATATGTCCAGTTGTTTATTACTTAGTTCAAGGATTTTGAGTTATGATTTATTTTCCATCGGTTCTCACTTTTCTTATCTGCCCCTTTATTTACAAAAATATCTTCTCATCCGATCCCTTATTCGCCCTACCACGATTACGGAAATGACTTCCGCTAACACCGACTTCCTGACAAAAATTCACTTGTTTGTAATTTGTCCCGACCTAAGAAACTTAGTTAATGGTTTTCTAGATAGGATTTAATTTCTATCGGTTCTCATTTATCCAACCGGTTCTTCCACAAATATCTCTTTTATATTATTATAATAATACAAATATCATGATATTTATTATTTATTTTATTCTTATTATTTTTTTATTTTTTATTTTTTTTATTTTTTTTTCCTTCCTCTTTTTATTTTTATTATTTTTTTTTTATTTCTTTTTATTTCTTTTTTTTTTTTTTTCCTTTTCCTCTTTTTTTTTTCCCTTTCTTTTTCTTGAAAATATCATTCCTCCCTTTTTATTTTACTTTAATTATCTTTAAAAATTCTCCCTATTGGTTCTTTTGTCCAAGCTTAGATAATTAGCCATTAATTACCTAACTAATCACTTTCTAATTGTTGATAATTTTCTTAATTAAGATTAATCATTATCTCACAACTATTTTACTTACATTGGTATTTTATGCTCCATGTAAAATATTAAAAATCATGGGGCAACTTATGCTCCCCAAAATTATATTTAATTTTGCCTCATTATTTTTCAATAAAAATAATCCCAAAAATTCCTAAAATTAGAGACAACATACTTTCTAATTTTCAATAAATATTTTATTGTCTCTTGGGATTTATCATAATATTTTCGGGCATTTCATGGCCCATAATTGCATTTAGGGATTTTGACACTTTAACCCCTCTAATTTCATTAGAAATTTCCCTAGACAATAGAATAAGTATCTTACAAGGTTTTAAAACCACATATTCCCTATTTCCAAATAGGTATTATTTGCTAAAATATAGTATTCGAGATAGATAATTATCCGGGTATTACAATTTGATCCAAGATAAACTTACTAGTCCACCTAGGGCTAGACACTTATGTTCTTAGAACAGAACATTGACGCCGTCCATGGGGATCGATAAAATTCGACTCCCGCGACCAAAAATGGTCAAAGCAAGAGCTCAACGATAGATGCAAGGAAGGCACGACATCAAACCATGATCTCTGAGAGAGATTATATTGAAGATCTTGGACGCAAGATTCACTCACGAAGAAGCATTCGAGGTTTTATTAAAAAGCAAAGATAAAGAGCTCAAGATGCTAGCGAAGGGGAAGTTTTGTACAGAACCTTAAACCCAAATTCTTTGTCAGATACTCATGGTCAAAACGAATGATGCAACCACAGCTCAAATCCCAGATTGCATTTGTGATCTCCGATAGACCCATTTTTGTGAAAGGTTATGTGTCGCTTCAAGCATAAGATAGATGTCATCCAGCAACCTGGCGGTGGGTTCCAAATGCTTCACAAGCCTCAAAGTCTTGGGGATCAAAGCAGGGAGGAAGAACGAGAGGTTATGGCCTGGGCAATGAAAACCAAAGCCATATTTTTAGTTCGACGAAGGCTCGGTCTCGAAAATGCTTTGGAAGTGTCCTTTAGCTGAAGCCAGCTTCAGCTTAATGACGGACTCGAGATAAATAAAACCGAGATGATGAAGCTGAGATAAATGAAATCGGCACAATGATGGAACAGAGAGTGTGTAATATGACATAGCAATGCAACCGAGATTGTGGTTGGATTTCATGGAGTGGCCGAGGTATATTGTCCGGGTGTGAATGGTGCCAGAGTGCCATTTGAGATGAGATCACAAACCGAGCCTTCCAGTGTATTTCAAATAATTGAAGATGGCATCCGAGATTGCTCAACCCGGCATAGCAACGGAGTAAAGTCCTGTGAATATATGCTATCTCAGTTTCTCAGAAAAAACAGAAAACCGCAAAGGAAAAACGACCACGGTCCTAAGAGAATCAATCTCGGCTATGAGAAAATGAGAACCGTGGTTGTTATTAGCTCCATCCGAGTTGCAATGAAATCCATCCGAGTTATGTTCAATCTCGGCCTTTCATTGTCACATTTAGCATCCCGAGATGTATGCTGAGATGTACGTGGGTTCGCCGATTTCGAGGGTGCCAAGATTCCGAGGTTCATGCTGAGAGGGTAAGGTCCGAGATGCTTCTACGATGAGGTGTACCGAGATGTCCTAAGTGCCGAGGTGATGATCAGATGCTGAGATTCCTGTGAACATATGATATCTTGGTTTCCCAGTTTTTAAGCACAGGTGGCGCAGTGATGAAACCGAGAATCATAGTTCGACCTCTTCTTTCTAGGGCAGCGTCGGGTTCCCTTCATCTACTTCTAATCGAGATATACTCAGCTCTAATCCATCTCCTGCTGTCTCTGGCTCGGACCTTGCCTAGTCCTATACTTGTATGCTTCTCAAACAAGATCAATTGTCACACTGCAAAACAGGAATAACTTTCGAGCCTTCTACACGCACTACGAGAAAGCGTAGCCGCTCCCTCATCAGTTATCCATCATTAATTTGCTTAGGAAGTGTCTGGATACTTTTCTGCAAATTAATTGGAATCCACCTAAGTCGTGTTGCACCAAAGACTGGCAAAGACGTTCCCTCTTATCTTAAATTAGATGTAATTTCTTGTAAGACTCAGCGAATCAAAACTGCACATCAAAATCAGGATCTGATAAATTTTCAGAAGGAAAGAACGCTCTTTTATTCAGCATCTTTTGTGGTAGTGGAACCCGAGAATAATAAAGCTTGGATACCTGCTACCGGATGATGAAACTGCCCAGAAACCTACGCATTAATCACTTTTTCATGGTATGCCACTCCAAACTCAGACTTTACTTGGTTTTAACAGAAAAAGATGATTTCAGATTTCTTCATCCTCGGTTCCGATGGTGAGTCACCGATTTAAGCTCCATTAAGTGTGTCTGTCATCCATCTGAGATTGTCACCGTCGAGGTTTGCCGGGGTCTGTTTGCCGCGTTATTCAAGATAGCCCGGTTATTTCAAATGCGCCATCAACGGTTCTAAAGTGAGGGAAAGCTAAGATTATCACAAAGGCCGTGATGATCTTCCTGATTCTTGTTACTGAGATGCCGACAGAGCTGGCATATCCAGGAGATGCCAATGCCGAGATGATCCACTCTATTCAAGGAGATCTATTTTAGTGAAAGCGGCAGCTCTATGCTGAGATACACAAAGTTGGTAAACACCGAGATGATTCACTTTATTCACTGCTCAAATCCTTCAGATGTGTGAACCGAGATTCAATGACTGAGGTGGCCGAGATGGAGCTTAAATTGTGTGGGCCGAAATAGCTAAAGCCGAGTTGCATGAAGTCCGCATAGTGACGAGGCAAGGTTACTAAAGCCGAGTTGCATAAAGTCGGCATAGTGACGAGGCAAGGTTACTAAAGCCGAGTTGCATGAAGTCGCATGGTGGCGGAGTGAGATAACTGAAGCCGAGATAATCGAAGTCATGTTCAGGTTGTTTTGCCGACATTGAAGTCGGCGAAGTAAATACGAGATGGCTGTCTCCATGTTTGCTGGCCTCACTGTGCACCTTGGTAATCATTAATTCCATTCGAGTCTCTCCAGGATATTAGAACCGGGATATAATGGCAGGATGCCTTCATCTATTCAAGAGCAATCGTGGAGTTCTAAGTCGCCATGTCATCCACCTACAATCAAACAGAACCCGATGATCAGGTCAGACCCAATGAGCGATGATTTAGTCGGACCTGATGAAAGAGTGTCAGGGAGGTGGTACTGCGAAACTGGCGGGGGAACAAGTAGGAGAAGCTCACTAAGATTTGCGACTGTGAGAAACTGATATTGCTGGTGTTCTTCAACGTCAACCCACGTGATGTCGGCAAGTTAGCGTTTTGATATTGACCTGAAGGATCCAACAAGGAAACCGAGATAAACACAGAGCCGAGGGGTGCTTCACCATGCTGTCAAAATAGAGCCGAGATCCTATGAAAGGAGATAATTGAAGCCGGCATGGTGACGAAGCGAGACAACTGAAGCCGATATAATTAAAGTCGGCATGGTAGGCAATGAGGTTGTGCCAAGGTCCTTCGAGTCTGGTAGGCGATGATGGGACCTCCGAGAAAGCTGGTTAACCGAGGTCCAAATACCAGAGACTCACTTGGATATTGAGTCGAGGTCCTTCAAGTCTAGTAGATGATATTGTGCCGAGATCCAACATCGGTTGCTTGGTTCGTCCGAGATTCATTCTTGTACGGGGTGAACACTGCAATGCGATAGTATTATCGTGGTTATTACACTCCATTTCAAAGAAAATTATAACAGGAGCATCTTTGAAAAATAATTGAAGGGTGTTATCCAAGCATTCCAACATATACAGCTCTCATTAAAGTTCTGTGGAAGATGAGAATTTCAATGAAGCCTTGAATCTTTTGGGTCATATGAGATCAGCTGGCGTGAATCTTGATGTGCGAGTGCTCAATACAATTCTTGGAAAAGCATGTGTGAAGGAAAGAATTTAATGTGGCAATTCCTTGTCTAGAGATGATGCCCATTATGTTGACCCAGCTACATACTACAAAAATCAAGCCCAAGGGCCTCCCTTTATGAATTATCAACGTCATAATCAGCATATGGTGGGTGTTGATCAGCCTAAGAACTTTATTGATGGTGTTCAATATCAGATGAGAAGAAGAAGTGAAAACTTTACCTCTTTTGCAACATGTGGCCAAAAGTGGTGATATTCATGAAAATGCAAAGCTAGCAGCAGGAATAAATCCAGAAAGATGTCTTCAATAGCATTCAAAAGAAGTGCCAAAAGAAGCCGAGGCAGTTATTTCTTAAGCATTAAGAAGAAAAGATTCATGACCAAAATTAGCGATGTTTCACTAAATAAGTCTGAAGTCAATCTTATCTTGTTGCTTCTCATAAATCTCATTTTCGGATAGTGCACCCACCATATCTTGAAGGAGCACATCTTGCAAGCACCGATTATAAGTGGCGATGCACTTTATTATAATGCTTTGCACTAACTTTCAAGCATATTGCAAAAGTTTGTAAAGAAGAAATGATTCTACAACGGCTTCAAATCGATCATTCTCAATTGCCAAAGCATGGCGGCAAGGACCATATCCATCGTGAGGTTAAGAAAAGAGGATTTCTCAACATCTCTTGTTAATATCATTCTCAAACAATGTCATCCAGAGACACAAGCAAAAGGTGATATCTCTTCCAAAGGAAGTGGACCTTGTGAAGCTTGAGATTTTCTTACAAATTGTTGCTTGTGAAGCTTCATCTTTCGACTATTTTGTCCCGAGGCATTTATGTAGTATGGGCAATTATTTTTATTCTCATGGGGTCCTAATTGATTCACTGGGAAAGAATTGTAAGACAGAAAAAAGGAGAAAATTGCATTAGATATCTGAACAACGTCAATGAAGGGCTAGCACATTGAGACGCCGGAAGAACAAACTCTTTACTTCAAGAGCTTGATGAGTCCCAAAAATCTGATGCAGCTCTTGGTGACAACAAGCATATCCAAGTTGAAAGTAAAGGTACTGTTAGCATTGTTATAATTCAAGATAATGCTAGAATTGTACATGATGTAATGCATGCTCCTACTTTGTCTCATAATCTGCTTAGTGTTGGATAATAAATGCATAGTGGCCTTTTGACTGTGCTCAATGATAACTGCTACACTAGTAGAGATAAAAATCTAGGCAAATTATTGCTAGGGTTCATATGTCCGAAACTAGGTTGTTTTCATTGGATATGTCAAGACTTGAAATGTATATGCTTTGGGAAGGAAGACCCCGGTTAAAACTGAATCTGGCTATAACCTGGGCTTCATGTAAATTTTTAAAGCCGGACTGGATTGATCCGTGTGCAACGACAATGCCGCCAAGGCTAAACATGTAGGAATCAGAGGTACATAAACCCGTTTCTGAAAATCATGTTCAAGTTAAACATGTAGGAATCAGAGGTACATAAACCCGTTTCCGAAAATCATGTTCAAGTTAAACATGTGGGAATCAGAGGTACATAAACCCGTTTCCAAAAATCATGTTCAAGTTAAACATTTAGGAATAAGAGGTACATAAACCCGTTTCCGAAAATCATGTTCAAGTTAAACATGTCGGAATCAGAGGTACATAAACCCGTTTCTGAAAATCATGTTCAAGTTAAATGTGTAGGAATCGAGAGTACATAAACCCATTTCCGAAAATCATGTTCAAGTTAAACATGTAGGAATCCGAGGTACACAAAACCCGTTTCTGAAAATCATGTTTAACATGTGGGATTTCTGGTCCAACAACCAGTTTTCGAAAACCATGTATAAGACAGAACTTGTATGAATTCATGGCCAAAAAGCCGGTTTTCGACAATCATGTCTAAAATATAAAGGTCTGAATTCGGGGTGCGCACAACGGCTTTCAGAACCACGTACGAAACAAACACGTAGAAATTTATGGTGTAAACACCAACCTTTCAAAAATCGTGTAAGCATGCACGAATTATTGGGCATACACACCTAGTTATCGTAGCATGCATGAATTCATGGTCAATAAACCAGTTTTCAAAGAGCGTGCTCCTGAACTAATCATGTAAAGGTTAAAACGTGCTTCCTTCGGAACACGGTAAAGCCGATGATTTCTGGCAAGTCACTCAGGCGGGTTGGTAGCCCATGGGTGGTCCCAGAACCATCTTTTGCGCAGCAAATTTCTGACTCTGGCCCAGTCATCAAATAAAACTCGAACGAGTTTCAAAGGCGGAACCTGATCATACTGACTACAGAAAAATCTGAGTTCCGTATGAAATGAACCCTTACGACAGGGACAATACATGCATGAATCTGAGGTACCAAACCCGTTTTCATGAATCATGTCAAGTGTAGCTTCGAACTCGGATTCGGGGGCGATTCATTTTAAATTCTAAACCGGATTGGAGGGCGATTCATTTTAATGTCAACCCGGATTGGAGGGCGATTCATTTTAATGTCAACCCGTATTGGGGGGCGATTCATTTTATTGATAACCCGGATTGGAGGGCGATTCATTTTAATGTCAACTGGATTTGGCGGCGATTCATGTTAATGATAACCCGGATTTGGGGCGATTCATTTTATTGATAACCCGGATTGGGGGCGATTCATTTTAATGTCAACCCGCATTTGGGGCGATTCATTTTATTGATAACCCGGATTGGGGGCGATTCATTTTAATGTCAACCCGGATTTGGGGCGATTCATTTTAATGATAACCCGGATTGGAGGGCAATTCATTTTAATGTCAACCCTGATTGGGGGGCGATTCATTTTATTGATAACCCAGATTGGAGGGCGATTCATTTTAATGTCAACCCGGATTTGGCGGCGATTCATTTTAATGATAACCTGGATTTGGGGGCGATTCATTTTATTGATAACCCTGGATTGGGGGCGATTCATTTTAATGTCAACCGGATTTGGGGGCGATTCATTTTAATGATAACCCGGATTGGAGGGCGATTCATTTTAATGTCAACCCGATTGGGGCGATTCATTTTATTGATAACCCGAGATTGGAGGGCGATTCATTTTAATGTCAACCCGGATTTGGCGGCGATTCATTTTAATGATAACCTGGATTTGGGGGCGATTCATTTTATTGATAACCCTGGATTGGGGGCGATTCATTTTAATGTCAACCCGGTTTGGGGGCGATTCATTTAATTGATAACCCAGATTGGGGGGGCGATTCATTTTAATGTCAACCCGGATTGGAGGGCGATTCATTTTAATGATAACCCGGATTGGAGGGCGATTAATTTTAAAGTCAACCCAGATTGTGGGGCGATTCATTTTATTGATAAAGTTTCGAAGAAGGACCCGATTTAAACTGAATCTAGTTTAAATCAGGGATCCGTGTAAATTTTTTGAAGGCGGTCCCGGTTAACTGAATCTAGTTAATCTCCGGGATCTGTGATAATTTTTGAAGCCGGACACGATTTAAACCGAATCTGGGTAAAATCCAAGCTTCGTGTATTTAAAATCCTTTATTGGATTATTTGTGATAGCAGTGCCTAAATTTAAGAAGGCGATCCGATTTAAACTGAATCTAGTTTAAATCGGGATCCGTGTAAATCTCTGCCGAACCCGCTAAATGAATCTAGTTTAAATCGGGCTTCGTGTGCGATCTAGGTTAAATCATAAATGCATCCCTATGCTGACCCAGAGACTGAACCACCGTCTTTGAGGGGGGCAATGAGTTGTTAGTGGAAATGCATATTATCAATAACCGGGGTTATTGAAAACCAGAACGGAAATCAAACTCGAACAAGTATTCGAAATGAGCAAGATGAAAAATTTGATGATATTCACATGTTTGTTTCCAATGGTTCCAATCACAAGTAGAAGGGCTTCTCATTTTCGTTGACCTAGTCAAATCATGTAAGCGTAGCATACTTGAGAAAACCATTCTTTTATGGAAAAAAAAAGGATAAATCCTTTTTCAAATGACAATTATAATAAAGCTAGATAATATTCTGTATATGCAGCCACTCAAACAATAGTTTTCTTTTGTTAAAATTTTTTTTTTTTTTTTTTTAATAATCTAGAAGAGATTTCTATTTATAATTTTTTCTTTCATGACAATAAAAGAGGTAGTTCATATAAATAAATATTAGCTAAAATATATATTATCTTTTAATTTAAGTGTTATATTAAACTTTTCTATAGCAAGAACAAAAATATAGGCTTATAAAAAGAATAAAAGTATATGCTATACGACTAAATAGTTAATCCGAGTATGATATATGAAATATATGTGGAATAAATTTCATGGGTCACGCGGCACACAAATTAGCAGCAGATAAGATTGATATATTTTCAACAGAAATTAATTGTAGACTAAAAATATCTCTCTCTTTTTAGTTTAAGCAAACAATTGTGAAGGACCCTAGTGCTAACTTAACTTCTGATGGCACTGCTTCTGGCGACTAGTATTTTTTTTTTTTTTTATTATATATTTTTTATAATTGAAATTATATTTTTATATTCCTATTCATAAGTCATTACGTAAACCTTACGAAGCAACTAATATTCCAATAGTGTCATTGATATGAATATTTTCAAAAAATCATGATGGAAAAAGGGATTCAGAGAGATAACTAAAATCGTGTCAGTTTTTTTTTTTTTTTTTGGCATTAAATTAAGGATATCTTTTTGAAAATACAGTAGTTTTAACATTTTCAAGTTATTTTAATTAAAGTTATTTAGTTTGATGAATTAATTAAAAATGATTTCTAAATGTAAACGGGAGAATAAGATTTATTCCAAGAGGACCACTTCCGTTGCTGTTGGACAAAAAAGCCCACTGATAAGAAATTTGGGGATGAGGGTTGAAAAGTGCACTCATGCACATACAACTTGGAATATTTGTCATACCAAAAAAGAAAAAAAAACTTGGAATATTTGTTTCTACAAGGAAGATGAAATATCCATCAAGTCAAGTCAATTTGTTTTTATAAGGAAGATGCATGGAAAAAGGGGGAAAAGCAAGGAACACAATAAATTTTGAATTCATGTTAGGTGCTTGTTATGTGTTTCTCTCTCTAATTAGAGGGAAGAGGGCTTTTTTTTTCGAAAAAAAATTATTTTAAATATTTTATTGATTTAGATTAAATTATATACTACATCATGAATTTTTTTTACACCTATCATCTTAAATTAATTAATTTCCTGGTATTACGTGAAAAAATATTTCTAAATGCATGACTATAAATTAATTAATTTAAGATACTTAGTGCAAAAAAAAAAAATTCAAGATGTAGCATATAATATAATCTAAATAAATAAAATATATAAAAAATAATAATAAAATTTAAAAAAATGCCCTCATCCCTCTAATTAGAGAGATAAGCACATAACAGGAACCTAAAGAAAATCAAAGCACCTAATATGAACCCATAAAATTTAGTGTATTTATATAATATTGATAATTACTTTTGTCATTACTAATTACTATAAGACTTGTTATTGACTACCAATTCCTAATAAAACTGAAGTAGCGATAAGTACAGTTAATATCGCTCCAGAAAGTTTGAAGTATTCATCCTCCATCCACGTACCGCTCACCAAATCGGCTTAGCCGAGACCAAATCAACTTGGAATAGTATAAATGCATAATTTCACCGTGGCAGGCACAAGGCGTGCCCATTTCACTTTCGTTGAATTAAATAGATGGAAAACTACGGTTACAAATATGAATGATTTTTATATTCTCATTCATAAGTCATTACGATTACGTAAACTTTACGAAGCAACTAATATTCAAATTAGTGTCATTGATGTGAATATATTGTTAAGAAAATGATGATGGAAAAAGGGATCGAGAGAGATAAGTACAATCGTGTCAGATTGTTTTGCATTTAATTAAAGATTTTTTTTTTAAAAAAAATACGGGTAGTTTTTAAAACTTCAAGTTATTTTGATTAAATTTATTCAGTTTGATGAATTAATTAAAAACGATTTCTAAATGTAAACCAGAGAATAACATTTATTCCAACAGGACCACTTTCGTTGTTGTTAGACAAGAAAGCCCACTGATAAGGAATTTGGGGATGAGATTTGAACAGCACGTTCATGCACATACAACCACAAAAGTCACACAAGTAAATTAGAAATTGATGAAATATCCATAAAACCAATTCAATTTGTTTCTATAAGGAAGAGGCATGGGAAAAGCAAGGAAGACAATTTTTTATTTTTTATTTTTAGTTTATCTATATAATATTTATAATTATTTTTGTTATTACCATTAAACTTTTTCTTGACCAGGAGCACCAATTCCCAATTAAAAACAATTTTTAACTTTACTAATTAGAGGTTGATGAATGCTAAAACTTGATATCTTCAAATTTCACTGTAAGAAGCAGAAAAGTACTCATAAATATAAGGAAGAATGAGATTTTAAGTCCCCAAAAACATGAATTAATGACAGTTAGGTCCTGAAGAAATTTTCTGAAAAGTAAGTTGTAATTATCAATTCAGATTATTACAGACGAAAATACCAGCTGCAAACTGGAAATTACGTTTTAAGCCTAAATGTTTTATTTAAACTTATGATCCTTGAATGTACAGTTATTTAAATCCATATTTGCAACTCATTGTTCAAATAAATTTATTGAGGACCTTTCTGTCCTTAATTTAGTTGTTTGAGACTTGACTGCCAGTTCCCCCAATTATTAGCAGTATAATTGTGCATCATTAACTATGAGTACTATTTTCTAAACTTTTAAAAGTAAAAAATGCAATCAATTAGCACAAGGCATTTCCAAATACGGTAGGTAAACACAAATTTGAATGATTAAAAAAATTATTTAAAATATATAAATTAAATTAAATTAAAGCTAGATTATCCAAAATCAACCTTCACGGTCCAATTATCAACATGATGAGGACAAAATGTGCTCCGGCCACCGGTATCGGGTAAACACTACGTTCTCCTTCTATATATATAAAGGGACACCCCCAACTTTACTAGAGTACTCAAACCTCTCCTCGTCTTGATTTGAAATTTGAGATCTCGATAAGGTTGGCATTAGTTCATCATCTCTATCGTTTTCCTTATTTGTACACTTAACTGTTCTTCTTTTATATATTTATTATGATATGACATGAAGAGATAGCGTACGTCTTTATAGAATTGAAGAAATCCCATGGAGAAGGAGAAGGTACCACAATGGATTCTTTGGTTTGTATTGATCCAACTTTTCCTGCTTGGCAACGCAATGGTACAAGGAATGATGAAACTCACCACCAGCCATGCTCACCCTGGTAAAGTTAATATTTTAACTAAACTTAGGGCTTGCCTTCGTCCAACCTTATGTTTCATTGCTTGATATTCAAAACCAATTCCATATTTTGTTGTACTTTACTAAATGCGTCCCGGTTTTTGTTCGCACAGATTTCATAAGCATTGACTGTGGAGCAGATAGTGGATACACTGACCCACAAACTGAAATCTCCTATCTGGCAGACATAGGTTTTGTAGAAACAGGAAAAAATTCTAAGGTTGCAGATGAAGAAAAATATGACCTAGATTATCCATTTTATGGAAGACAAATTCAGACTCTGAGATATTTCCAAGAAGGAAAAAGGAACTGCTACACCCTTAAACCAAAACTAGGAAAAAATAACAAATACCTCGTCAGAGCTTTCTTCGCTTATGGAAATTATGATGGCAAAAATAAATCTCCAACTTTTCACTTGTACCTCAATGTCGATTTATGGGCCACTGTGGTTATCGATGGTAATGATACTTGTCATTATGAAGAGATTATCCATACTCCCATAACCGACACCATACATGTTTGCCTTGTCAACACTGGCAGAGGAATACCTTTCATTTCTACTTTGGAACTCAGACCTCTTACCAATTCTATTTATAATCTTATTCCATCTCTTTCTCAATCACTATTAGCCATTGATACGAGAGTCGATGTTGGTTCCTATTTTACGGTCGATTTTAAAAGGTGACTCTAATCTCATATATCTCAATGAATTATATATTCTCTAGCTTGTGATGTTAATTATTCATGCTTTCCTATTATAAATTTATTTATCTAATTCTGCAAGCTTATAGGTTTAAAGATGACGTTTATGATCGTATGTGGCGTGTGGACGATATTTTTGAAGATCAAGGTTTGCAAAAGTTCAATAGCTCGTCGGAAGATATTGATGTTGGAAGCACAAACGATTCTTATGAACTACCGACAGAAGTGCTTCTGTCTGCGACCAAATCATTGAATCTCTCCTTTGATTTACACCTTGACTATGACGATGTCTGGACGACACAACGTGAAAAGTCTTTCAGATATTATGTCATCTTTCACTTTGTTGAAATTGAGAAGCTTCCCGCTGGACAAAAGAGAGTAATTGATATTACTGTGAATGATGAACATATCAACGAAAAGCCGATAACGCTTGACTACTTGAAGCCAGTGACGGTTACAAGTGTGACAGATCAAGATGGTTTTTTTTTCAACATAAGTGCAACATCAGAATCTGATGCTCCACCAATCCTTAATGCCATTGAAACTTATAAAATCATATCAACACTAGCATCTCCAACAGACCAAACAGATGGTATATATGCTTCTCTGTGTTCTATGATCTGTGTGTGTGTGTGTGTGTGTGTGTGTTTGCGCTTTGACTTCTGAGACCCTATTTATTATTGGTGACAATAGCGGATGCCATTCTGGACATAAAAAATACATACGGAATCCCCAAAGTAGATTGGCAAGGTGACCCATGTGTTCCGGAGGACTTTACATGGGAGGGACTTAGTTGCAAACATGACATCAATAGCGCTAACGCAAGGATTATCTCACTGTAAGTATTTCACTTATTGAATTAATTGAGGGTTAAAGTGCAAAAGTACTATGAACTTACACCCAATGTGCAAAAATACCCATAAATATTTTTGGGGAGTAAAAATACACATAAACTTTTAAATTGGAGTAAAAATCACAAAACTGTTAATACCAACGTCCATTACTTTTTTTGTAAGAAGATGGTGGGTGCCACCATAAAAAGTGACAAATCAAAAACTTGTGGTGTTTTGAATGGTTTGTCATTCTTACTCCGATTTTGAAAATCCATGAGTATTTTTGTACCTAACTGTTAATACCAACGTCCATTACTTTAAGTTTTATCTAATGTACAAAGATACCCATAAACTTTATGGTGGCAATTCAAGTGTATCAATCATTTTTCAAACTATATACTTCACGAAACTTCACCACCTCCTGCCTAATTAAGTATCTATTAATCATTATCAAAAGCAGAGACTTGAGCGCCAGCAACTTAAGAGGACAAATAGCTCCTTCATTTTCACAACTTACGGAGTTAAAGTCCTTGTAAGTATATAATGATTTAATTAGGACAAATTCTTTTCTATATGAATTCTGTCACGTGAAAATTTTTCTTTGTTTTAGGGATTTATCAAGCAATGACTTGTCAGGATCCATACCGGAATTTCTTTCTAAATTGCCAAATTTGAAATTCCTGTGAGTTTTACAAATTATATGCATTAATATTCTTTTGGCAAAGGTATATACACGTGTCCTTTAATTTTATAGAAGGTTTCATTTTGGTTCATTAACTTTATAAGGGGTCTTTTTAGTCCTTTATTCCTAGCCATCGTTAATAAAAAAATGTTGATATTTAATTTTTAATGTTGATAAAAGATGATCAAATGCTAACATATAAAGTTTAATTTTTAAAATAATAAAGATTTTTGCAGAAAGTTATCATTTGAAACTAACGTTGTTAGGGTTAAATGACTATTTTTTAAAGTGAAGGGAGCAAACTCAAACTCGGTATAAAGGTCTCCAGATGTAAACAGTATACTTTTGCCTGTCCTTGGTTTTTTTAATGCATGATATACCTTGATAGCTTGAGCACCACATGATAACCGACGCATTTTCACAATGTTTTTGTAGTAATTTGAGTGGCAACCGGCTTACAGGTTCAATTCCCAAGGCTCTTAAAGAAAAGTCGATTGGAAATGAGGTTTTCTCATCTTAATCTGTCCTACTTGCTCGATCAGCTATGATTGCCTTTTTCTCCCTTGAATTAATCTAAAATCAGTTTACAAATATTACTATTTAATTTGAAGGTGGGGTATCCATGTTGTCGAGCCAAATTTAATTTTAAATTCTAAATATACCCATTTGACTCATCTTTCAGATTGGATGATAATCCAAGTCTTTGTTTGAGCGATCCATGCCGAAACACAAGTTCCTTATTCCACTTATAGCATCTGTTTCTACTTTGACGATTGTAATGTTGATTTCTCTAGGAATTTGGATCTTAAAAATGAAAAAAATGAAAGGTACACACAAAACATTACTTGTTTGTATTATTGCGTGGTAATATTATAATTCTTTTCTTACCAATTAGGATGGAAATAGGTTGACATGAAGCCCGAGTTTAGGCCTAAACCTGAATCTAAGTTTTTAAAAGACCAAATAAGGCCTACTTATAATATAAACCTTTAAAAAGACCTCATATATTCAAGTTTTCCATGTCTTAAAAGTCATTAATAAGCTTTTAGTAGGCTTTAAAGCCCACACATGCACACACACAGCGCGCACACATACACTCACACATTGTAGGCATTGAATTGGCTCAAAGCCTATTAAATTACAATAAAACTTAATAAAAAAATAAAACATAATTTAATTACTATTATTATTATATATATAACAAAATTGTATAATTTCTTGTTAAAAAACAAAATAATAATATATATATATTATAAATAGCCAAACTTGTAGGTCGGGCCTTTTAAAAAAGAATCCTTCCCTATTTAAATAGTTACCTCTTTATTAAACATATCAAGCCTTACCAAGCTCTAATAAGGTCATGTCATATGCTCTTATTAGGAGCATAACCTATTTCCACCCTCACTCACCAAGAGAAAAAAAATAAAACCAATTTCATATTGAAAAATTTATTATGTCACTGAATAAAAAGTTATAAAATTTAAGTACCCATTTATATTAATAATAAAAATATGATTGACATATATACAGTACTTTCAAGGGAAGAGAGAATTATTATCTATCGAGGTAATCAAACAGGCTCTACATTTATGACATTCTGAAATAGCAGTTCTGATTCTTATTACTATCTGCAGTTTTCAAAAAGCAAAAGGCATTAGAACTAAGAAATCGTGCTTATTCTTACACCGATGTCCTTGAGATCACTCATAACTTACAACACTTGATTGGAGAAGGTGGATTTGGCAAAGTTTATTTAGGCACCCTTAAGAATTGCACTCAAGTTGCGGTAAAGTTACTTTCTCATTCATCGATGCAAGGTCAAAGAGAATTTCGATCGGAGGTGAAATCGAAACGAAACTTAAGTCTTATTTTGTTTCCTCGTGGTTTTTTTACTTTGTCGATATTTAATTATAAATATAATTTGCTCTATATTATTTCCTTATCATATAAATGATAAAGCCAAGTAAATTTCAATTGCGGGTGGAACTTTTGTTGGTTATTCATCACGAAACTTAGTTTCTCCGATTGGATATTGCGAAGAAAGTGACGTCGGGGCATTAATTTATGAATATATGCCTAATGGGGACCTCCATCATCATTTATCAAGTATTCTTTCAAGAGCTTGATTACACATATCTCAATATTTAGCATTTCATAGCAATCTAACCATTATATCGGGAATAAAATATCTATAATAAAATTTACCCGTATAACAACTTTTAAAGGATATATGTAAAGGAAATCTAATCATACTAATTCTAATATAGGTAATAAAGGAGGTGCATTGAAATGGAAAGATAGGCTTCAAATTGCATTGGAGACAGCGTGTGGTAAGAAAATTTATCATCTCGATCTTTAATACAAGGCTCATTTTGTAGTTCAACTTTTTCATTAAAATAGGTTTTATATTAAAAACCAAAAGAGTATATACTAACGTATTATTAGTATTCTTTCAAGCTGTATAGAAAAAGTAACATATTTTATATAAATCATATATGATTAATATAAAAATAAATAAATTACATGGAATAAAGGTCATGTTTCCACCTATCTTTTTTTTTTCCTTCTCTTTTTTGGAGCAATGTGCCTTAGAAGCCCGAGAAGTGGCACAATTGCAACAATGTCATCAGCCCTAATATATCCAAATGGTTAACCATTGGTTGATCAATTCTGTTGAGTTGTCTCTGCCATGTAAAACATATTATGCCACATATGACACGACATCATCACCATCATATCCTCCTCACTAACAGAAAAGAAACCTCTGCGTACCACTTCATCATCATCATTGTGTCCATGAAGGACAATCAACAAAAATAACCCCAAAGCTAGATCTAACAACTAACCAATCTGGAAAAAGCAAACATCTCCCCTTTTATCATCATTGGCATCCATGAAAAAACAAACAAACAAACAAACCAAACCAAACCAAAAAATCAAAATCAAAGTGAAAACCAAAGTAAAGAGATCCAAAAACGAACAATAAACCCAGTCAACCTTAATTGACTGGTAGGCTTTCTATTTAAAACAATTCTTGTACAAAAAAATGCTAACACTTGATCCATGAGTACACAAACAAGGTACACACTGATAGCCCATAATACAACATGCCCGGTTATATACAAAACCCAAATATACTATCACATTCACACTACTAACAACCCCCTTCAAGTTGGGGGTCATACCCATTCTTGATCCCTAACTTGCTCAAACCTCTCTTGGTCTTCCTTGCCCAACACCTTAGTCAACACATCTGCGAGTTGTTCCTTGAAGCATACATGTTGTAAATCAATCATTCTTTCTTGAAGTTTTTCCCTTACAAAGTGACAATCTATTTTGATATGCTTGGCACGCTCATAAAACATAGGGTTAACTACTTACAATATAAATTATAGCCTTACTATCACAAGAAACTTGAATAAGTGCGAGATTCTCTACATAAAGGTCATTGAGCATGTAGGTCAACCAAACTCATTCTGAAGTTGCCACACTAAGGGCTTTATATTCCGCTTCAGTTGATGATTTGGAGATTGTATATATGTTGCTTCTTCGATATCAAGCAAACTAAGGACCTACGTACTTGATTACGTACCTTGTCACTGATCTTCTTATGTCATGACACGCAACCCAGTCCGAGTCCACATAGCACTCGAGCTAGTTTCCTCCTTTTGCATCCAAAAGTATTTCCAAACCAAGATTACCTTTAAGAAATCTCACAACCCGAACTGCTACATCCATATGCAACTTTCGAGGTGCTCTCATGTATTGACGTAAGGCCTGCACAACAATACTGATATCAGGTCGCGTATTTGTCAAATAACATAACCTACCAAACAACCTTATGTATGTCGTAGGATCCTGAAGGAGAGGGTCTAAATCCTTGAGTATTTTGCATTTCTTTCTCCTTTTATGCTTGCTATTATCTGCCCTTGAAACTCAGCTTGATGCTTCGATCCACTGGCACCATCAAAGGTTTGGCACTGCTCAATCCCATATCTCATATAAGGCCTAGAGTGTACTTCTGTTGGTTAATTACAATCCCCTTTTGTGACCTCACCAATTCAAGTCCCAATAAATAATGATGTCCTAGATCCTTGATTTTGAACATATCACCAACAAGAAAAAGATTTTACTTCTCTAAAAAACATGTGTTTTCCAAAAAAGGAAAGTAAAAAATAAAAGCGGTCACATTTTTGTAATTATGTGGGGGAATTTTGACATATTGGGCATCCCCTTAAAAAAAAAAAAAACAGACGCCAAAAGTATACTTTTGGTGTCTTACTTAGAAAATGGATGCTAAAAGAAGGGGATTTTGGCGTCCCAATTTTAAGAAAGACGCCAAAGGCATCCCAATTTAAAAAGGTGACACTAAAAATGGGGACTTTTGCTATTCTAACTCTAAAAGAGACGCCAAAAGTAGAGCTTTTAGGCCTAAGAGCACTACTTTTGGTGTCCTTTTTAGAATTAGGACGCCAAAGGTGGTATAAAGTCCACTCTAAACCCTTGATCTCGTCAGAGCTCGCCTCGCCTTCTCGCATCACCTACCACCTTCTCCCTTATCCTTCCACTCTTAGCGACATCCATGGCGAAAACAACAGCAACAGCGACCAGTGGTAGCCACATTTCCAAGGATCCATGGCTTCGTCTTCTTTAGATCTGGAAACTAGCGATGGTTCCAAGAGTTCTATCAATGTTTATCTCTTCACCCATTTCGTCTGGTTCTACTTCATGCTCCATGATCTCCGGTGAGACCCAGCCACCATTGGGTTCCGATGATGTCTGCTATTTTTTTTTTTTACTGCAAATTCAAGAAGACCGATAATGTCTCTAGCGAGACCTAGCTGCTCGGGGAAGCGTAATGCATGGGAAATGGAGAAAGCATATAGCTAGGTAGTGCAATTTGTTTTTTTAAAAAAAAAATTTGAAGGGACACCGTAAGTCTCTTACGATGTCCCTTTTTTAATAGACATTGTTCCCAGACTTTATTACGTTGCTCACATAAGCGTTCCCCTGAAAAGAGACATAGAAAGGGCCTCAAAACAGACATTAAAAGTGTTTTATGTAGTAGTGTATTATACAAGTGAGTTTTTACATTATTGATGATTGCTACATCGTTTCTAGCTATGACCAAATCATCCACATAAGCCAACACAATAACTATGGCATTGTCTTTTCGTTTTATGAGAAAAGAGTAATAAAATTTTCTTTGTCTAAACCCCTTCAATTAGAACGTCCATGAGCTTTGCATTCCATTGTCTAGAAGCCTACTTCAACCCATAATAATCCAATTCTTGTGGGATCCACATACAGACTTCTTTATGCAAGTCTCTTTGAAGAAATGCATTATTGACATCCATTTGAAAGAGATGCCAACCATGCATTGCTGTAAGGGTAAGAACAACCCTTATGGTAACCATTTTCACAACAGGGGAGAATGTCTTAAAATAGTCAATACCTGCTTGTTGGTTGTAACCGTTAGCCAAAAGTCTTGTCTTATACCATTCAACATTGCCTTTTGAATCATATATTACCTTAGAGATCCACTTGCATCCAATTATAGGTGGTTTACCGTCAGGAAGATTTATCTCAAGTATGATTTAGCTCCAAGGCATTCATATCACATCTTGCATGGCTTGCATCCATTTATGATCACATGCAGCTTTCTGAAAGCTACATGGCTCAACAATGTCATCAGTGGACAATATATAATCCCTATACTCACAAGAAACATGGTCATCAGTGACATAATCATGAAGGGGTTACTTAACACCTTATCAAATCAATATTTTGGGAGACCGCACCAGCCAAAAAAATATTAGTCCTTTAACCAAGCAGGGGATCATCTGTCACGAGTACCCCTGACCGGTCGATGGAGATGTTGCTCTACATTAATATTGGTCTCATTAATTAAGTTTTCATCGTCGAAAGCCTCCAAGTTCAGGATGAATGGCAAGAGGTTGAGAAGAGAAATGCTCATAAAAAAGGGATGGATCCACCCTATAAAACCTGCCTTGGGTATGTGTGCTAACTACAAAATCCTTAAAGGGAAATTTGTGTTAAACAAAAGTAACATGTCTGCTAGTAATTATGGTTTGTGTGGTAAGATTGTAACGCAAACAAGCCCTTTTTATTAGGAGGATAACCCAAAAGCACATAAGGGTCAGATTTAGGTTGAAACTAATCAAAAGCATTTTGATTAGTATTGCAAAAGCCAAAAAGCCAAAAATATGAAGAGAATCCAAATCTAGTTGCTTATGATAAATCATTTCATATGGAATTTTATATGCTAAGACTTTAGAAGGGGTTCTGTTAATAAAAAAAGGGTTAAGGAGCAGATTTACCAACAAACTACTACCCGAGGAGCATCTGGCACAAAAAACAATTGAGGGTACCGAATTGGCCAACGAACTATTAAAAAGTGAAAAAAAAAGTACCAAATAACTATTTAAAAAAAACAACTATCACAATTACGTTAAAATATGAGGCACTGACGTAGGACGATGGCAGAGACGCTGGAGAAAAGAGCGGTTAAGCCTTCTTGTTGGATAAGGCAAACACCAACAGAGATGGGACCCATGCGAGCTAGCGCTGTGGCAGCGACGGCTGCTGCTTGTGGAATCGAAGGGATGCAACCAAGGTGCAAGGCATGTGCTGGTTGAAAGCTATGGAATGCTGGATGAGTTCAAGAGGGTGAGTGGAACACCCAGCAACAATGGAAGCTTTGGAGACGCCGACGTCGCTGACACTGTGACAGTCAATGGAAGACGGAGACACCAAGATAGTGACGGGGTAATAGTTCGTTGACGAATCTGCACCAAATTGCGTTTTTTCACTTTTTAATAGTTCATTTGCTAATTTCGTACCCTCAATTGTTTTTTGTGTCAGATGCTCCTTGGGTAATAGTTCATTGGCAAATTTGCACCTTAAACCATAAAAAAAATGTAGCAGTTTTAATGTACTCACCCCAAAATTTCAATGGAACCTCATATTGAAGGAATAAACTACGTGCAATTGCTAAAATATGCCTATCCTTCCTTTCTACCACACCTTTTTGTTGAGGTGTGTAAGAACAAGTGGTTTTATGAATGATCCCTTTAGAATCCTAATATTGGTGAAACTGATTATTAACAAACTCCAAACTATTAGCGCTCTGAATTGGCTTAATATCAACAGAAAACTGTGTATGCGCGTAAGTAATGAAAACATTGGAAAGCATCATTTTTATTAGCCATAAAAATACCCAAGTACATCTTGAAAAATCATCCACAACAGTAAGGAAATATCTATGACCATGGTAAGTGGGTTCCTTATAAGGTCCCCAAGTATCTGTATGAATGAGATCAAAACAACAAGTAGTGGATATGCTAGTAGAAAAGCGCAAACGAGTTTGTTTTGCTTTGAAACATATAGAACAATCTGTCCTAGAAGCTAGAGAATAAAAACCAACATCCTTTTTAACAATATCTAAGTGTCTAAGGACATCTAGTGGTGCATGACCTAGTCGAAGGTGCCACAAATCATGTATCCGCAAATTTGGTTCATTTTGTTGCAAATTCATGAGACCATCAAACTGTAAAGTCTTTCCAATTAGGTACAAGCGCTCACATAGTTTACCAGTCATTTGGGATTGTCCAGTTGAAGTCCTCTGCAATGTACAGATTCAGGGTAAAATGAAATAACACAATTCGTGTGGGACAGAAATTAAATTAAAACAACATTCAGGGGTGTAGGAAACATCTTGCAGCACCAATCCATCAAATAATTTGGTTGTCCTGTGTGTGTGATGGTTTAGGCATTTTTATTTTCGTTAAGGATCCATTATAGGCACTAACAGAGTCTAGCATATCTAAACTACCAACAACATGACATGTGGCTCCAGAATCTAAAATCCAATGAGACTGAGATAAAGTAAGAGGGAGAGTATTGATCAAACCTGAGACATACTCCTCAAGATAGTCAACTGAACTGACTGCCACTTCCCCTGAATCCCTTTTCATTAGTTCCAAAACTCGCTCATACTGCTGCTTGGTCAAGGTGGGCACAGAACCAGATGTTTATCCTTGAGAAGAATGGTCTCCAACTACTTGATTGGTTTGGTTCTCTCCCTCTTTTGTGCCTCTTGGGTTATTGGGATATCCAATCAATTGATAGCAAGTCTCCCGCTTGTGTCCTCTCTTGCGGTAATAGGAACACACGTCCTGGGAGCGGCCATGTCCCCTGCCCTTCCTCGTCGTCCTCCTCGAATAGACATAGTGACACCCTCGAATGAGTGGCATTTGACTGAGATGAAATCAAGCGCTGAACTTCATCTTGAGTAAGCATCGAGTACACTTGATTCATCCTAGGCAATGGGGACATAAGGAGAAATAGGGACCTTACTCGCTAATATGAATCATTAAGCCCCATAAGAAACTGAAAGAGGCGCTATTGCTGGATGATTTTAACATATTCCCGAGAAGTGTCATACTTGCATGAAGTCAGAGGAACCAGAATAGAGTACTCGTCCCACATATCTTTCAACTTAGTAAAATATGTTGACATGCTAAGAGTGCCTTGACTGATCGAAATATGGTTATGTGAAGTGAATAAATCTTGATGACATTTAATCAGAAGCATTGCTCTATATATCTTTTTGCTAATTGAGATTATTAATATGTAGATTCTCCTCTGATATCAGTCTTGCTTTGGTCTGATTCTCTTATATAATTCTGCAGAAAAATAATGCAAAATTTTAATTTATTTGGTTATGTGATGAATGGAGTTGCGGGGCTTGATTATTTACATAATGGTTGTAAGCCACCAATAGTGCACACGAGACCTAAAGACCACTAACATTTTGTTGGACAAAAATATGGAAGCTAAGATTGCCGACTTTGGATTGTCTAGAGCTTTTGCAAATGATATTGACACTCATGTCTCAACTCGTCCTGCTGGAACAATTGGTTATCTTGATCCTGAGTAAGTAATTTAATATTTATACTAAACATAATAATCAATTCAATTCCCAATAATATTAATTTAAAGCTACATAAAATAAAATCAATGCAAGATAAAGAGCATTATGTTTGAAATGAATATTAATTATTTGAATTGAAAAGAAAATTCAGCTCATTTTGTAGTGCTTCAAAATAAAGGGTTTTTTTTTTTCCTTGAGATCCAAATAAAGTTTAATTTTTTAAAAGAAGAATCTAAATTGATTTGATATACAAGCCAAGTCCCGCCGTTATGAGAACTAAACTTCAAATCTCTTGTTTTGATTATTTTTTAAATATATTGAATAGAATAAAATATTAATTGATAGATTTTTTTGTGATCTAATCATATTACTTACCTTTTGATCGTACAGATTTCATAAGACTGGCAACCTTACAAAAGGGAGTGATATTTATAGTTTTGGAATAATTTTGCTAGAGCTAATCACTGGGAAACGAGCAGCAGAAAGACAACCAGACAATATTTCCTTTAGTCTTTTACTTCACTGGGTAACCCCAAAATTTCAAAGCAAAGATATCAAGTCCATTGTGGATCCAAAGTTTCAAGGACAATACAAAGTTGATTACGCTTGGAAATTTCTTGAGATAGCCATGTCATGCACTGCACCTTCTGCAATTCAGAGGCCCGACATAAGTCAAGTGGTAGTTGACTTAAGGGAATGTTTGGCAAGGGAAACAAACATCAAAAGGACAACCTACAACCCTAATTCAGATATATCTACTTTATCTGGTAGATAGATACTTGTTTTTACCTTTTAAATTTTCGATTAGACCAGAAGTGATGAATCTACCGAACACTCACAAATTTGTTTGAATACTTTTTTTTTTTCTTGCACATCTAGGCGTGCTGTATGTTGAACAATATTGGTATTAGTTGGCAGTTGCATGGGTATGAATAAATATGAAAATCACATGGTTGCAATTTGTAAGAATATAGGGAGTACATGAGTACTTGTGCCATTAATAAGTTGAGAGCGTAGTTTGAGAAGATGTAATGTACCATCCTTTAATTATTAATTGATGGACCTTCTGAAATCTTATATATTTATCTTTATGGTTTGATCTGGAATCTTAGATTGAACCCATTTTCTAATCTGAAGTACAGGACACATATATGAGAGAAATTTCTCATGAAAGGCGGGAGAATGTGAGAGTAAGAGATAGAATTAGGTATGGTCATGTTAGTAGTAAAGAGAGAATAGATATAAGTGGACTCGACATTAAATTTTAATCCCAAGCCTTTAGAATTCTAAGTTGATGAGTCTTTGCACTTAGATGTCCTTTATCAAGACTAACTATTTGTGATGTGAGAAGAGCCTGTTTGGAAACCTTCCAAAACCTAGGTTTTACACAAACCGAGATAAAACTCCTCTCACATACTTACCTCATAAATCCCAAAACCTAAATTTTGGAAGGTTTCCAAACGGGAGCTTTATCAACTTAGATCTATTTCATCCTAACAATGTTTTAGCTCATGTGTGAGTCCATGTTTGACCTCGGGAAGAAGCTCCCCATATTGAACACGTCACAAAATGACATCACTTAATACTATGTACTTTGATTCTTATTATCAGTCCTGCATAAAAGAATTTTTCTTTTTTAATTATAAGTCTTCTTAGAGGTTATTAATCAATTTTTTTCAATTATACCCTTATTTAATCCTAATTTGAGAGAGAGAGAGAGAGAGAGAGAGGTGAGAGTGATTTGTAAATGTAAGAGAATTTTTAATAAGCTCAAACTTGAAAAATTTTATCAAAAACATATTTCATAAGCTAACTATCATTCTTTTCATATGTGAGAAATGGACTTATAACAAAGACTAGAGTGGTAGTCCTCCCATTCAAATTAAAGGTGGGCAGAGAAACTTCTTTTCTTAAAAAGTGGGAGCAGCTATGAGAAGAAATGATTTTAAAAAATAAGAAATGATGACTGACAGTGAAAGTTGTGTCTAAATTCAATTCTAGTATTATAAATTTACTGATTTTTGCCGATCAATTAATGTGATTTCGATAAAATTCGTATTTTTACGGCTTTCTGTCTTGAATGACATTCTTAGTATTTTTAAGATGAAAACAAAAATTGCCAAAGTTACTCATTTAAACCAAAAAAGGATATGCAGACCTGAAGGTCGCAACCATTTATTTAATGCATTGTTCCTAATATCCAATTATTTACTGATTATAGAGAGAATATTATCATAAATATTTGTCTACTGTTAGCATTCCTTTTCTAACGTGGCATTTGATGTTTTCATTGAGCTTCACAGTCACTCATGACAGAAAATACACGTCTGAAGGATATGCAAGCCGATATCATAAAGAACAATGAGTTTTAGTGCTCATCGTAATACAAACAACGTGATGCTCATCTCTATGGAATCAATTTTAGTGCTCATCGTAATAACAAACAACGTAATGCTCATCCTATGGTAAGATCTAAATCATTCAGGGACAATTTTAAAGGTATATTTTAAAATTTTCAACTAACAATATTTAATAGAAAATCAATTTTTTAATAAAAGACCACCAAAAGATTATTTTTATTCTAGATTATGTACAAATTAAAAAATTAAAAAAATATAGAATTTAAAAAAAATGTAATATGAACATTCAGAATTAGATTTGAATTATGTGCAATGGTGATGAGTTGTTGGTGCTCAACAATCTATTTAGTACCGAAACTGGTTATGATATATGAGCATAGAAGGAAGGATCTAACTCTTAAATGGCATGCTCCAATTGCATAAAGTTGTAATACGGCACGTTCCAGCAATAATAAATCCCACCAAGTTAGAGCCCAATTGTTAATTGGAACATATGAATAATTTATTTAATGTACTTTGCAATGGCATATGGTACTTGATTAAATAAGGCCCAAATGGTCATCGTGAGTTCAACAGTAATTAGTTGTATCTTCAACTTAAAGCCCAAACTACCAAGATCTTGATAATATAAGGGAAATTTAGAGCAAATGACCTAGAAGAAATGATATTAATTAGAGAGGACATAAAAATATCAATTATTTTGATGAATCAAATACAAAAATTTAAATTTAAAAATACTAAATTGTTCAAGACTGAGCCCTTATAATTACTAGAACACTATATGCCGCGTGCACAATTAGGCTATGCATGGCAACCATTCTTCCCAAAGATCAAGCTTTCGAGATGAAAGCAGTTTTTTACGATTCTATGCCTTAGAAGAGTTCGAGAATCAAAATGACGTTTATTAAATCATTTTATTTTTACTCCGAAAATCAAAATACGTTTAGTAACACATTTTTTTTTCATTCTAAGAATCGAAATTACATTTGTTAACACATTTTTATTTTTAATCTGAGAATTAGAATTATACAATACAAATCTATTTCTTTATTTTTTGTTTACAGGTTTCATCAACGGTATAAAATAATAAATTGGGGTAAATTTTAACTAAAATGCCAACATTTCGTGTATAAAAAAATAATCTATTTATTTACGTTTGCTCTCATTTTTTAAAACCATATTATTAACTTAATATTAATTATACAAATGAATAAATAAATAAATATATCTACATTAGTCACATGATTCAACTAAATTTTCATGATACCACAATAATTTAAAGCAAAAATAATTGATGTTGAATTGAACAAAAAAATATGACAAGTCCCCAATGTATTTCGAATGTGTCTCTTAATATATCAACATCATATTGGGGGCAATTGATTGTCTCTAGCTAATTGGTTTGCAATATTTTTCTTAATAATGTTTATTTCGGTCACTTGATCTGAAGGGCCTTCATCATCTATAGCTGCAGATATATGAGTTGTCTTGTCATGTTAGGATTTACATAATGTGCTAGATTTACATGCGCTGTCCGATGATCCCTAATAAAGTAACAAAAATAATTGTGTTTTTGTCAGTCCATCTTGCTATAAACCCTTCAAATGCCAATCTCCTTACTGATAACATGTCAAAGACATAAGAGAGCATTTTGCAATATATATATTTTATTAGGGAAAAGAAAAGAGAGCATTTTGCAACCTGTATACTTTGGATTTAAAACTTATATATAAAGTTGCAAAGACTTGCGCACATTCCATGTAATGTACAAAACATGCATGTCCAAGAAATCTTCACCAACGGGGTAAAATGTACATATTAACTAGTTTCTAGAATCAACAAACACAGGCATCCATAAAATGACAATCACAGCTATTTATTTATTTTCTTTTGAAAGAGACCAAAGAAGTTGTTCATATAAGTACTAAAGAATCTATGAACTCATGATGAAAACATCTTTAAAGTGAACACAAATTGAGATTCTATGGATAAAACAAAGATAAAGTATCAAATTTAGGCAATCGTTACTTCCTCTCTTCCCCTGTAAACAGTTCAGATAACATGTTTTTTCTCTTAACACTTATATTGTTGTTGGGCCACGGTTGTTACCTGTTACCACTCCGCTGTTTGTCTCTGTTATTCAACAATACCTAGAAGCTTTTTTAAGTATTTTGTGGAGCTCCATCATTCTAAATGATATCAATTGTATATGAGAAACCAATCTCACATCATCAATCAAGAAATATATACATACGTATACAGACATATAAGTTGAAGGAAGCTACACTGTTTATAAGACGTGAATAGTTCATGCTGATACATGGACCTATTCTAGTTTCATGAATAACAAGTTATCCATTCTATTTATGGAGAGTGATTTGCGTAATGAAAGGGCAAGAAAGATCAGTTTGTTTAATTCAGTTTAATTCCTTAAGCTTTGGCCCTTTACGCCTAAAAGGTCCTATCAATATGTAGTCCTGAAGGTCTCAACAATTTATTTAATGCATTGGTCCTAATATGCATTTAATGACTAGACATAAAATTTCAAAGGGAAAATTAATTATTTCATCCTTATAGATTCACCGAGTTTGTAACGTTGGTCATTTTACTTTTAATCATTATGATTTAGTTCTTATACTTTTCTCTGTATCTCCATCAATCCTTACTTTTCATAAGACCCCGAGTCAGACTCGTTGGACTTGAATGGAAAACCTCATCTGGCAACCTCCCCATGCATGTGACACGACTCCATTGGTGAACACTTTTCACGAGACGCTCCTCCTCCCATCCCGTAACAATACCAAATGAAATGGGCCGAGGACCTATACCGAAGGAGGCTCAAATCAAGGCCTTGGAATAAGAAAGAGTGGAAGGATTAGAAGAAGACCCTAGAAGCTGCGTGAATTGGGTGAGGGAATTTATCATAAAAGGATGAAAACAGTTAGAGGAAAGGCGTGAATGATTTTGGAGATTCCTTGCTCTCTATGGTGGCTACTGTTGTACCTTTCCCTTCCGTACTTTTTGCATTTCCTTCTGTTCTTACTCTTCCATTTTCTATGATCTGTTTCATTATTCTTTATAATCTCTTAGCCTTCGATTTGTGAAGTTTTTCGAGAATATTATTTACTTGATTATAGAGAGAATATTATCATAAATATTTGTCTACTGTTAGCATTAATTTTCTAACATGACATTTGATGCTTTCATTGAGCTTCACAGTCACTCATGATAGAAAATACGCGTTTGAAGGATAAGCAAGCCGATATAAAAAAGAACAATGAGTTTGCCGAACAAGTTAAGTGTCGCATCAAAGAACTCAGTGGTGTGTTACAGTCGTTGGTCAAATCGGTCAACACTATTACATTACACCTTGATCATCTGCAGCCATCGCCCCATGCAACCTCGTCCTTTGGAACTCCGTTGGCTCCACCAGCCTTGAGTTCCCTCACTTTGATGGTTCCGATGCTCTGAATTGGATTTTCAAGGCTAAGCAATACTGTAAGTATTATGATGTTCTAGACCCTCAACGTCTTATTCTAGCTTTAATGCATTTGGATGGCGATGTACTTCCGTGGTACCAAATGATAGAAAAAGTTCGCTGGATCCCTCATTAGTTTGCTCTTGCTAAGGCCATGAAGGCTCAGTATGGTCCCTCTTATTTTGAATGTACTGTTTAAGTTGACACAACAAGGACTAGGCGGATCATTGGACACTTACAATTCAAAGTTTCTATCCCTAGCTAACCGTGCTGAGGATTTACCAAAATCTGCTCTCCTCAACTATTATTTGGGTGGTTTGCTCCCAAACCTCTGATGGGATGTACTGGCATAGGGTTCAGCAACCATCCTATCTGTTATGATGCTTGCTTGTTCATCTACTAACCCATCCACTATAGATGTTCCGTCTATTTTACTAGACTTTATTTCTAAAAACCGAACATACTTTACTTCCACAACTAAATCCATCGTCCCATTCAAAAATCCTATCGACGCCTCATCGTCAACTCAGTGTAGAGGTAGCAAATCCAATTTACCTCCATTATTACCAACACCTAAGGTGCCACCTATCAAGAAGATGACACTCGATAAGATGCTTATTCATAGAAAGAAGGGCCCCATTTACACATGTGGTGCTTGATTTAATCCTACGCACTGGTGTCGTAATAAACAATTAATGATGTTTCATATGGAAGATGATGGAGAAGAACCATTTGAGGATGCTATGGCTGAGCCTGAACAAAAGGCCACTCTTAATCATTTATCCATTTATGCTCTACGAGGGACACAGGGACCTGCCACCATTCGTTTTAATGGTACTATACATGGCATGGCTGTCCAAATTTTATTAGATGGTGAAAGTTCTTGCACCTTCATTCATCCGCATATTGTCAAGCATCTTCACTTACCCATTTCTCCTACTACTAAGTTATATGTTTTGGGTGGTACGGGTTGAATACTCATAGTACAAAGCAAGTATGTGATGTTCCCATTCTCGTCGACAGGCACATTCTTTCTTTGACCTTTATATCTTACCCATTGCAATGTGTGATGTGGTCATTGGCTCTAATTGGTTAGAGTCTTTGGGACCACATGTTGCTGATTACAGTGCTTCTTTGATCAAATTCCTTCACAACAGCACTTATGTTATTTTACAGGGCTTCCGTCATTCAATGATGACTCAAGCGCACTTACACCATTTGTTTCACATTTCTCACACAGATTCAACAACTGAATTATTTTTTCACTCTATTATCGTCGGAGGATTCTCCTCCAGCATCAGTCACTAAGATTCATCCCGATTTGCAGCATCCGTTGTCTCGTTTCCAGTCGATTTTTGCCATACCTTAGGGTCTCCCACCATCCCATGGCCATGAACATCGGATTGATTTATTTTTTGGCACTCCCGCTATTAAGGTCCGACAATATCTCTATACGGTGAGTCAAAAGACTGTGATCAAAACTTTGTTTACTAATTTACTAGAACAGGATCTCATACAACTGACTGCTAGTCCATTCTCTGGCCCAATTATTCTGGTTAAAAAAAGATGGGACATGTCATTTTTGTGTTGACTATAGAGCTTTAAACGCAACTAAAGTTCCCAATGCTTTCCCTATGCCGACGGTTGATGAGTCACTTGATGAATTTAATGGCTCTGTTTTTTATTATAAATTGGATCTTTGATCGGGTTACCACTAGATATTGATGCGAGAAGAGGACAGAGCGAAATCGCTTTTCAAACCCACTTGGGTGCTTACGAACGGCTTGTGATGCCTTTCAGATTAACAAACGCACAAGCAACTTTCTAAGCTCTAATGAACAATATATGATGCTTGTTCTTGCGTAGATTTTTGCTTATTTTTTTCCACGACATTCTCATCTACAATAACAACTGGGACTCTCATGTTCACCATGTAGAGGCTTGTACTCCAGAAGTTAGTCGACCATCGTGTCTTTGCCAAAATGTCCAAGTGTTCTTTTGGCCAGCAGTGTATCGATTATTTGGGTCATTTTGTTTCAACTCAAGGGGTGGAAATGGATCCAAACAAAATTAAAGTTATCCAAGATTGGCCCATCCTTGCTAATGTCTCTCGGTTACATGGATTACGGGGTTTGAGTGTATACTATGGTCGTTTTATCAAAAACTTTGATTATGAATTAGTGGATATGATTTCTTCTTTTAATTGCTTTATTATTATATTTGTTGATTTAATTGTGTGCTTGATTATCCTAAAATAAGAGATATCTAATTGAGATTATTTTGGTGTTCTAAAGGACCCTAAACATAGGAAATTTAGACTAGACCTTCAATTGAATCATGTAGGGTTAGGTTTTTAGATTTTAATTTGCTTGTGGGATAGACGTATAGCTATTGGCCCTACATAGTCTTATTAGGTTTGCACTTGATCCAATTAAGTACTAATTACCTAAGACTTTAAGGATTAACATAATTTGAATGTTTTTTAGTGAATCGAAAGACACTCTTAAGTAAATAAGAACCCTCGACTAGCAAATATAACTTTAAATGCAATTAAGTGGAGAAATTAGATACTAATAAATAATCAAAGTTATAATAATCAAATTCACTTTGCTTAATTATCCTCAATCTTAATTATAGTTATATATTTTTTTCTTTTTTATTTAGTTGTTATTCCTACTTTCTATTTAAATTGTGTTAACCCAACTTAAAAAAGTATAAAGTCATTGCTCAACAACATTGTTGATATCGAGTCCTCATGGGAACAATATCTTACACACTCTTTATTGTTTGATACGGCCTGTGCATTTGTGGAGTCCTTAGCCACTATATTTTGTGCCTATCACTTTCCTTTGGTCTGGTGGTGTTTGAGTCATTCGGAGCAATTAGATCTAGAGAAGATTAAGAGAAGAAAAATGAACAGAGATTGATGAAGCATAGGGATGTGAATGGTTGGAGAAGGTAAATGGACAACTGAATCTAATGAATCTAGAGAAGACGAATGAACGACATGGAGATGGTGGCTTTGGTTCAAAAGTGTGGCCTGTGGTGGTGATGCAAGGAGGAGTGTCGCACCAGCGAAGGAGGTCCACCAGTGGAGTTGCGTGGCTAGCGTGGGGAGGTCACAGAAAGAGGTTTTCCGGTGGAGTTTGAGCCCTCGCGAGTCTGACTCAGCTATGTTATGAAAAGTAAGGATTGGTGGAGGTAAAGAGAAAAGCATAAAGACTAAGTTATGTTTGTTCTCTAAGGGTTTTGATGATCTCCAATGATTGTAAAGAAAGCATGAAGTTTTGCTCTCAAATATTGAAAATCTCACTGTAAGAGCAAAACTCGAGGTTTGCACAGAAACCTCGAGGTTTAGCCTTACGAGAAAGAACTAAAGGCTTACGGACAGAGCAAAACTCGAGGTTTCCAGAGAAACCTCGAGGTTTTAGTACACAGAGACTTCTCAGCATTTTCTGGAAAATGAAAAACTCGAGGTTACTGTTCAAACCTCGAGGTTTAGTCTTACAGAGAGTCTCTTAAGATTTAAACCTCCAGTTTTTGCTAAAACCTCAAGGTTCTGTTCTATCTTGAAAAGTCCAGGTTTCACAAATTATGTGAAACCTCAAGGTTTAGTGAGAAACCTCGAGGTTTTGCCCTAGCGAGAAAAGCTCGGTTTCTCGCCAATTTTCAAAACCTCCGGGTTTATGGGAAACCTCCGGGTTTGAGCTCAAATGGTGTTTTTCTAAGTTTCTCAAAATTATGAGAAACCTCGAGGTTTCCGTCAAACCTCGAGGTTTGTCTAGGCGAGAGGGATCTGTGTTTTTCCAAGCTTTTAAACCTCCAGTTTTCCCTTGAAACCTCCAGGGTTTTTGTTTTGGCCCAAAACGAGAATTTCAAGATTTAAGTGAAACCTCGAGTTTTGGGGAAAACCTCGAGGTTTCTGGCATCCAGAGAACAAACGACTTTTCACTAATTTTGAAAACCTCCAGGTTTGCTCTTGGCGCGATTTTGCAAGGTTTCACATTCAAAGTGAAACCTCTAGGTTTCTGATAAAACCTCGAGGTTTTGTCACACAGAGAGGGTAACACTTTTTGCTATTTTGAAAACCTCCAGTTTTGAGTAGAAACCTCCAGGTTTGATGTTTTGGACTTGAATCTCCTTTACATGCTACAGTCCAAAAATCGAGGTTTGAAGAACAAACCTCGAGGTTTCACAACGTCTTCAGAAATTCAAATCTGACGATTTTGCTATACCTTCTTGTTTGATCTTAATACTTCCTATGATTATTCTCTAATGTTCCTAGACATGTTTAACCTCTTTTTTAGTGAGTTTCAGATGAATTAGAGAATGGTTATTGAATGTTCAAAGCAAAAGCAAATTTGATGTCAGCACATTAAATGCAAACCCAGAAAGTTGCACACTTTTGGGTAATCCATCTGCACACGCTTACAAAGAATTAAAGAATGATTTCCACATCCAACAGGTGCTACTCCAATGGACTAATTTGCGAGAGTCAACTCGAACTTCTCGCCCGATTGGATTAAGTGAAGATTAGAGAGAGAAAGAAGACCAAAGCTTAACCGAGCTTTGTCTAATGAAGGCAACGGTTATAATCAAGTTTACAACGGTCATTTAATGCACTCTTGGTATAAATAGAGTTGCATTCAAGTCTTCTCAACAACACAAGAACTGAAAACGCATAGCATTCAAAGTTCTTCAACTACCTTTCTGTTTTCACTTGTATTGTGTCTTCTGATACATTAAGCTTCAGTGTTCATTCTTATCTACTCTTAGAGTGAGATTTTATCTGTAAAACATTTATTGTAAAGAATCACAAGTCTGGGACTTGGTGATTGGGTGCATTGATTACAACTTGTAAGGGGAGTGAGTTCTAGTGAAAGAACTACTCTTGAGTGCAGAGTGTGTAATCAATTGTGATAGTGAAAAACCCAGAGAGTCTGGGGACTAGACGTAGGTCAAGAGGTTAGACTGAACCAGTATAAATTCGTGTGTCTTGCTCTTCTCCTTCTTACTCTGTTCATCTCTATTTTCACTAGTATATACAGAGCAGTTTTAAAAAGATTTTAAAATCCCCAATTCACCCCCCTCTTGGTGATTTAGCTCCACTTTCAAGTTACAACGAGTCAAAGTATAAAGAGTGAGTTACAAACTAAGTAAACTAAAAGGATGAAATAATTAAACTTTCCAATTTGAAAGTTTCAAATCCCCAAACGGTCGATTTATTAACTTTCATTATTTGTAGGTGAAATAATATGAGGCATACTTAAGGTTAAGATTGTCCTTATTGAAAACTACTCATTTGATCCTATTTATAAGTCACTTCCAAAGATGTTTTACATAGACTAAGAAAAACCTTCAACTTTATTAACTCTACCTTAAAATTCAACAACTTCTCAACTTACCCCTATATATTTATTATATATTATATCTTGAGAACAAATTCATAATCAATACAATAATAAATTAATGATAAAATTGTCCATTCAAGTGAAAAATTCTCTACCCGCCTATAAATAAGACAAAAAAAAATTATTATTTCTATCATATAAATAGGACCAGAGGAGTAATTTCTATATAAGACCCATTATTGGATGCCTTTTCCATCCATGCACTGTTGCCTGAATTACTCTTGAATACTTGTAATCTTAAAGACAAACACACACTACAAATATCATGGAATTGAAAAGGTACCATAAAGTCTATTTTGTCCTTAGGCTGCTAGAGCATTTAATTTTGTTCACGAAAAGGTTGAGAAAAAAGAACTGCACTTTTCTTTATAAGTTGCTTATTATTTCGAAGAACGGACACCACTATAGAAAAAGCCATAGCTTGATAGTTGTTTAAATGGTAAAGTGTAGTAACCTGAAGAAGGAGGTTGTGGAATAATTTATTTGATTTTTTTATTACAAGAAAAATATTATTAAGATAAAAGCATTTATTTGATTGTATTATGTTCACTATCAAAAGTGTATCATTATTTTACGGTTATTCAAGGAATCTGTCAAATAGTTTTATTTTTTTAAATTTTTGTACAAATTTAATAACTATTTGACATTTCTGTGAAAACAACCAAGTCAATCTAACCCTTTAAAATTGTGAGCAAATGCATATATAGAAGTTTATGTTGTACACTTGTACTGTATTGTGCCCAAAAAAAGTATAGTTCACTACGCTTAAGTTTTGATAAATTATACTTTAATTTGGCGCCCTACGTCCTCTTCATTTTTTTTTTTTTTTTTTTTTTTTTTTTTGAGTTCGGTCACCGAAAGTAGTTCACGAGTCGGCACCTTTCAGTAAACTAATTAATAGATGGAAAAGTATTTTTATTTTATTTTAGATTATGTACAAATTAAAAATATTTTTTCAAAAGATATAGAAGTTAAAAAAACATGTAATATGAACAATCAAAATTAGATTTGAATTATCTGCAATGATGATGAGTTGTTTGTGGTCATCCATCTATTTAGTACCGAAACTGGTTATGATATATGAGCATAGACAAGGAAGGATCTTAACTCTCAAATGGCTTGCTCGAATTGCATAAGGTTGTAATACGGCACGTTCAAGCAATAATAAATCCCACTAGTTAAAGCCCAATCGTTAATTGGAACATCTGAATAATTTATTTAATGTACTTTTTTTTTTCGGCTATAAATGAGATGCCTGAGAGGCTAATATTAATAAAGGAAAATTACATGGTGTGGGAATTAAATCCCAAAGACTCTTGATCAACCCAAGTTCTTAGAGAATTGGGGCAATCAACTAAAACATTGGAATGAGATAAGCCAAGCTTAGCTAAAGCATCAGCTATCCTATTAGCCTCTCGAGGAATACACTGTAATTTCACTTGCCAATTTCTCAACAAAAATTCTCTAATCTGGAGAACTAGCAAACTTCCTGCGTTGGACTAAGAATCAGTAATGGCGTTAATGACAGAAAGCGCATCTGATTCCAATATTAGCTTTTTACAGTTGAGATCTCATGCCAATTCTAATCCTGCGAGTACAACCCATTCTTCAGAGGAATAAGCCTGACAAGTACAGAGTGCCCCTGTAAATCCAGCAACCCATTCACCATTGCTATCTCTAATGATTCCAATATATATATATATATATTTTAATATTAAAATGTTTTGGAGGGGTTCGACATCAGTCCCCCACTAAGGCCAGGGGACGGCCCCGCTCTATGAGCACTTCGGGGACTTACGAGATCGCCTACCTAAGGAGTCCCAATGACGGCGGAGGATCGAACCCACGACCATTTAGGCCTAGTCCAGAATCCCTTACCATCTATGCCAACTCTCATTGGCAATTATTCCAATATTTAATGTACTTTGTAATGGCATATGGTACTTGATTAAATAAGGCCCAAATGGTCATCGTGAGTTCAACAGATATTAGTAGTATCTTCAACTTAAAGCCCAAACTACCAAAATCGTGATAATATAAGGGAAATTTAGAGCAAATGACCTAGAAGAAATGATATTAATTAGAGAGAACATAAAAATTCCAATCATTTTGATGAATCAAATACAAAAATTTAAATTTAAAAATACTAAATTGTTCAAAACCGAGCCCTTATAATTACTAGAGCACTATATGCCGCATGCACAATTAGTATGCACAATGAGTAGATTATTAATACAAGGCAATACAATATACTACCCACCCTTTAATAAATGTTTTTAGTCTCTTTTATAAGGCATCATTTGATAGTTTAAAGAAGTATTAAATATTTTTTATTTATGCCCATGTTTAATAAAATTAATAGGAAATATACTTCTCATGTTTTAGGGGAAGTATATCCTCATGTTATAGATACAAAAAGATGTGGGTCCCACCATTTCATGTGTGTGAAGGAATTTTCTTCTTCTCATGTAACATGAGAAGTGTAAACCCCAAAATTAATATGATATAAATAATTTAGATGAAATTAATTAAGCAATTTATAATCTTTAATGGAGTATCTGTAATAGTTTTATTAGGCTAAAATGTAGGATTTAAAAATAGATGATATGTTGCTGTAATTTTAAAAGAACCCTGAAGAGTTGAAAACAAAAACGAACTATGAAGAGAGGTCCTTGCATCCGACCAATTCTTAATAACAAGTCAAGTTTATAACAATTTTAATTTTTATATAATTTTTAAAGTTAATATAATGTTTGATCCTTATAATTTATCTCATTTATTATTTTTATCTTTATAATTTCAAACTATAGATTTTGGTGTTTGATTTCATTTTCAACTTTAGTTTCTGTAATTTAATAAGGACCGGAATTTGAAATTAACGATGTTAAGTTTACTGATGTATTACTAACGCCACAAGGAAAGGTTGATTGGACCTGTGATTATAATTTAAAACTAAAAAGGTCAAATTTTCAAGCCATCTAGGCAAGCTTGGCCGATCTGCAGAATAAAGGGAAGTCTGCGAAGCCGACGGCTAGTCCAAGAGGTAGGCGGCGGTCGAAAGCATCTTCAAAAGATTCTCAGCCGGTGGCCAGCGAGGGAATCGGGGGTCCTTCCCTATCGGATCTGACTTTAGCGGACGTGAGCGAACCATAATAGGATGGGGCTTTGGATGATCTATGAGGGCATATATATAGTTTTAATGCATATGTTTATGTCTAAATTGCAAAATATACAAGTCCGCCTACGAGAGTATATACAGAAAGTGAGTAACTGGTAGCAACAGTATGCTACAATTGAGACGTACTTATTTAGCTTAATTTCAGGAAGCAACTAATGAAACGTGATATTCTTTTAGTAATTTTTTTGGGTTAAGGAGCGAATTAGCCAACAAACTATTACCCCAGGAGCACCCAACACAAACAACTTTTGACTGGACCTTAAATACCAACAAACTTTTCAAAATGTGAAGGTAGTACAAAAACGTTAATAAACAAGTAACGGACGTTAGTGTCCTGAAAATCGCCAGAAATGCAACTGCCAATGAACCTCAGACTAAACCAACACCCAGTTTCTTCCTCTTCCACAACGCCATCATCTTTCTTATTCTTCTTCTTCCCTTTTGATTTGCTGACATCCCAAGACTCCAACTTACCATTATCAACACCCAACCCCATCTCTTGAGAACCCTGAGGCGTTAATCTTAGATATTATTAGAAGCCTCCGAATACCAAACACGACTCCCTTCAATTCCCCTTCCCAGAACAAAAAGCAGCATAGAAGCATCAGCCGTCAAGCCCTGATGATAAATTCCCTAAATAAAACCTAGAAATTACAACTTTACTCCTCTACACTCCTCAAAACAGGGTAATCAAAACAAAAATCAGTAACTTAAACCTAGAAGGAAAAGGAAAAAGGTAGATCACATGGCATAAATCAGCACTCAATCCCCCACCCAAAAAGGATCTTCGAGCCCTCGATTAATCGGAGCTCGATCGAGCTAGAAGCACGAAGCATACCCCATCGATTCCCTCGATCCGAGTAGAAGGGATGTCGGAGATATGAAAACGGGATGAAGTGGTGCTTGGAGGAGTTGTCTTGAGTCGTGAAATTAGGGTTCTTGAGAGAGGTCGAACAATGTTTCTAAGAACTCCAAAACCCATAACTCTCGCTATCGCATGGAATGTAATTCTGCTTCAAATGTCGCACCAATGGAGCCGGCAATCGAAATTACAGAGCCGAGATCTTTGATGGCGTCGTCAAAGAAATGGGAAGAGCAGGGAGTGTTTTTTTTTTAAGAAAAAATTCCTTGAGTTTCTTAATTATATATGTCGCTTGCTACGCTGGTTGACTTGGCTTCAAATCAATGTTGATCTTAGTAGAAAACTTTAAATATATCACAGAAACTGGATTTATTGATGTTTCTCGGAGCATTTGGTTGCTACGACTTACCAGCTTTTTGTAAACTTGATTATTGGTGTTGGTTTAGTCTGAGGTTGGCTGTTGCATTTCTTCAATGGCGATTTTCAAGACACTAACGTCCGTTACTTGTTTATTAACGTTTTTGTGCTAACTTCACCTTTTGAAAAGTTTGTTGGTATTTAAGGTCAGTCAAAAGTTAGTTGTGTTAGGTGCTCTGAGGTAATAGTTTGTTGGCCAATTCGCTCCTTAACCCAATTTTTTTTTTTTTGATACAAATTCTTTTAGTAATTTACCTCTATGCTTAAGATAACTCAAGATAACGTAATGAACATATTCCCCTGTTTCTTCAGATCGGCAAGTTTTTGTAGATTGCTTGAAGCTTTCTCATTAATAATAATAATAATAATAATATATTATTAGGGAAAATTAATGTTTGGGAAAATTAAAATGAAGTACCCATAAGAAAAGATATTTACAGGGAATGATCATAAAAATTTGTAATTATTTAGAATGAGTAAATATAAAAATATAAAATTAAAAGGACTAAAATGCCCCCAACAAAATATTTTGCATTCTCTTCTCTATTTTATTCTTAAAACTAATACAAAATTCTAAGTTTTATTAAATTAAACAATATTTTTCACAATTTTCATTTTTTTCGCAACTTGAATATATATCTATGAAAAAATGTATTCTTCAATTTGTAAAAGTTATAATTTTTTTAGAATCAACAAAAATTTTATTTAAAAATGGAATTATATAATTTTCATAAAAGTCAAGGTCTTTTATAATTTATCATATATATTAAATCAAGAAAGTTTGTATGATTTATTTTTGTTTTAGAAACAATTTATGTGGGTTAAAATAAAAATATATGATCATATTATAATGGACAGTTTTAGTTTTAATTTTAGTTATTTTTTTAATTATGAATTTAAGAGATAATACAAGAGTTTTGATTAGAGGGAATTCAGTAATTTTAAATTTATATTATGATGTTCGATCCTTCAAAGTAATTAAAATTTTTAATGTCCTTTATAATAAATATTAGTTTCTCTAAATCCTTTATTTTAATTTTCTCTTAGTCTTTTAATCCCCAATTGTTAACTTATGACACAGTCCTCCAACTATGATTCGCTATGTTTCTAAACTTTTAACCTGATTAAAACTCAGTCCTTCATCTTCATCTTTTGTTATTTAATAAATTAACCCTTGTCATACACAACTCATCTTGAAACATCACGCATTCATCTTACATGGCAAAAGTCGGCTGCGATGTGGCTCCAAAGAAACCCCACGTTTCAACGATTGCCCACGATCCCCATTTTCTTCTTGCCATTTTATTCCTCCTTCTCGAAATCATCCCTAACGCGATTGGGTAGAAGCTCAAAACCTGCAGACATAGGATGACTAAGATTGAGTAGCGCTCTCACCTCATGCTTGCGTAGTTAGATGGCATTTTTTCTCCTCCTTAATTTCAAACCATTTACAGCACCGAGTCCAGACAAAATTACTCAAAACAAGAGACTAGCTAACACGCAGACTGAAGACTCTAGAGGCCCCTCCGCCTAAAAACCATGAGGCCTTAACCCACTAAAATCAAAACAGAGAATATATCATCACATGTACTCACAGAAACAAAAACAGGGCATAAATGAATGGGTGATGTGTTAGGATGAGTTCGTGTATGATAGGGATCAATTTATTAAATAACAAAAGATAAAGATAAGTTTTGACCGAATTAAAAGTTTAGGGACTAAGTGATAACAAGTTATAAATGGAGGGTTGAGTTATAACGAGTTAATAGTTAGAGACTAAAAAGATTATTTTTCCCAAAAAAATTAAAATCACACGTCCAATCAGCAATGAGCAACCCATATCAGCAAATTTAAGTAATATAACTTTAGGAACCAAAATGTATGTTTTAAAATTATAAAGACCAAAATAAAAATAAGAGCAAACTATAAGGTCCAAATATTATATTAATCCTAATTTTTATTTCAATTCCTTTAATTTTTTGGCCAAATTTAAAGTTAAAAGGTTAATTTAAATTATTTGCATTAATGTTATACAAATTATCGCATTGCATGGTACTCTTAAAATATCTACTTGATGCAAAGTCCCAATAACTAAAGTAACAATGAAACATTGGTGAAAGTAATTGAGTATTGCGAGAAGCACGCCAAGGCCAACGACGGAGCCTCGATTCCGATACGGAGGAGCAAAAGGGATGGGACACAGTTCATATGAAGGTTGTCACATCCCAATTTTCGGAAGCGTTTTTAAAATATTTGATCGAGTAGAGCATCGGAAGTAAATAGTATTTAGAAAAGTAACTGATAAACATACACTGTAGTGTAAGAGTTGGCTGTTAACAGCGGTACAAAATTTTTCAAATGTTATCGTTGTTCAGTACAAATCAAAAGGGCTTCCTCCGGCCGTCTCCTACATCGGCTGCTTACCTCTATCCTCAGTCCTGTTCACTCCGGAACCTGAAGCTAAGGTGAGAGCTGAGGTTCAATACCCATTGAACCTCGGAGTAGCAGTTAACCTCATGTTCGTGTACGGTTATGTATGACAGTTATCTCATGACATCACAGCTATATTCACATATAAAAAGCAATAACAACACGGCCACCGCATATGAATGTTATTACATCGCACTATTCACCGGTGCCACGATGGCCTATCGTGTCCTCGGCGCTAGGAAAACTCAACGGCGTTATCATGACTATAACCCGTATAAAGCTGTACGTGTATGAACAATTCTTTTAAAAACAGTCACATTTTATGAACATATCTATCACATATAGGTATACAAGAACATCGAGTTAGTGTTACGATGACGCGTCCGTACCTTCGTCGGTGTTGTCGCTACGTTGACGGTCGGACTGTGATTGCGTTTATCCTATAACGGTAATATCGCATTAATTCACAAATAATATTCTAGAAGATATCCTAGTCACTAATGACCTTTCTACCCTTGGTAGGATTATCTCACAACTTATCACTTTTAATTCTTCAAAAACGCTGGTCCAGAATTTCTGGACAGATTTTTATCTAACTTTGAAAAATCATAATTAATTCTAGAAAAATCGAAACGAGGATCCGTAAAATTCCTTGAAATCCTTAGGATGTCTATTTTCAAGTAAAAATAACTACCCTTGCCCATATTTCAAGTATCAATCCCAGATTTAAAGTTTTGAGCCTCTGCCCAGAATTTTTCCAGAAATTCGTAGCCTAACTTTGAGGATTTTTATCTCACTTTACAAAAATCATTTTGACATGTTCTTGACATAGTTAAAAATCCCTATATGTGTAATTTAACCATGAATTTTCTCAGAATTTTGTAACTTCATTTTCAACATAAAATATGGGCATTTCTATCACTGATTTCAGAGATTTTTACCCGATGAATTTTCGCCGAGCTTCGCTACTTTGCTCATAGCTTTCCAGAAATTTTGCTATATAATCTCCCTCATCATTTTTTCAAGTAAAGCTAATTTTGACTATAAAAACATGTAAACAAAATTATCCTAGCATATTTATGATCTAAGCTACTTCTATTCTAAGAATTTAAAACTAAAACTTCAAGAACTTAAAGCTAGAGCTAGAGAACTTACCAAGAACTTTGCTCCTTCTTCTCCAAGACTCTTACTCTCACTTTCCCTCTATGTTTCAGTTTCTAAGCTTGTGAATTGGTGAGAAAATATGAAGAGGTTGGGGGTCTATTTATAGGAGAAAATTGAGGACACAAATGGCAATTTAATTTGCCCAAAACTCACCCTCCATTGGATCATTTTGCACTTTATGAAGCAAAATCCCAGCCTTACAAGTTTTGGTCGACATGCATGAGCCAATTGGCTAATTAATGAATGCTTCCATTTAATATATAGTCCAATTCTCTCAAATTGGAGTGTTTGAAATAAATGATTTCTCTTTCATACTTTATGCTTTATGCTTTATTGAGACTTCAACTCTTTCAAAGTGTGTGTGTGTCGACATCCCACTCCCCACATAGCCATTTATGTATATTTCAACAATTAAAATGAATTGATCCCATTACTTTATGACAAAAGCAACTTTTATCCATTGCTTTTATGCCTTTCACTCTGCAACAATAACGTGTGTGTGTGTTCTTTTTGTTGTTTTTTTTTCTTTTTATTTTATTACATATATCATTAATAATAAATCTTAATTATTTAATAAATCCCACCCCAAACTAAATTAACTCTTGATTATTGTATTAGGGGTTTTTAGAGTAGTTGATGATTGCTAATAATTCATTTAGTGCTAAACTTAACCCCTTATTGGTTCTTGGTTTTTAATTAGCTTAACACACCTTTAATTGATGACAATTAGTATTAATTGCAAAGAATTACCTAAATATTCCATTAGTGTAATTTTAATTGCTCATTAATTGTTGGTAATTTTCCCTTAATTGTTTCAAGTGTTTTGATAATTCTTTATGGCCTTTTGTGACTTAAATATGATCTAAATATTAATTATAAGGTATTAGAAAATTTAGTCTCCTAATAAATTATGAACATGGGTGTTTAAGACCCTTTGATTAATTATGAAGATTTGCACAATTTATTTAATTTAGTGAAGGTTTGGTTGGTCTTTAATTGTCATTAATTTCTCTTAAATATACTTAAGTATTTTCATCTCCATATGAACCATAATTTAAATATGGTGTTTGTTGCATTTATGGTATTTTATGATGCCTAATAAAATTCCTTAAATTATTGGCTACTCTAATTCTAGGGAAAAAATTGCCTAGAGAATAAAATAAACATGTCTCAAAATTTGAGACCACATATTCGCCTATTTTAAATAGGCTTTAATTATCAAAAATATTGTATTTAAGATACATGAAAATTTTGGGTATTACAAAGGTAGACGTGGAGGATACATTGTTTCTTATATTAATGGTAGCCAACTATTTAGAAATTGAGGGTTAATTTGTTTAATTTAGCATGTCAAACTGTGGCTGATTTGATAAACGGAAATACTCTTAAAGAGATGCGAAAGATGTTCCATATAAAGAATGACTTCACTCCTGAAGAACAAGAGCAACTTCGTAGACAACATTATGGTTGCACCTTTGATTAATCAACTCATGAAACTTCTTCGGTGTTGTGTTTCTTGTTTCTTTGGTGGTATTTGTTTTTTACTGATCTTTACTTGATTTTTAATTGCTTCTTAATTTTTTTATATTTTTAGTAGCTCGATATAATTTGCTAATAGTTGGTATGACAAAGTACAAACTAAATTTAAAAAAAAAAAAAAAAAAAGAAATTGGAATAAAATATATTTATCATAAAGATAAAATTGTTTTGAAACTTCAGCTATTCAGGAGTAACAAACATTAACAAACACATCAAATTGCAACTTATTAGTGAAAATGGATAACTTCTATAGTAATAACAAATTACACAATAAATTAAAATTTAATCGTGGTAAGAATTAAGGAAACTAAAATATAGATGTAACATTAATTAACCAGGGAACTATGAATAAGGAGTTAGAAGAAGAAGAGAGGAGTGAGAGATCAAAAATAGAATGAGTTCAAAGGAAACAAAGGAGAGAATAATCTAAATAATAACTTCATTCAATTATACTTATTTTTGATAAAGTACAAACATGATAATTATTTTTTTTACAACATAATTGAAAGAAACTTCCAATACCTAAATGTGTGGAACTGCTAGTAACTGATCATAACCAACACTGGACACTTATAACGATTAACTCGAAACACATGATAAAACATAAACTACAAATAATCTCTTCCTAAAATAAACTAGTAAAGCTAGGACATTGGTTCCAATTGTAATACCCGGATAATTATCTATCTAGAATACTATATTTTAGCAAATAATACCTATTTGGAAATAGGTGAATATGTGGTTTTAAAACCTTGTAGGATACTTATTCTATTGTCTAGGGAAATTTCTAATAAAATTAGAGGGATTAAAGTGTCAAAATCCCTAAATGCAATTATGGGCCATGAAATGCCCTGAAAATATTATGATAAATCCCAAGAGGCAATAAAATATTTATTTAAAATTAGAAAGTATGTTGTCTCTAATTTTAGGAATTTTTGGGATTATTTCCCTTGAAAAATAATGAGGCAAAATTAAATATAATTTTGGGGAGCATAAGTTGCCCCATGATTTTTAATATGATATGTGGGACATAAAATACCAATGTCAATGAAATAGTTGTGAGAAAATGATTAATCCTAATTAAGAAAATTATCAACAATTAGAAAGCGATTAGTTAAGTAATTAATGGCTAATTGTTTAAGCCTGAACAAGAGAATATTTAAGGTAGATTATGGAAAATCCTTAAATTAAGTGTTTATGGCTAATATTAGCATAAAGTGTGCTTGCTAATCAATTAAAAAAGATTAAGAAAAATTGGTGAGATTAAGAACATGAAAACCCTAAATCCTAAAAGATTGCTAATCATGGGATTAAGGCTCTAATTAAGCTTCTAGCTAATTTAGATAAATAAAAAATAATAATAATAAGAAAGGGAAGAGAAAACCGAAATTTGAGTGTGAAAAGGGTTGTGGGTTTTTCAAAAATAATATCATGATATTTTGTTAATTAAATAATAATATAATTAAGATATTTGTGGAAGAACCAGGTTGGATAAATGAGAACCGATAGAAATTAAATCCTATCTAGAAAACCATGAACTAAGTTTCTTAGGTCGGGACATATTACAAACAAGTGAATTTTTGTCCGGAAGTTGGTGTTAGCGGAAGTCATTTCCGTAACCGGTAGGGCGAATAAGGGATCAGATGAAAAGATATTTTGTAAACAAAGGGCGATAAGAAAAGTGAGAACCAATGGAAAATAAATCGTAACTTGAAATCCTTGAACTAAGTAGAAAACAACTGGACATATTATGAACCAGTGGATTTTTGTCTCGAATTTGGCATTACCCGAAGTAATTTCTGTAACCGACAGCGTCTGTCTGAAAATGTTCAACAGACAACGGAATACCCTTAATGGGATCAAAAATTTAGTTAACTCAGATATTTCCAAAGAGGAAGAATAGAACTTCAAGGCTTTGTGTTCCGGATTTTTGAGATTTTCTAAGATTACGCGATTAGAACACCGAATGGGGGACTTTATCAGTAGAAGTTCATAAAGCATAATCCATGTGAAATTTAATCCACCAATAGGAGAAAATAGTTGTGAGTGTGTGTGTGTCTAGTATTCAAGAGAGAGAAAGAGAGAGAGAAAAAGAAAATTAAAGCAAATTTGATAAAGTTTGAAATCCTAGAGTAAATTGGATAATGGTTTGAAATCCAAGAAATATCGATGTACACGGTTAAAACTCAAAACAACAAGTAAAGTGAGAATTTATACAAATTTAAATAGTTGTGAAGAAGTAGGAACCTTGGAGAAAATATAAGGACTTATCTTGAATCCACATAATTTAACCTCGAAAGTAAGCCTAGTAAAGGCTATTTTTGCAAACGTTGAAGAATAAGCTTAGCACAACCAGGGAAATCTAATTAGACCATAAATCTTAATATTCAACTGCTAATCAAGATACATACATAGAATTTAAAAGTGTTGGTGATTGATCAAGCAACCAAAAATAGATTTCATTAAAGTAAGCTAAAGCTTCTAGAGTAACTGAATCAATTTGCATCTAGTTACAAAAGGACATTTAGGAGCTAACTAGAATCACTAATGAGTCATCCCCAAAGTCTTCATGAAGCAAAACTTAGAGGTTAAGTCTTCTAAACTTATTGGTTAAGTTAGGGTTTTCTAATCACATGAAGGGGTGAGATCAACTCTTGTAAAGTAGATTGCATCCAATGGCTTGGGTGAGAGATGGGCAAATTAAATTCCATTTGTGTCCTAAATCTTCACCTATAAATAGGAGGCTTAGGTTCACTTCATTCTTCACACCAAACTCAACCAAATAGGTGAGTTTTAGAGAAGCAAGAGTAGAGAGAAAATCATAGTGGGGGAGCAAGAAGGAGGAGGAAGATCTTCAAGGGTAAGTCTTTTTGTTCTTGAGTTCTAGTTTTAAATTCATAATTAGTTTATGTTTGATCTTTGAATCTTCCAAGTAGTTTTGATTTCATGTTTTTATGGTTAAATATGTCTTAATTTCGAAAATATGATAGAGAATATGATAGAACAAAATTCTTGGAAGTTGAAGATCAAAGTAGCGAAATTCGCAAAATTTTTGGTGAAAATTCTGGGCAAACAGCGAAAGAAATGCTAATATTTTATGTTGAAAATGAATCCCATAAATCAAAAAAATTTCCAGAAATAAAGTAGATATGTAGGGCTTTCCAAATATATATAATATGTACTGTTTTGATTCCTGTACAAAGAAATACAATCAGTTGAAGTTAGGCTATTTTTCTGGACGAAATTCTGGGCAACGTTGTGAAAGATGAAAACTGGGAATTTTTCATAAATTATGGGTATATAAAAGTACTTTTACTTGAAAATAGACATCTTAAGGGTTCCGGAGAATTTTACGGATCCTCGTTTCGATTTTTGTAGATTTAATTATGATTTTGCGAAGTTAACCGAAAATTCTGCCCAGAAACTCAGCATAGCGTTTTTAATAAAATGTAAGGGCAAAATAGTAATAATAAATCCACCAAGGGTAGAAAGGTGAATTAAACCCTTTGGATATTATTCTAAGCAATATGATATTTATCAAATATCATATAATAATCCGACGATAATGTATAGGATATCCGGGAAGTCCTAGTCGGTTCAAAGGTCGGGCTAGATAGCCGTTACACGGTGAAAGGTACGTTCGCGTCTTTGTAACACTAACTCGATGCTTATTGTATGCTATATGTGATAGATGTTTTCATGAAGTGATGGACAAGACTAGGTCTTGGGCCGAGGCAGCTGTGACTAAGTTATGGGGCTTCGATCACCTATTGTCATACATTCACTTTACACGGGTTATAGTCTTGATAATGTCGTTGAGTTTTCCTAGCGGCGAGGACACGATGGGCCGTCATGGCACCGTGAATAGTGCAGACCGTAATAACATTCATATGCAGTGGCTGTGTTTTGTTATTATCTTTCATATGTGAATATTGCTGTGATGTCATGAATATCTGTCATACATAACTATTACATAAGCATGAGGTTAACCGTTACCTGAGGTTCAATGGGCATTGAACCTCGGCTCTTTAACATAGCGTCGGGGTCAAGAGGACCGAGGATCGAGGAGAAAGGCAAGCGGCACGCATAGGGACTCAGTGAAGACCTTCTTCTTTTGTTATTTACTTTGAAAACACTCGGTATAACGTAGCGCTACGTAATGTCCGACCCGGACTTACGGCATTTTGAATATAAATATCGTTACTCAATCGCTCCGATGCTCTACTCTGATGAAAAAAAAATATATACTGCTTTTGAAAATGGGATGTTACACCAATCATACCCCTCCGTGCAAGGGATTACCTGCAACAACCTAACTCACAACAATAAATAATTAAAGTAGGCTATATATATAGAACATCAAAAAATTAATAAAATATCTATACATTCAGTGAAAAATAAAGTAATCACATTTACATGATTTAATACCAAAAAAAAAAAAATCATAGTCGAAGATAACTTAAATACATTATCTTCATCGAAACAATAAAACCATGAAAGAGTTTTAAAATTAACAACACTGATTTGAAGGTTAAACCTGGACAATCGACTTTGTCCAACCATTGATTGGTGTGCTGAACGGCTCATTCCATATGGTTGGATTGTTGATATGATTAAGCCATTTTGAACCATTCAGAACCTGCTTTTGAATCAGGGCTTGGAGTGGGACTGTGAAATGAAACAAAAGTACCCTAAAGAAGACACAGATAAGACAAACAGAATGCAAATATGAATAAGAGTCATCATGAATAAAAAGATAAAAGAGATCTAAACAAAGAAAAAGATTTTAACTTATGGTGCTTGCATATGAAAAGAAATGTCTTTCATCACCCATTCAAAATAGCAAAATGAACTGAAACTAAGGATGCCTTTGAGTGATGAGCGGTGAGAGGAGGTGAGGAAAGACAAGTAACATCCTTCTTGCTATGATATATGTTTTGATTTATCGACAAGACAGTTTTTTTATTAATTCCAATGCAAATAACGACCGTGTGTTGTGAGTTTTACCTTCCACAGGGCAAAACTTAGAGGGGTAAAGTGGTGAAGTGAACTCTGCCTCAGAGTCAAGTTCCCTCAGTAGACGAAGTTAAGTCTAGTAAATTGTAATATGAGTTTGGGAGGTTTGTTTTTCTTAATAATAATTAAAATGAATTTTAACACTAACAAAATTGTTTACTATTCTGAGATAGTGGTAAATGAACTCTTGGGTCCTACATTCTCTTAATGACTGATTTTGGCCCCGTTGAGATGCAGCGGATCTGCCGGGTTACCTTCAGGTAATAAAGCTGGCCTCTGAAACACTTTCTTCTTCATTAGCTTGGATTATCTACTTCAATCTCTCTACCATTGTTGGCCTCTCTTTTGCACTCTTACTCATGTAGTCATGGTTGTTCCACGTGCTCAAATTTAAACATTCAAGCTACATATAATAGTTAGAGTAATTGAACACTATATAATGTAGGGAGAATCACTATGACCTAAATAATGAATGTAAGCACCAAAAAATTAACTAGTGAGTAACATGAAATGATAAGTCTTATTGCTGAAAATGATAACAGGTTTATAATACTCACTTGTTGTGAGATTTTTTTGTTATTTTTCTTTCTTTGAAAATCTGATAATGATTCTGCCTTATGCATTTGCGGACAACGGGGAGCTTTATGACTGAAGATGCTGATATTAGAAGTTTAATCTACAAAAGGAACAATCATTTATAGCTAAAGGGCTGGGTGCATGGTCTTGCCTTATTTGGGTTTGCATCTTGCATACAAGCCCAATACATCAATTTTGGGCCTACATTAAGTCCTCCACTCCCCAGATCCAATAAGCAATTGACTTGGTGAGTGCCTTTCAATCTTGGTCAGTTGGTCTCCCCAAGTCAATTGCTTATTTTCGATCCTTTGCCTTGATCCAACAGTTCTCATCTGGGTCTCCCTCTCTTTCTTTGACCTTTGGAATCTCTCCCTATTTCTGTTTTGGTTCCTCTCGTTTTCGATGGAGCTTCAAGTTCTTCATCAGCTTCTTGCTTTTCGACCGTAGGTGATCTTCATGTAGTGTTCATTGACGTTTAGTTGGGACGGCCTTGGGACCCCCTTTTCGTCGATATTCTTCGAGAATCTTTGGGCGCTTACTTGTGAAGGTACTTTCGAGCTACTTGCATATCTTGTCTGTGATTTTTTTCTTTTTTGATACTGACTTGTCTGTGATTAATTCTTCCAGGAGTTAGGGTTTGCTACTTTTTTGGTCTTTGATGGGCCTTTTGTACGTTATCAGCCACAATCAAAAATTAATTAAGGATTATGTATCTTTTGTTTTTTGAGGAAACTTTTTTATTAATTATTAAATAATTTAAATATCATGCAAATACAATGAAAATAAGAAAAATGGAGTTTTGGTTTTTCAAATTAATAACTGAAAGAGTAATGTAATTTAATTAAATTCTAAACTATTATTTTTGGTATTTTTATAAAAATTGTAAGTAAGTGAATGGAATTGAGTTTGGAAACATGAATGATGAAATGAGTCTTGTCAGCAAAATTTAGGACTTTCCCAACTTCTTAAAATAATTTGAGAGTTAATTTTTCATCAAGTCAAATTGAAAACTTCAAACAATTGCATTGAGTCCAATTTTTATAATTAATTACTAATCATACAATCGCATTCATAGTCATCTCTTAGATAAATTGTTAAAAGCCACTTGAAGTGTGTTTAAAAATCATTTTAATATACTTGTTTCCTTTTAAATTAAATAAGAGCACAATCACGACAGTCAAAATAGACTCAAGTAGGCAATTGTTTTCAAGAGGTGATATATATGAGTGTCGTTTAAAATTTATGACTTACAATAATTATTATTTAAAAAATAGTTGTTGTATGTCTACACCATGATATATATATATATATATATATATATATATTATTGTTTTTAAAATTGTCTTAGAGCCATCATCACGAGAGTCACAAGATGGATTTGAGACTTTCATACCCAAAAATAAGCAAAGAAAGCAAGCCAAGAACACCCATTGGAGAACACTCATCCAAGAAATATCTCAGTACCACCATTATGAAACTAGAGAACTAGAGAATATGATATCCTCAAAGTTCAAATCAAGGTAAGGCCAATATAATATTCTGTTGAAAATCTCTTTTTTCTCCCCCTTTAACAGCCACCACCTGATCCTTGAGTTTAAAACTTTGTGCGCTTTTGTTTTTTATACTTCATACACTCATCTAGGACTAAGGCCTATAATGCGCAGTCAAGCCATCCACAGAAATCACTTTGCACTTACTAAAAGTCTTCTATCAGGGTTTCTTAAAAAAAACAATCAACCTATGACTTAGAGGCACCAGTCTTATATGTAATGAGATGTTTGTCGGTTTGTCCTGCTTCTTAAAACAACTGTTGACAATCTTGAAATTGTATGCAAGAGACACTACTACAAAATATCTCTTTAACGCCCCCTTTTTTTGCACTTTGGACGTCCCTTTACTAGTGGACGCCTATGTGAACGATGTAGTAAGTTAGACTTACGTCATCAATAAAAAGGGAAGCCGTAAGTCTTATTTACAGCGTCAATCTCTAAATTGGGATGCCGTAGGGCTTCTTCTTTTTTAAATATATATATACGAGCACTCTGCACGGTGGCTTGCACAAAACATAGCACTCTACATAGACGGTTTCACAATGTTGTCGACGAAGCGGGTTGGAATCTAGGTAGACCACTCGTCGGATGCAAAAGCGAGATTCGTGATCTCTTGGTTGCTTTTGGTTCGAGCGAGAGGTCGAAGAACGAGGTCACGAGAGGTGCGGTGGTCACTTCGGATCCATCATCGGACTCTAAGAATTCAAATATAAAAATTGGACTCTAAAAATTCCAGATTTAAAAATCGGACTCTAAGAATTCCAGATCTGAAATTACAAGTCTAAATATCAAACTCTAAAAATTCCATATCCAAAATTCCAAGTCCGTCACCCATGAGGTCACAGAGGTTGCTTTTGTTGCCTAGCGAGGAGGAACTTAGGAGGAGCCTGGAAGTCAAAGGGCAAGAAGGGAACCATGGAAGTAATGCGGTGGTGGATTGGTAGTATTCTTTCGCAAGAAACAAGTTGAGTTGTTAATATGGATTAGTTTGAAAAAATTAACACACAATTAGAGTCAAGAAAACAAGATTATCCGAGAACGAAAAAGCAAGGTAACTTTGGCCCTGGTGATTTCAAGTGCGCCAGAGAATATTTGTAATCACAAAATAGCACCAAAATTAATAATTTTCTTCTACTTCTAGTCGGTTGGATAGAAAAAATGGGAGAAGACTTCCACATTTTGCGTATGCAAAGATCGTATCGAGAGCAAAAAGAAAAAAAAAAATTATATATATATATATAATGGTAAAATGTTGCACCATGGAAGAGTTTCGAAGATTCATTTTGCAGTAGGTTTTGACTGTGGTAGAGGCGTGAATCATGACGAAGGTGGAGGCTGATGGGAAAAAAAATATGAGGGCAAGGGGTTTTGGCTGAAGGTGGGGCACTTTATGTATCCCAATTTGAATTTGGGATGCCTAGAGTGTCCATATAGGGATGCCTAAAGTGTCAATATAGCTTTCCAAATTTAAATTAAGATGTCAAAAGTATACTTTAGGTGTTCTAAATTTAAATTAGGACGCTTAATATTCATTTTAGGTGTCCCAATTCTAAAAAAGGGAAGCCCAATATATCAACGTTCTCATGCATAATTACAAACATACTATCGCCTTTATTTTTTATTTCTCTTTTTTTAAAAAAACAGGCGTTTTTTCAAAGACGTCTGTTTTTCAAAGAGGTAAAATCATATTTCTATAGTAGTGAGAGAACTCGATTATATATCGATTGTCATTCGTTATTAAGCACCTCAATGCCAAAGCCACCATAGCCCTTTGCACATTGTCCTACCTCAAGTCCATTAAGATCCCCACTAATAAAAATCTTTTTTAAAAGAGGTATGCTTTAAACCAAACCCACCATATCTTCCCAGAATTTCTCCTATTCCTATTAAGAGGTGTGCTTCTACCCCTACTTATGGTGCATAAATGCTGATAATGTTAATAGTCTCATTTCCAACAATCTTCTTACAGAAATTATTTTGTCTTCATCCTTAAGGCTATGCTATGGCTTAAATATTGGGTCACATGAATCATCATTACACGCATAGCAATTAGGGAAAATTAGAATGAAGAACCTAAAGTAAAAGATATTTATGGAGAATGATCATAAAAATTGTTATTATTTAGAAGGACCAAATATAAAAATATAAAATTAAAAGTACTAAAATGCCCCTAACAAAATCTTCTTCATTTCCTCTTATATTCTCTTCCCTATTTTATTTTTAAAACTAATAAAAAATTCTAAGTTTCATTAAATTAAATAATGGTTTTCTCAATTTTCACAACTTGAATATATATCTATAAAAAAAAAATTGCATTCTTCAATTGTCAAAAATTATATTTTTAAAAATTAACAAAAATGTTACTTAAAAATGTAATTATATAGTTTTAATCAAATTCAAGGTCTTATATAATTTATCATATATGTTAAACAGAAAGTTTGTATGACTTATTTTTGTTTTGGAAGAAATTTATGTGGGTTAAAAAAATTCATGTAATGTTAATAAAATTAAAAAATATAAATATGTTGAAAAATATGAAATAAGTTTATTTATTTTTTTATAAAAATAACTTAATTGACATCCACATTGATAATATAAATTAGGCAATTTGATGATATAAATTAGTGAAAAATAAAAATTAAGAAAAATATGAGTTTAACAATTTTTAATTAAATAATATATTTAAGAAAATGATATGATCATATAATAATAGACAGTTTTAATTTTAATTTTGGTTATTTTTTAAATTTTGAATACAAGAGATAATACATAAGGATTGATTAGGGGCAATTTAGTAATTTTAAATTTATAATATGATGTTCGGTCCTTTTAAATAATTACAATTTTTATGGTCGTTATAATAAATATTATTTTCTCTTGGTCCTTTATTTTAATTTTCCCTAACAATTATTCATTAATTAAGAGGAATGAAGATTTTGTCGTCTTTGGATTGGATTGTGGGTGAACCCAACCCTTTCCTAAAATTTATGTATAAAAAAGAAATTTATTCATTTACTAGCAATCCACCATCAAATATGGGCCGCGGGTAAAATGACTGATGTGACCACAATCGACAGACCAAAATTCAAACCGACCTTTTTTTGCCGGAAAAGTCAACCCGACCTGCATAAGAGAGTCAAGTAACAAATTAATGGAGCAATCAATGGCAGCGTTATTATTTATCTATTACATAAAAATGACATATATAATGGTAAGTTCTCATGATTTGAAGAAAAATGAAGGCAAGGTATTGAATCTCTGCGACAAAATACTATGTAAGAATTTGTTTTTTCTTGCCTTCATAAATATAAGGATTTAAGTCCTATGACAGGGGAGTATTAAAGATAATAAGCACTTCAGATATCATCATTATGTTCTATCCTCATAGGATTTTGGGAAAACTGATTATTTATGCCTTATAATATGACTAAGTCATAATTTAGTTCATTCAGTCCCTCAAATTTAAGCTATTTAATTAATCGAGTGGTTCTTATATACTTTCAGAAAGTATGTAGATATTTATGAAATGCGTTTTAACTAAGTTGTAGAATGATTCATGATTAAGTTAAAATTATAGGAATTAAATTATTAATTTTCTTTAGTATACTTGTTTATGTAGAATTTCATCCAATTCTATATCATAACAAACGAAATAAGTTACTCTATGCCCTTTCATATATCTTCATTTTATTTTTATTTGAAAAAGTTATAGCTACGAGTTAGTCATAGTCTCTTCCACGCCCGGTGACGAACTCTTTACTTTATTTACTGTTCAACTTCTCTGTTATTTCCTTCCACGCCCGGTGACGAACTCTTTACTTTCTTTACTGTTCAACTTCTCTGTTATTTCCTTTTATTTGACCAAATATTTTTATTGTCTTTATAACAGAAAAAAAAAATATTTTTATTGTCTTCTTAATACCTTTTATTAATTAAAAAAGTTCAATTAAATAGGATAATTGGTGTGGGTGGCAGTGGCTTTTATCATAATTGGATGGAGTCTTTAAATTTACTTTTCTTTTTAACATTAGTCATATTAGTCTCTTCTTGTTGCGTAGTTTACTCTTAATGTAAAAAAAACAAGGTAAATTGAAAACCAGATTGGTTACAAAACTAGTTGAAGTTTTAAAAGTTAGCGGTCTAATTGTAGGTTAATTAGAGTTAACCCTATAAAGATTGATGTTTAAATAAAAATGAATTAATTTACAAATAAATGGAATATTATAAACCACAAATAATTAATAAAACAGCGTTGTTGAAACACAAGTTTGACATAAATAATTAATCTATTTCTTTAAAAAACTTAAAACGACATCGCTTTATGTTTAATAAGGGAAGGAATAAAAAATATAAAACTCCTCAAAGCGGATAGGAGTTGATTCACGAGCTTATGACTCGGGAAAAAAAAAAAATATTGGATCATCTTATTTTTAGTTTATCTTCTTTTCTCCTTATAAGTATAAGTTAGGCTAAATAGATTTTTACAAAAGTTCTTATAATAAAAAGATTTTTTTTTTTTTAAAGAAAAAAAAACTTCAAAAGCCAAAAGCTCTCTTAGAGAAGTTTTGTTTGTTTGTTTGTTTGTTTAAGCTCTTATTTGCCAAAGACACTTATCCAACTTGGTCTCTCACTCACTCACTATCTCAGCTTCTCACCCTTGTGAGCAGCCACAATTTCTTGCCAATTCGGTGGTGGCTGATGAAGCTCTTTAACACTGTGGGTGAAATTGCTGTTGGTGACAGTTTTGTCTTGAAGAACATTTTCCCAATAGTTTTGGACTGATTCGATGAAGTCGCATCCTCGGAATTCCTAGATTTCTTATTTGGGGGTTTGCTCGCAGATCGTGATTGGGATTGCCTTTGATCGTAATTCAAGTCCGAGGGAGTGTCAGCGTCGGCGTTGTTCCAAATTGATAATTGTCTTCCATTGCCCAATTGATAATCGTCTTATCCACCAAAATCTTTATCTCAGTCTCTTATTTACCTTTTATAATAATTTTTATTGGAAAAAGTGTTTATAACAAAAATTTTACCAAACAAATTATTTTTAATTTAAACTTTTAAGATAAAAGTTTTATATAACTATCAAACAACTTTTAGCTTTTTTTTAGAAGTTTTTTTTTTTTTAGCTTTAGTTTAAAAGTAACTTTTAGCTTAAAAAAGAAGGATCTAAATAGACTCTAAATCATGAACCACTATTACATTTATAACCTAAAAAATAAATTTTAAATAATAATTCCGAGGGAGCAGGCCATCTAAAGTCAAGATCTTTACGTACTCGGCCCAAAGTCACTCACTATGATCGGGCATGAAATTTTTTTTTTTTTTTAATTATAAAGAAGAGGGTTAAGAACCTAGATTACATAAAAGCTAATACATAGAAGGGGAAATTAATCCCAAACACTATTGGTCTAGCCAAGATTTCAAACGAAGGGCATTCAACTAACACACAGGAATTAGAAATCCCTAGTTTAGCTAAAGCGTCTGCCACCCTATTTAAGTCACGTGGTACAGTCACCAACTTAACCTCGCCAATCACGACACAGGAAGCTCCTTATCTTCAACAGAACAAGGCTCCCCTCAGTGAAGTTACAATCCAAAATTAACTTAACAACCACCTCAGAGTCAGACTCTATTATCACTTTCTTCAAACCCAGATCCCATGCTAAAGTTAACCCCTCCAAAGACAGCCCACTCTTCTGCCATAAAAGCACTGCAGATGCATAGCTGTTTAGTGAAACCCGCCATCCACAACCCAAATTGTGGATTTAGGGCCCGTTTGGATGAGCTTTTAAAAAAAAAAGACTTTTTTTCATTGCTTTTTAAAAAAGTGCTTTAATTAGAAATTAAGTTATTTTACGTTTGGATACACAATTTAAAAAGCACTTTTAAATCAAAATGTTGTTTGGATGTTAAAATAAAGAAGCACTTTTTTATTAATAAAATTACTGAAATGGACATATAAAAGGTTTTTTTTTTTTTTTTTTTTTTATTCGCTTGGATAAGAAAGCACTTATATTAAAATTTTAGAAATATTATATTCAATAATTGAATTTAAAATTATAATATAATTGAATTTTAATAATATTGAAATTAAATTGTTGATATAGTTTTTCATACACTCATATAGATCAAAGTTGTCATCAAATATTTCTTTTAATTTATATACTTTGAAATGACTAAAACACAAAAATTAAATAGTATACAATAATGTAAGATAACTTAAAACTTCATTATCACTAATGAATAGTAATTTCTACTCAAAATGGTTAACTACTACTATATTATAACCAATGCATTAATTAAAAAATGTAAGATAACTTAAAATTACAGGATTTGCGAGGGAATTGATTTTCCCTCGTAAATGCTAATTTATTTTTTAAAAAAATATAAAAAATCAGGAAAAATAAAAATATTATATAAAAAAATATTAAAAATTAGAAAAAGACTTGTATACTATAAAAATAAATTATAATAATCATAAGAGTTTACATAGCAAAAACAAAATATTACAAATTACAATGTTGCGACCAAAATGAACTAAAAACAACATATATTTTATTTATCAGGGCTATTCCACAGCAACCACTTAAATTAATACAAAAATATTATACAATATTGAATAATGTATTAAAAAAAGTGTTTCTCTCCTCGTACTCCCTTAACTTGGAAAGTCTCCTCTCATTGATAAGCATCCTGTGACAATTGCTGAAATTATACAGCTACCCATAACAAATTAATCTAAAACTAACAAGCATTAATTTATCTGTGAACCTTTCTAGTACTTTCTTCCTTGTTCGAAGTGAGACATGCAAATTATTGAACTGGGAAAAACTGTTGGAAAGTTGTCAAAGTGATGCAGCTCTACTTACATTCCTGAATTGGAATTCTGCAGGGTGTACCAGAATCTGCAATAGCCACATAGGGTTAAATGATCAAGAAAAATGATGCCAGGGATTAGATAAAGTTTAATCAGATATACCAACCTAAGGAAACATCTGATCCGAAGCTAGCATTTGAAACATCTGAATCGTGGATTGCTCCAGAATCATTGGTGGTAGGACTGCCCAGCAATAATGGATTCTCAACTAATACACCTTTGGAAATAAATGACTTCAGCTGGATATGGAGAATAAAAACCTGCACACTTAACTAATAAGACATGTGCCCTTCTAGAACTTTGATGAGGAATAGATTAACATGTTAATAAAAGCAATGAAATAATGGACAGACAAGAAACCTTCAATTGAACTAAAAATAAAACGGCAAGAGAATTTTTTCAGGAATATATTATTTTGTATAAAACAGTTAGCATAGGACAAAAGGCAGGAACCAGAAATGAAAACGAACATTAAAGCTTAATATATCTTGCACCAAAGTGCAGGAAAAAAGAGAGTAACATGAACTGAGGCTACATAAGACACACAAATAATAGCTTATTAAAAAAATAGACAACCAGTGGCTTTGTCCTGAGGGGAATATAAGTCTCTAGAGGAGGGAAAAACAATAGCACATTGAAGTGTATGTTGAAACAAGGCAGAACTGAAGCAGATGATATTCCAGGTAAGAAACTAGTCGTTCAAAACTCTCTAATAGCCTTATGAATTTCAGAATAATAAGGCAGAAAGGGTTGCTTACTGCTTTTGAGCATGAAACAATACTTCATCAGGGATATGCAACAAAACCAAAACCAGACGATTCAATAATCATATCCAGGCGTGTTGGTTTTCAATAAGTTTTGTAGCTATAGATGCTTCACAGATTGAAAGAAGGCTTGAAATTCTTTCAACACTTGATGCTAGTCAGATTTAAACTATATTTTTTATCTGTTGGTATGAAGCCAATCATATTTTATCTACATTTTCATCCACAAAACATTCGGAATGCAAACAAATCAAAAATAGACGGACAACATATAACAGGAACGACATCTAACAAATAACCCAAATGCCTCACCAGTCATCACACTGTCACCAGTCATCAATGGTATAAGCTAAGAACAGAGCAAGTAAACAACAAAATAATATACAGTATATATTTGATACTCTTAATTTGGAACATTTAAGGTCGATAAGTTCTCAAAAATAATTTTTAATCTATCTTCATAAAATAATTTTTCAGATTTCATCAAAATATATTTGATAAAAAATGCCTAATCCATATTTAACTCAGACGTTGAAGAATTGCTGGATTTCCACCTGTTGTGGGGGTATGCAACTACTCTTCCTTTTGGCCCATTAATTTGTCTAGAATCGCATGTTCACAAGTTATAATATACAGTATACTCATGAACTCTCTCTCTCTCTCAAGTAATATGAAACTTTTCCGTTTGACTTACCTACTTTTTCTGTTCACCTTTCCATATGATATGATAACTCGTCTCTTACGCCACCCAGAAATATTTGCAAGCAAATTGATACGATGTCCAAACTGAAGACAAACATAAACACTAGTCTCTGTAGTAATATTCTAATAAACCAGGAAGGTACAATCAAAGATTCAGGAACCTAATCAAAGCATTAAACAACATAGTTCCATGTAGATATTTAAGACATCAAAAACCAAGTCCTAGTCCAAAAATGCAGTGAAAAATAGATAAAATCTAATAAGTTAATTCACTTTCAGAGACCAATTTAAATTTTAAGATAAATGCAGGGTTTATGGAAGAAATTAACCTTTCAAATTAAAACCAAAAAATTTTCAGCGATGATGCATCTCAAAACCACCAATGTTGATACCCTCAGCTGTGTATTAACACGAAGTCACTTTCATCGGTCACAAATTTAATCAGATTTGAGCCTATCCAATAATATCAAAACAGAATTCTGCGAATGGTTTGATACCCTATAAATGAAAGCTAAAGTCCTAAGAGTCGGTTTACTTGTAAGAGAGGAGAAGAAGACGAGCGCGAACATGCGATGGCGAAGGAGAGGGAGTATACTGACGCGAAGGGTTTCTTTTCCAGGGTATCTGTGGTCATTTGTCCAAAACAATCAAGATAGCCGGTCAAAATTTTCCATTCTCTCTCATCCACGCATGGACTTTTTTTTTTAAGCTTCAAATTGGAGCTTCAGAAAAAAGGAGAAGTTTAGGCTTTTTTGTGACTTTTACTTTTTTTTTTAAAGTCTCCCATCCAAACACATAAAATAACAAAAAAACACTTTTTTTAAAACAAAAAAGGACTTTTTTATAATAATAAAAAAAGTTCATCCAAATGCAGCCTTAAGTGGTAACATCGCTATTGCGTGTTGGCAAATGTTCCCCCAAATTGCACGTAATCAGAAACCCAACAAATTAGAATCTATTGGCTAATGTTGAAAATCATCTGGCCCATCCTGATAACAGCCCGTCACGTTTGGGTTTTAGTACTTTTAGTTTTGCGTATTAATTGGTTTAGAGAATTCCGGATCTCTTATGTATAAAATTAATTAGACTCCATGCATTTTATAAAGTCTTAAAAATGAAGTTGTATTATTTATGCTTGAGAATAAATTTAATATAAGCAAAAGGGGTTAGGTCTAGCCAAAATGGCTAGTTCTTTATAACGTGATGAACTAATGTTTGAATTTTATTATGAGAGGTGCCCATATTTAGTGTCGACTGATTCTTTAAATATGATTGCCTCCAATAAAAGGATACTTATGTTAGAAAAAAAAATTAATATATAAATTTTTTTGTTATATTATATTGATATAATAATATTGGTGATTTCTTTTTTCTTTTTTAATGAAAGATATTGTTGACTGAAAATTTTTACCACAGTTTTTATTCATAATTCTATGTTGACCAAGATTATGGGGTTTTCCACCTGTAGAAGGTAATGTCTTCTTAAAAATAGTATTTTGATTTTTGAAAATCTATAGAAGTAACAATACAATTATAGAGAATATTTAGATCAAGTTCTTTATATTAATTATGTAAAGTTCTCCGATCACAAATGACTATGCATCCTATTTTTAAAATATTACCATTTAATTATAAATCCACATAAAATCAATAGGACATATGGCCATGTGCAGTTGTGGAACTTGACCTAATTTTTCAATTTGAAGAGATAAAAAGCAATAAAATATCATAAATAAATATTAAGGGAAAAACACTTCTCATGTTGTAGGAGAAGTATTTTCTCATATCACACACACATAAAATGGTGGGACCACACATATATATAATGTTAATTATATATATATGTGGGTCCCACCATTTCATGTGTGTGTAGAATCTTCTCTTCTTGCAAATACGAATGAGCGTTTAAACCCCAAATATTAAATATCTCTAAAAAATATAAAGTATCAATTTTCACAGAAAATCATATTTAAATAATATATACATAACCTCAAATACCTAGCCCATAAAATTACGAATAACAATTATTTCGATTAAAATGAAGTAGACCCTTAAAATGATATTAATTAAAAAAATACCTTGGAATTGTGGAGTGTGATGGCAGCACAAGACAGGTTTCCTCCTTTACTCTTGCCATCACTTATACTTCTTTTTAACTCCACTATTCATCTCAACCTTTAAATTAATATTTAAGTGGTTTAGGTTTAATTCTTTTAGATCTATAAAAAATAACTTATTTAAATAAAAGTTACTTTTTAGTTTATTACTTTTAAAAATATCTTTTAGAGCTTTAAACAATACAGAAATTAAATAGATAGTAACACATTTTAAGAGTAAGTATTGAAAGTTAAAGGGATAGTGGTATAAAAAACCAAAACAAGAACTAAAGGGGCTGTTATAAACAAATAAACAACAAATAAAAAATCAATATAAATTTTAAGAATCTAATATTAATTTTCTCCATATTTAGACCGAGTTCAGTCATAGACAAAGTCGTCATTATTTAAAATAATATATATATTAATCCCTCCTTTTCTGCTTCTCAAAGCACAGGCAATCCTAAAAGCTTCCCACTCCATCAATTCTCTCTTCCTTTAGTGTATCCTATAAACAAAAAACATGAAGAACGCATCACTGTGGATGCTCGCTTTGACTGTGCTTGTTTCGGTCACCAGTGTTAGCTACTCGGCATAGGCTGTTGCAGACGGTGATAACTCAGGTAATTAAGCTTATATATTCTGTCCAGCTGTCCATTTTCTATTTTGTCTACTCCAATAGCAAGTACTATTCAAACCAATGATTAAAGAATCAGATTGGAATGATCGGACCATTTAGATTCTCAAGCAGGCTATTAACCGCTCAATTTGGACTATAAAACTACTTTGATGGTTGAGCCAGGGTCGAGCCACCATTGAGTTAGAATCAGTAATTAGATTGGGAATTAGAATGGTTTTTAAGAAAACCAGACTGTGTTCGTCTCGCTGTAATAAAATCTAGACTATCCAAAATCTAATTTGGACATTTCAGATTTAAAACTTGTAATTTGCAACTTTTTCAATGAAAATTTTATTTTTTCTTAGAAGTGTTTGATCAATTATAAGATTACCTTTTATTTTAAATTATGTATATTTTCAAATAATTTTTTTTTTTAAAAAAAAGGTAGAAAAAAGTTAAATTAAATCCTCAGAATTCAAAATCAATCAATGGTGTTTTTTTTTTTTTTTTTTTTTTTTTTTGGTCAAGATATGGGATGGTGTAACATCCATCATTTTGACATTTTTATTATGCATTTAGAAATGTTATGGTTTAGGCTATTCATTTATTAAAACCCATAAATCACAATTATATTTTATCCTTGTGTTACTACTCATTTGATTTTAATATATTTTTGGTTTAATTTTAAAAAATCATAACCGAAGGTGCTATAAAATTCATTTTAAAGCTATTGAAGTATTTTACTTGAGAAAAATTATAATTTGAGCCTGATCATTTATAGGTTCGTACAGTTAAATCACTTTCTAAGCTCGTTTCGGTTCTTGAACAAATTATGTAACTTGATTTTAAAAATCCATAACTTAAGTTATACTCATGCGATAGACCAGATTTCTGGCCATTTGGAAAGCTATATGTGTTTAATCTACATGAATCAATTCTTATGACAATTGGATTTATTTTATAAAACATGTAATGAAACAGTAATTATATTAAAAGACAGCACTGCCAAAACTCATATAAAATCAAGAACATGCACAAAAATGCATAGCTTTGTCAATAATGGGCGTGACAATATTCAATAAAGCATTCAACATGTTCAAGATAAAATAGTTATTTGACTCATGACAAACTATAAGAAGCATTACAAAGACATAAACTCAACTTAATAAATACAAGAATGGTTAAAGTTACTATACCTGTTAACCTTGCTAATTTTTCTCTTGTTTCCTTTTCTTCCAATCTTTGAGGTTAATCCCCTCCAATTCATCTTCCTTGACATCTCTTGGCCCTAAATACGCAACATACATAATTTTATTGTCTTCATTGGAGCCATTAACCATGCTAAATCTCCTAACTTCTCAAATATAAGCTTGCATTAAACAACTTAAGGCCTCCACGTCATACCCTTTAAGGCTAAGAGCTTGGCCTCTTTGGTTCAAAAATTTTGACTTTGATTCTAGCTTGGCTTTCTAACATTTTTTCCCTTGACTAGCTTGGCTTGATAAAAGTCCACATTTTTATGTCAAAATCTTTTTTCTAACCAAGCACTAATTTACCTTTAGGTCCATATCCCCTCCCATTTTAGCCCTTGTAACATTCCCAAAGTCTCTAAGAATATTTTTGCTTTATACCCCCAAAATTTTTTTAATATATGATTTAGTCTCTAGGACTCATTATATCTTTTTAGGGCATTTTCGTCAGTTATTCTCAATTGGGTTTAGTAGCCTATATAATTTAGGCGCTTTTTTTTAGACTTTTGTGCATAAAATCTTGGATATGAGCCAATGAGAGTTGACATTCTCCCAAAAGGACGAGGGTTGAGTTTAGTTCGCTTTGGTAGCCTATATAATTTGCTCAAAGAGCCTTTTTTTGACTTTGGGGACCGGTGCAACACCTAAAACTTTTTCTTATAAAAAAAAAAAATCTTGGATATGACATATGATCGAAATTAAGATGAGAAGATAAGTATGAAATGTGCTGTCATGGTCTTTTGGCTTGATGAAAAATGCTGTTTTTTTTTTTTTTTTTAAAAAAAAAAGTCTGAGAAATAAAAAAATTGGCGCTATCAAAAAGTCCAAGATATTTTCAAACTATTTCTAGTGTTATTTCACTGTAAACTTGATACATTGTAATGATTGACAATTATATTTTATTATGGACTATTCCTTATATATATATATTACTCACTCCTGTCCTTATATAGGATCAATTTGGAGACTTTGTTTCGGTGTCAAGTACAAGACATATTTTTCATATATTTTAATCTTTTCATACTTCAACAATTATTAGGGAAGATAGAGAATAAGGAAATTAAGGAAGATGATTAGGATGTATTAAAATATATATGTCATATTAATTAACTTAGTTAATTTTCTTAATTAAATTAAATTATGTAAATATGTCTTATATTAAAGTTAGATGAAGTATATGGATATAATTATTATTTATTAAATTCTTATGTAAATATTATGTAATCTGTTCTGTCTAACCTGTTGGACCATAAGAACCGTCAATTGCTTGTATTAGAAAGATAGAACGAAAAAACCCTCAATTGCTGACCTTAATTTCCTATTCCATGTATGATAAGACTTCGAATACATTGATTCAACCGAAGGAATACACACACTCTTTTCCCTATGTGAATGTACAGGTTTCATAAGCATAGACTGTGGAGCAAGCAGAGATTATGAGGACGAAGTAACTGGGATTTGGTACCAAACTGATGAAGGCTTCATTGAAAGCGGAACCAATCATGAAATATCCCCCAGAGGTACTTTCAATAGTCAATCAGTAGTACTCCAGCAGATTATGACACTGAGAAGTTTCCCGGAGGGACAGAGAAACTGTTACACTCTGAAACCAACACAAGACAAGCAGAAGTATTTGATCAGAGCCACATTTGCATATGGGGATTACGACTTTACGAACCAGATTCCAATGTTCCAAATTTACCTTGACGTCAATTATTGGGACACACTTCAATTGCCATTAGCATATTGTTTCGAACACTTTGAGATAATAACGCCGCAATATAGCAGCACAGACACGATACAAGTGTGTTTGGTGAACACAGAACAAGGAACACCTTTCATTAACACTTTGGAATTAAGGCCATTGAACAACTCTCTCTTTCCCGCTGCACTCCCCTTATCCTTGCAAAGAAGAGTCGATTGTGCTCCTAGGGTCACGAACTCTTTCAACAGGTACGGACTCTCCCATTCTACCATAAATTTTACATTTTATTTCCCCCTTTTTTGAAAAATTAATTAACATGAAAATCCTTATAATTTTACCTCATTCATATAACATGAAAAACTTTCTCGTTGAAAGGTGTAAAATTTCCCCTTAACTCTAAATTAAAAGCTAGATTGCTCTTATACATGTTTTTGTACATAAATGTCACTTAATTAGATTTAGTCACTACATAAGTATTTATATCAACAGAATTAGAGGTGGTAAGTGGCCCCTTAAGGAGCATAACATTTTCAAATCTTGAGAAGCGCATTTGTGGAAAGAGACGAAAATCTTTTGTGCTCTAAGCCTCAAAGGGAAAAATCCTTGATCAAATAATAAAAGAGAGGCATTAATAAAATTTATGCATATCAGCATATGTTAATATAATTTGAATGTCGATAAAGTCTTCAAACTTTGTATATTTTCCTATTTTTGGTTGAGCAATTTTTGAGTCGTAGTGAGATGGTTTTGCTCAATTGGTTTTAAAAAATGCAGGTATAATGACGATGTGTATGATCGTCTATGGGAAACGGATTCTTCGAACTCTAACAGACGGGGTCTCTAAAACACGAGTGTAGAAGGAAAGGTAGAAGGCTCTGCTTATGAGTTGCCATCAGAAATATTACGTACCGCCTCGCAACCCCTGAAGCATTCCAATCGTACTTTAACTGCGAATTGGAGTAACACTATATCAATATTTGCACAATATTATTTGTTTCTTCACTTCGCTGAAATTCAGAAGCTTCCTTCTGGGTCACAAAAAGATTATCAATGTCACTTTTTATGATGAAAATCCCTTATCCCAGCAACTTACTCTTGAATACTTAAAGCCTGTCACCCTAAGTTCCAATGGCAATAAGTTCACTAAAGGTTTTGTTGGATTCACAGTTACAACTGCAGCTCATTTGAATACTTCTTGTATCCTCAATGCCTTCGAAATTTACTCAGTTATCGGACAATCAAATTCCCCTACAGATCCACAAGACGGTATTGATTTTTATATTTCATTTGTTTCAGTTATAATTTTGTATGGTTTTACAGTATTCATAAAGACAATATTGTTCAACTGGCTACTTTTATAATCGTTGAAGTTCAAAAGCTTGCTTTGATTTAGTCATATATCTCAGTCAAACTCGCGCGCACACACGCGTACATATATCAGCCTATTGCAAGCTATAAACTTCTTTTTGGTTCTCTCCTTTAGTTGTTAACGATGGTGGCATAATTGCAAAACTATAAATGATAGGAACTTCAGCTCAATCAACATCACCGGACAAATAACCACATTGTTCGCCGAATTGGAAAAATTGGAGTCCTTGTAAGTTGTTACATAAGATAGGCTCTGAACATTCAAATACTTCTATTGATTATGCTGCTAGATATTATGAACACTTTGCCTTTTTATTTTTAAATAGGGATTTGTCGAACAATGAATTGACCGGACAACTACCAGAATTTCTCGCGACTCTTCCTAATTTGATGTTCATGTAACACATTATTAATTAGTCCCTCATAGCTCATAGCTTTCTTGCTAGTATTGTGAAGTTATATACTTATGTGTCGTCTAACAACTACCTTTATTTTCCTTTTTATTATAATTACCATCTTGCAGTAATGTGGCAGGAAACAAGCTCACAGGTTCAATTCCCAAGGCTTTATTAAGTGAAAAGGCTAATTTGCACCTAAGGTTTATTTGTCACCTTTACAAAATTCTATTTTATTTAGTCCCTCAATAACTCTTTTTTTATAAATATTTTGGAAAATGGTGAAAACTTATATATATATACACACACACATACATATATACATATGTATATGTATGTATGTATGTATGGGTTTAATGTTTTTGTTTTTATTGCAGATTTTTTTTTTTGTTGTTGCCATATTCGCATAAAAGTGAGTGAGTCCCAGTATAAAAAGAAGTGAGAGAAAATATTAATAAGATCTACTCTCTTTTATGTGAGTGTGACCGGAAAAAAAATATTTCTATAGTAAAATCAAAATATTAAACCACACACACAGATATATATATATATATATATAGCTCAATATCTATTCACATCATGGGCAAATAAAATCTACTTACAACACAAAAGGGGCATACGCCTTGAAGACTTAAAAAACTACTCCTCTTACTCTAAATATGGAATCTAATTAATAGTATAATTTGTATTACAAATTAGGTTTTTGCATTCTAAACTTAGTCTTATATTTAGGACTGGATATAGTATTAAATATCTAGCACCTATAACCTTTGTATGTCTATTCCTATCATATAGTATATGGGGAATCAATATAATATCCTAAAGAAGAGATGTAATTAATAATAAAAAAGTCTCACAATAATTGAGCACCATACAACAATATGTTTATGCTGCTCACATATGTTGTCATGTCTTAAAGCTATAGGATCCAATATCATAATCAACCCATTTCACCAGAATCCTCGCTACTTCTGATGAAAAAAACTCCATTCAAAGAGATGGTCCCTTGTATAAGGATTATCATTGCATAAAACACAATGATCATTATGCACAATATTCATTCTGACCAATCCATCCTTTGTTGATAGTCGGTTATGAAAAGCTAACCATGCCATAAAAGACATTATAGGATGATAGTATTCATTCCACAGATCGGCACCAAGTTGAACAAGGAGAATCTGATCATGCAGAACCAAGCAATACTTTCAATAATGTAGCTTTGTTCCAAGATAACCCTTTTATATTTGCAAACTATGATGAACCTAAATCATACCCTGGAACACAAAAAGCTATCTCTTAATCATCTCAAAAGAAAAGGAGTAGACGTGTAACATGTATATGACTACTCTTTTTTAAAAAAAAAATAAATTATGAGTAACATATTTTTACCGCTATTTCTTCAGTGATCTATCATTTATATTCTGTTTATTTCGGTTTAATATCTGAGGAAACAGTGTGGGGAGAAATTTTTCTTGATTTCAATTTCTTGATACTGATTTCATGCAAATTTCTATTCACCTTTACAACATAAAACAATATAATTTAATATGAAAAATCTAGCTTGAAGAATATTAGAAATTATGGTGTTATACCAAAGTTACTAAGCCTAACCATGCTCCCTTTTATCAGTGTGACCAACAATCCAGGTCTCTGGCAGACAAAATCAGGAAAGAACAAAAGTTTGTAATTCCAATCATCCCATCAATTGGAGCTTTCTTCATCGTTATTGTCATTGTTTCTTTGGTGACCTGGAGATTTAGAAAGAAAAAAGGTATTCATTCTTTGCATGCTGTCATTTCATTCAAATGTGAATCCCGATTGTTTTTAAATGTTTTCTTAATTAGTTTCAATTTATCAGTAGAGTAGACCATATAGCAATTTTTGTACTCTTCCATGATGTCTAAGATTGTGCTTTTGCCTTGACTCTCTCCGAACAGGCTAATATATATCAATGGCCTTGTTCTATGTTTAACTTGCATTCATTTTTTTTTTTTTTAGGATCTCCGAAGGCAGAAGTACTAAAACAAAAAAATCAATCTTATCCTTACTTCGAGGTTCTTCGTATCACCAACAATTTTGAAACTGTTATTGGAGAAGGAGGGTTTGGTAAAGTTTACCTCGGCAGTTTAAGAGATGAGACACAGGTTGCCGTTAAGTTACTATCTTCATCCTCAAGGCAAGGATACAAGGAGTTTCAATCAGAGGTTAGAAATTTACTAGAGTCATGTAACCATAGTTCACAAAGGCTCTTTTTTATTTTATTTTTAATATTATCATCGATATCCGGTTTGGGGTTCGTAGCTCTTCCTCCTAATACAAGTGTCTAATCTGGTACTCGAACTCGAGACCACAAATTTTTCAATTGGATATCATATTCGTAATTAGGGCGGCAGGATGATATTCTTAATTCTGATAGAGCTAACCTTTAACTTGTAGGCTCAGTTCTTAACAGTCATTCATCATAAAAATTTAGTTTCCCTTGTTGGGTTTTGTGATTAGGACGGCGTCAAAGCATTGATTTATGAATATATGGATCTTGGAAACCTCAGCCAACTATTGTCAGGTTTGTGTTAATGCCATATTCCAAACTTCGCTAATATTCTAGCTTAGTTCCAGTAATGTTGTGGGGATATCTTGCCTTAAACTCACACACACACACTCTTCATAAAATCTATTGAGTTGATGGTAAAAGGCAAGTTTGAAATAAACAATTTGCATTGACTTTAGCACACAAGATATTTAACACTCACTGTTGCTTTTCTCCTTATGCCAATTTATTCACTAGAATTCATCATATCCAGGACTTTCCCATTAATTTATCATCAATTCTGTAGCAGCAACTTGTGGATCATTCATCGTAGTAAAACCTTTTAAGTTTTCTGATGCAAAGAGAAGTCTGTGACTTCTAACAAATGATTCATCTAGTTTCTTATAATGAAAATTATTAATTGTTCAAGCAACAAAAAAAAAAAATTGGTTTGTACAGAGAAAAACACCAAAATTTTGAAGTGGAATGAGAGACTTCAGGTTGCTATGGATGCAGCAAAAGGTTAGGGAATTTCTCTCCTTAATAATCACTTTTTACCTTTCCCTTATATATAATACGAAGAAAAATTGCAGGATTGGAATATCTCCATAACGGTTGTGAGACTCCTATAATACACAGTGCAATACCCGGATAATTATCTATCTAGAATACTATATTTTAGCAAATAATACCTATTTGGAAATAGGTGAATATGTGGTTTTAAAACCTTGTAGGATACTTATTCTATTGTCTAGGGAAATTTCTAATGAAATTAGAGGGATTAAAGTGTCAAAATCCCTAAATGCAATTATGGGCCATGAAATGCCCTGAAAATATTATGGTAAATCCCAAGAGGCAATAAAATATTTATTGAAAATTAGAAAGTATGTTGTCTCTAATTTTAGGAATTTTTTGGGATTATTTCCCTTGAAAAATAATGAGGCAAAATTAAATATAATTTTGGGGAGCATAAGTTGCCCCATGATTTTTAATATGATATGTGGGACATAAAATACCAATGTCGATGAAATAGTTGTGAGAAAATGATTAATCCTAATTAAGAAAATTATCAACAATTAGAAAGTGATTAGTTAAGTAATTAATGGCTAATTGTTTAAGCCTAAACAAGAGAATATTTAAGGTAGATTATGGAAAATCCTTTAATTAAGTGTTTATGGCTAATATTAGCATAAAGTGTGCTTGCTAATCAATTAGAAAAGATTAAGAAAAATTGGTGAGATTAAGAACATGAAAACCCTAGATCCTAAAAGATTGCTAATCATGGGATTAAGGCTCTAATTAAGCTTCTAGCTAATTTAGATAAATAAAATAATAATAATAATAATAAAGGGAAGAGAAAACCAAAATTTGAGTGTGAAAAGGGTTGTGGGTTTTTCAAAAATAATATCATGATATTTTGTTAATTAAATAATAATATAATTAAGATATTTGTGGAAGAACCAGGTTGGATAAATGAGAACCGATAGAAATTAAATCCTATCTAGAAAACCATGAACTAAGTTTCTTAGGTCGGGACATATTACAAACAAGTGAATTTTTGTCAGGAAGTCGGTGTTAGCGGAAGTCATTTCCGTAATCGGCGGGGCGAATAGGGGATCGAGATGAAAAGATATTTTGTAAACAAAGGGCGATAAGAAAAGTGAGAACCAATCGAAAATAAATCATAACTTGAAATCCTTGAACTAAGTAGAAAACAACTAGACATATTATGAATCGGTGGATTTTTGTCCCGAAGTTAGCATTACCCGAAGTAATTTACGTGTATCCGACACGTACGTCTGTCGAAAATGTTCAACGAGACAACGGAATACCCTTAATGGGATCAAAAATTTAGTTAACTCGGATATTTCCAAAGAGGAAGAATAGAACTTCAAGGCTGTGTTCCGGATTTTGAGATTTTCTAAGATTACGCGATTAGAACACCGAACGGGGGACTTTATCAGTAGAAGTTCATAAAGCATAATCCATGTGAAATTTAATCCACCAATAAGAGCAAAGAGTTGTGAGTGTGTGTGTCTAGTATTCAAGAGAGAGAAAGAGAGAGAAAAAAGAAAATTAAAGAAAATTTGATAAAGTTTGAAATCCTAGAGTAGATTGGATAATGGTTTGAAATCCAAGAAATATCGATGTACACGAAAAAAACTCAAAACAACAAATAAAGTGAGAATTTATACAAATTTAAATAGTTGTGAAGAAGTAGGAACCCTGGAGAAAATATAAGGACTTATCTTGAATCCACATAGTTTAACCTTGAAAGTAAGCCTAGTAAAGGCTATTTTTGTAAACGTTGAAGAATAAGCTTAGTACAACCAGGGGAATCTAATTAGACCATAAATCTTGATATTCAACTGCTAATCAAAAAGCATACTCAGAATTTAAAAGTATTAGTGCTTGATCAAGCAACCAAAAATGGATTTCGTTAAAGTAAAACCGAAGACTTAGTTGGAAGAAACTTCTTTATTAAGTATGGGTCCATGGTTAAGATTAAAACTTCTTAACTAAGTTTAGATCCTATGGTGGAAATTGAGGAAGAGGAAGTTCAAAATAATTGCAAGAATGCCATGACATTTCACTATAAATAGAAGGCTTCCCTCTTCATTCTCTTCACACCAAAAACCATTCTAAGCAAGAGTGGAGTGAAGCAAGAAGGAGGAGGGAGTAGCGAGAGTCTTGAAGAGGTAAGCTTGTTTTTAGTTTCTAGTCTTTAGTTTTATAGTTCTTAGATGTTCTTAGTATAAAGGTTAGTTTGATCTTTAAATCTTCCAAGAAGTTTTGATTTCATGTTGTTATGATTAAAAATGTCTTTATTTCGAAAATATGGTGGAAAATATTGTGGAGCAAAATTCTTGGAAGTTAAAGATCAAAGTAGCGAAGTTAAAAAAGGCGAAATTTTCGGTAAAATTTCTGGGCAAACGGCGAAAGAAATGCTAATATTTTATGTTGGAAATGAAGCCCATAAATCACGAAAAATTCCAGAAATAAAGTAGATATGTAGGGCTTTCCGAATATATATAATATGTAGCGTTTTGATTCCTGTACAAAGAGATACAATCAGTTGAAGTTAGGCCATTTTTCTGGACGAAATTCTGGGCAACGTTGAGAAAAATGAAAACTGGGAACTGTTCATAAATTCTGGGTATATACAAGTATTTTTCCTTGAAAATATACATCCTAAGGAGTCCGGAGAATTTTACAGATCCTCGTTTCGTAGTTTCTAGAATTAATTATGATTTTTCAAAGCTGATGCAAAATCTGCCCAGAAAATTCAGTATTTCGTTTTAAAATAAATGTAAGGGCAAAATTGTAAATAACAAATCCACCAAGGGTAGAGAGGCAAATAGAGGTGAAAATATCTCTTAGGATATTATTCTAAGTATTATGGTGATATGTTAGGATATCCGGAAGTCTCTGGGTGGGTTCAAGGTCGGGCATGTTGGCCATTACACGGTGAAAGGTACGTTCGCGTCTTTAACACTAACTCGATGCTTATTGTATGCTATATGTGATAGATGTTTTCATGAAGTGATGGACAAGACTAGGTCTTGGGCCGGTTTCTTGTGACTAAGTTATGGGGCTTAGATCACCTATTGTCATACATTCAGCTTTACGGGTTATAGTCTTGATAATGCCGTTGAGTTTTCCTAGCGAGGACACGATAGGCCGTCGTGGCAGTGAATAGTGCAGACCGTAATAACATTCATATGCGGTGGCTGTGTTTTGTTATTATCTTTCATATGTGAATATTCTTTGTGATGTCATGAATATCGTCATACATAACTATTACATAAGCATGAGGTTAACCGTTAGACGAGGTTCAATGGGCATTGAACCTCAGCTCTTAACATAGCGTCAGGGTCAAGAGGATCGAGGATCGAGGAGAAAGGCAAGCGGCACGCATAGGGACTCAGCTGAAGACCTTCTTCTTTTGTTATTTACTTTGAAAACACTCGGTATAACGTACCGCTCATAATCAGACCAGGACTTACGGCATTTTGAATATAAATATCGATTACTCAATCGCTCCGATGCTCTACTCGATGAAAAAAAAAAAAAAAAAAAAAAATACTGCTTTTGAAAATGGGATGTTACACATGCTCCACCATTAACCACCATCTCCAATAACTACGGTGCCGTAGACCCTTAAAATCGACACAGGGAACAGAGGAAAGATAGACCTGCAGGGAGACATATGTAGGTTGTGGATTGAGAAAAGAAACAGATTCAGAGAGAAGCTATGAGAAGAGATTTGCAGATCGAGAGCTATAGCGTTTAGGTAGAGCTTAAGCGACAAACCTTGATCCGGCGACCTTCACTTCCTTACAACCATCATCCTTGTGTCATTTTGCATTATTTCTGATGGCCTTCGACGCCTACTTTCTCGGGTAAACACTACTTTCTCCTTCTATATATATAAACGTACACGGCCCAACTTTACTTGAGTACTCAAAGCCCTTCTCGTCTTGGTTTGAAATTTGAGATCACGATAAGGTTGGCATTAGTTCATGATCTCTATCGTTTTCCTTATTTGCACACTTAACTCATTGACTATTTTTCTTTTATATATTTATTATGATATGACATGAAGAGATAGCGTACGTCTTCTTTACAGAACTGAAGAAATCTCATGGAGAAGGAGAAGGAGAAGGCACCACAATGGATTCTTTGGTTCGTATTGATTCAACTTTTCTTGCTTGGCAACTTTTCTTTGGTTTGTATTAATATTTTAACTAGATTTAGGGCATGCCTTCGTCCAACCTCGTGTTTCATTGCTTCGATATTCTAAACCATTTCCATATTTTGTTGTACTTTACTAAATGCGTCCCGGTTTTTGCGCACACAGATTTCATAAGCATTGACTGTGGAGAAAATAGTGGATACAACACTGACCCACAAACTGAAATATCATATCTGGCAGACATAGATTTTGTAGAAACAGGAACAAATTCTAAGGTTGCTTATGAAGTAAAATCAGACTTAAATGTTCCTCTTTTTGGAAGACAACTGCAGACTCTGAGATATTTCCGAGAAAGAAAAAGGAACTGCTACACCCTTAAACCAAAACAGGGCAAAAATAACAAATACCTCGTCAGAGCTTTCTTCGCTTATGGAAATTACGATGGCAAAAATAAAATCCAACTTTTGACTTGTACCTCAATGTCGATTTATGGGCTACTGTGGTTACCACTGGTAATGATAATTATCATCTTCAAGAGATTATCAATACTCCCACAACGAACACCATACACGTTTGCCTTGTCAACACTGGCAGAGGAATACCTTTCATTTCTACATTGGAACTCAGACCTCTTACCAATTCTATCTATAATCTACCTCCATCTCATTCTCAATCACTATTAGCCTTCAATTCGAGAGTCGATGTTGGTTCCTATTTGACAGTCTATTTTAAAAGGTGACTCTAACCTCATATATTTCAATGAATTATACATTCTCTAGTTTGTCATGGTAATTAATTATTCATACTTTCCTATTATAAATTTATTTATCTAATTCTGCAAGCTTATAGGTTTAAGGATGACATCTATGATCGTATTTGGCGAGTGGACACTATTTTTAATAATGAAGGTTGGCAAAAGTTCAATAGGTCGTCGGAAGATATTGATGCTGGGAGCATAAACGATTCTTATAAATCACCGACATAAGTGCTCATGTCTGCGATCAAATCATTGAATCTCTCCTTTGATTTATACCTTAACTATGACTCTGTCTGGAAGATACCAACTGAAAAGTCTTTCAGATATTATGTCATCTTTCACTTTGTTGAAATTGAGCTGCTTCCCACTGGACAAAAGAGAGTAATTGATATTACTGTTAATCACAAAAATATCCACCCAGAGGCGCCGATAACTCTTGAATACTTAAAGCCAGTGACAGATACAAGTGTGACAGATCAAGATGGTCTTTTTTCAGCATAAGTGCAACATCAGAATCTGATGCTCCTCCAATCCTTAATTCCATTGAAACTTATAAAATCATATCACCACTAGCATCTCCAACAGACCAAACAGATGGTATATATGCTTCTCTGTGTTCCATGATCTCTGTGTGTGTGTGTGTGTGTGTTTGCGCTTTGACTTCTGAGACCCTATTTATTATTGGTAACAATAGCGGATGCCATTCTGGGCATAAAAAACACGTACGGAATAGTAGATTGGCAAGGTGACCCATGTGTTCCAAAGGAATTTTCATGGGAGGGACTTAGTTGCAGATATGGTATCAATAACGCTACCGCAAGGATTATCTCACTGTAAGTAGTTAAAGTGCAAAAATACCATGAACTTACATCCAATTTGTAAAAATACCTATAAACATTTTTCAGATGTAAAGATACACAAGAACTTTTAAATTAGAGCAAACATAACAAAACTGTTAAAACCACCTAATGTCGGTTACTTTTTTTAAGAAGGTGGTGGGTCTCACCGTAAAAAGTAAGAGACGTTAAGTGTTTTGAATTGTTGTCATTCTTACTCCGATTTTTCAAGTTCATGAGTATTTTTATACCTAGAAAAAGTTTATGGGTATTTTTACACATTGGATAAAAATTCATGGATATTTTTGTCCCTTAACCCTTGAATTAATTAAAGTAACTTTCCTAGGTGACGTATGAATTAGGCTATTTTCTACTCATTCCAAAATGTTGGAAATGTTTGCAACTTAAATGTAAAATTGATTTGGGTTAACTTCATGTTAATTAAAGTGTATCAATCATTTTTCAAACTATATATTTCACAAAACTTCACCACCTCCTGCCTAAGTATCTATTAATCATTATCAAAAGCAGAAACTTGAGCGCCAGCAAGTTAAGAGGACAAATAGCTCCTTCATTTTCACAGCTTACGGAGTTAAATTCCTTGTAAGTATATAATGATTTAATTAGGACAAATTCTTTTCGATATGAATTTTGTCATGTAAAAATATTACTTTGTTTTAGGAATTTATCGAGCAATGACTGGTCAAGATCCATACCGGAATTTCTTTCTACACTGCCAAATTTGACAATCCTGTGAGTTTTACAAAATATATGCATTAATATTCTTTTGGCAAAGGTATAGACATGTGCCCTTTAATTTTATAGAAGGTTTCATTTTGGTTCATTAACTTTATAAATGGGTCTTTTTAGTCATTTTTCCCTAACTATCGTTAATAAAAAATGATATTTAATTTTTAATGTTGATAAAACATTATCAAATGCTAATGTTGTTAAGGTTAAATGACTACTTTTTAAAGTTAAGGGACCAAACTCGATATAAAGGTAAAGAACCAAATGTATACGGTATACTTTTGCTGTCCTTGCTTTTTTAAAAAAAAAAAAAAAATGCCCGATATACCTTAATAACTTGAGCACCACATGATAACCGAACGCATTTCACAATGTTTTTGCGGTAATTTGAGTGGCAACGAGCTTACGGTTCAGTTCCCAAGGCTCTTAAAGAAAAGTCGGGATTGGAAATGAGGTTTTCTCATCTTAATCTCTCCCTAGTTGCTCGATCGGCTTTGATTGCGTTTTTTTTTTCCTTGAATTAAACTAAAATCACTTTACCAATATTACTATTTAATTTAAAGGTGGGGGTCCATGTTTTCAAGCCAAATTTAATTTTAAATTCTAAATATACCCATTTGACTCATCTTTCGGCTTGGATGATAATCCTAGTCTTTGTTTGAGGGATCCATGCCGAAGCACAAGTTCCTTATTCCACTTATAGCATGCTTCGGCTTTGACGGTTGTAATCTTGATTTCTCTAGGAATTTGGATCTTCAAAATGAAAAAAGCTGAAAGGTACGCACAAAATATTATGTTGATTTCTCGGAGCTTTAGCATAAAGTGTGCTTGCTAATCAATTAGAAAAGATTAAGAAAAATTGGTGAGATTAAGAACATGAAAACCCTAAATCCTAAAAGATTGCTAATCATGGGATTAAGGCTCTAATTAAGCTTCTAGCTAATTTAGATAAATAAAAAATAATAATAATAAGAAAGGGAAGAGAAAACCGAAATTTGAGTGTGAAAAGGGTTGTGGGTTTTTCAAAAATAATATCATGATATTTTGTTAATTAAATAATAATATAATTAAGATATTTGTGGAAGAACCAGGTTGGATAAATGAGAACCGATAGAAATTAAATCCTATCTAGAAAACCATGAACTAAGTTTCTTAGGTCAGGACATATTACAAACAAGTGAATTTTTGTCGAGAAGTTGGTGTTAGCGGAAGTCATTTCCGTAACCGGGGCGAATAAGGGATCGAGATGAAAAGATATTTTGTAAACAAAGGGCAGATAAGAAAAGTGAGAACCAATGGAAAATAAATCGTAACTTGAAATCCTTGAACTAAGTAGAAAACAACTGGACATATTATGAACCGGTGTATTTTTGTCTCGAATTTGGCATTACCCGAAGTAATTTACAGACAAACGGCGTACGTACGAAAATGTTCAACAGACAACGGAATACCCTTAATGGGATCAAAAATTTAGTTAACTCAGATATTTCCAAAGAGGAAGAATAGAACTTCAAGGCTGTGTTCCCGGATTTTTGAGATTTTCTAAGATTACGCGATTAGAACACCGAATGGGGGACTTTATCAGTAGAAGTTCATAAAGCATAATCCATGTGAAATTTAATCCACCAATAGGAGAAAATAGTTGTGAGTGTGTGTGTGTCTAGTATTCAAGAGAGAGAAAGAGAGAGAGAAAAAGAAAATTAAAGCAAATTTGATAAAGTTTGAAATCCTAGAGTAAATTGGATAATGGTTTGAAATCCGGTAAATATCGATGTACACGCTTAAAACTCAAAACAACAAGTAAAGTGAGAATTTATACAAATTTAAATAGTTGTGAAGAAGTAGGAACCTTGGAGAAAATATAAGGACTTATCTTGAATCCACATAATTTAACCTCGAAAGTAAGCCTAGTAAAGGCTATTTTTGCAAACGTTGAAGAATAAGCTTAGCACAACCAGGGAAATCTAATTAGACCATAAATC